>CM027120.1:9490423-10001512 GCA_015476505.1 Urochloa ruziziensis | reverse complement strand
ATGCATAAATTGTTGATAGAATTTGTATATGCTCGTTGAGTTTTTCATAACATTATTAATGTTATAGACGACCATGTTGTATGTTCTATTAGTAGGCGCTCCATTTCAAAATATTACTATACTAGCGGAAGGGCACGTGCCTAGCTTACTAATCAGTGATGTAGTCAATATTGACTCTTTAGATTAATTTAAAGCGTTCTATCATCACTAAAATCCGATGGTGTAGAGTGATGTAATCAATATGGACTCTTTAGATAATTTAAAGCGTGCGATAATCATAAAATCCGACGATGTAGGTTTAATTTTGACGAAGGTCGAAACAAAATTCCGTTGGTCCTTTTTAGTATAGAGATGCAGGACCGGTTGAAGGGCCCCCGGCTGTTTCTTTCGCCCTGGGCCCCAAAATCTCAGGGCGGCCCTGACCGGGTGCAAGTGTCACACACTCAACAAGCAACCGCAAAGTGGCAACTGATAAAGTCGATCGATGATACATGTATAGTGGCATACTATGTGGTACTTTACGACAACATAGGACGGTTGAGTGGTGTAGCACGCTTGCATGCAACGGCAAGAAACATTATTTTTGGAAGCAAAGCACACATGTACGTCGTCATCTATAATGGACATTGCTTTTATTTACTGATATAGAGCATCATTATGGGAAAACCTGAAGTCGTCGAGTGCTAAAAGTTTGCCGAGTGTATTTTATCAGACACTCGGCAAAGAGCTTATTTGCTGAGTGTAAAAAAAAGACACTCGATAAAAAACACTCGGCAAAGAGGCTCTTTGCCGAGTGTCGAAAAAAACACTCGGCAAAGGTGGGTGTTTGCTGAGTGTCTTTTTTTTAGCACTCGGCAAAGAGTCTCTTTGCGGAGCGTTTTTTTAGCACTCGGCAAAAATGGCATTTTTTCAATTTCTACAAAAACCAAATGAAGTCTAAAAATGGTGAAATTTGGCATGATATAATGGTATCACACGTGGAGGCTATGATAAAATATTGAGAAGATTTTACACATTTTTCACAACAATGTTTACAAAATTGAAACATCTCATAAGAAGTATATGTGTTATTCTATGTGAGAGAGTTAGTCAATGTATTTTTTGAATACAAACTTTTTTATATGATCTCAAATGAAAAAAAAGCTTTATACAAAGTTGTACAACTTGATGAATTGTAAAACTTTATAGTTGACAACTTTTTTATTTAAGATTGTTTAATATTTCAAAATATCTCCCTTTCTCTCTCCCTCCCTCCCTCAACTGGCCGGATAAGGCTCTCACCCCATTTCTATCTCTCTCCCAACTCCCTCCCTCTCCACTCCCCGCGGTGGCGGCACGGCGCGGGCCCCTCCCCCTCCTCTCCCGGCAGCGGCACGGTGCCCCAGCGTGGCCTCCACCTTCTCCTCTCCAGGCGCGCGGCGAGGCGGCCCGACGGTGCGAGGCGGGGCGCCCGACGGCGCGCGGCCCCCGGCGACCGGCACGCGGGGCTCCCAGCGCGACCCCGCCGGCGTTCGGCCCCCGGCGACCGGCGCGTGGGGCTCCTGGCGCGACCCCACCGGCCGACGAGCGGAGGCGGCGCGGCATGGCCCTGGCGGCGGTCGACGGCGGGTGGGGGCATGACGAGCAGCGGTGGCCGGCTGTGGGCCGCGAACTCCGACTGATTTTTTTTTTCTAAAATGTTTGCCGAGTGTCAATTTTAGCACACGACTGCCCGAAAAACGAACCCTCGGCAAAGAGGCTATTCGCTGAGTCCTTAATTGCCGAGTGTTACACTCGACAAACACTTCGTCGAGTGTTTTTATGGCTTCGTCAAATGCCCTGCACACTCGGCGTATACCTGGTCTCCCGTAGTGCATGCCATGCGTATCAATAATCGGCTGGCAAGTGGCCAACTATATCCACAAAGATGCCCTGTGACTTGTGAGCATTGAAGAATACGCCAACAAAGAAAAATGATAGGAGCTGTCTTCCAAAGCACCACCCGGGTAGGTTTTAGCTTCCGCATCCCAATTTGTAAGCATGCCTTTTGGTTTTCTGGGATTGTTTCCTCGTCTCGCTCCACTCAGCTAGCAGGGAGTGTACGTGCGCTGGGATAAACTGGACCCCACATGCCAATTGAGATTCGCCTCTAGCAGAAAGATGGGGACTGCTTCTGCGCTGGGATACTCAAATCGGACCCCACACTAGCAGACAGAGAGCTCGTCTCGCCTTCAACCCTGAATTGTGGGAGGGGATTCACGGTGAGGATTGGGGCGCTTATAAAAAGACTCCATCTCTTGGTTGTGCAGGCAAGTAGTTCGACAGAATGCCCAAAAGGAAGGTGCCATGTCTCAATAGCTTGTACTTTACTATTTTCACCTAACTCAGCTGGCATTTCTTAGCAGCTTCTTATATAATTTGTTCGGATAGACATGGTGCTTACAGAACTAGAGTTTGCAAAGTCGAAGTGCATGGGTTCAATGGAAGGGCTCTCTCGTACAGTCATTCACTTCTTGGTCCTTTTCTGCATGGTCTGCAAATGTCTAGCATCAGATTTGGAGGCAACCCAGAAGGCAACCCTCAAGATCGATGCCTCGCCAAAGCTTGCTCGAAAGATCCCTGATACACTGCTTGGAGTATTTTTTGAGGTGAGCAGTAATTTCTTGTTAGACACCTCTTTGATGGGCTTCCCAGGTTTTATCTTTTATGATCAGAACAATCAAATTATACTGTATATCCGTTACGTCTTGCAATAACTAGCCATGTTATACTCTAGGAGATGGGCCACGGAGGAGCTGGTGGACTATGGGCTGAACTAGTTAGTAACAGAGGTAATTTAGCTACTATTGGTTCCCATAAAAAAAAGAAGTAATTC
Organism: Urochloa ruziziensis; assembly: GCA_015476505.1. NCBI lineage: Eukaryota > Viridiplantae > Streptophyta > Magnoliopsida > Poales > Poaceae > Urochloa > Urochloa ruziziensis. Next base: position 9,998,658 of record CM027120.1, on the reverse strand, counting down.
TTGATTCTATTGTTTGCATATCAGAGCAAATTCTCACAATACAGGCCAGATGCGCCATGGTCACTCTGCGCATAGCTGTTTTCTTTTTTTTTTTTTTTTTTTTTTTTTTTTTTGAGCATAAGCTGGAGAATAGACACTTTACCTCACAATCTTCTGCCAAATGTCGACATTCAGAGTTTAGCATAACCAGGTTCTGTATGTATTACTTCAGGCTTCGAAGCAGGAGGCCCCAATACTCCATCAAACATTGACCCATGGCTAATAATTGGAGATGACTCTTCCATTTTTGTTGAGACTGATCGTACATCATGTTTCAGCAAAAATATTGTTGCTTTAAGGATGGAGGTCCTCTGCAATGACTGTCCAGATGGTGGTGTTGGGATTTACAACCCAGGTTTCTGGGGCATGGTAGGGCTTTTGAGTTGATCAGACATTGGCATATACACATCAGCATGAGAAGTTAATAGTTTCATAAACGAACTTTTAAGTTATAATGTATTTATAATACTTATGGTAGCGTTTTACTGTAGCGTTTTCACTTTTCTCACAAAGTAGCTAGTTACAACATTCAGATCCTTGTATTTACTTTATGCATTTCCGGTAATGTTAGATTTCACGCATTGATGTTAAGCAAATATTCTGTCTATTTTGTTTCTCTGTTTACTACTTTTGCGTTTTCAATATGCTAACATTGAACTTCCAGAACATTGAAGATGGAAAGACATACAATCTAGTCATGTACGTTAAGTCGCCACAGAAAGCAAACTTGACAGTTTCACTAACAAGCTCTGATGGGTTGCAAAATCTGGCTTCAGTTGTGATATTGTTCGTATCTTTTCTCCGTACTATGTTGGCACCAGAAAAGGATCTTTGATTATTCGCACTTTAAAGTATTATGTTCTGCAGAGTTGCCAGCAAGTCGAATTGGATAAAGGTGGAGAAGAAGTTGGTTGCTCAAGGTACCGATAGAACCTCAAGGCTTCAAATAACCTCTAAGAAGAAAGGAGTTGTATGGTTTGACCAAGTATCACTCATGCCTGCTGACACATACATGGTATATTATGTTTTTGTTCTGGATCTTCATATTGAAATACATAAACCACACCAAATAAGAAATGTAAACTTTGAATAAGACATATAGATGAATGTTGAACCTCTTAATATGAAGCAACGACCGTACATGAAAAAACCCCTACCCTGTAACACAAAAAGGATTTTCTTTGTTCTTGAAAGTGTAATATTCTTTTCTTTACTTAGGTAATTAAGTCCTATTTCATTAAGTCATGGACCAGTCACCTTGGTCATGTGCAAGGGTACCTTGTAGCCCACTTTTCTGTGAAAGTCATCGCTCCGTAGTTGTGCAAATCACACTGATATTAACCACTAATAACCCTTTACAACAGGAGAAGAACAATGTGGCACCCAATTCGATGTTTTGTTGTTTGATGAATCAAGTTTCCATGTTAATGTTTCAGATTAATATCCAGTTTGGAATGGTTTATCTTTCTAGGGTATTTAATATCTTAGGGTTACTTCATCTCTCAGAAACAAATTTTGTTCTCTTTCTAGTATTTGTCATTCTTGTTGTGTATGGATTTATTTGAGTATTTGACAACCAATTTTCTCTAAACAAACAGGGACATGGTTTCCGCAACGAACTTGTATCCATGCTTTTGGATTTAAAACCACGATTCTTAAGATTTCCTGGTATGCCTTGTTTGATAGAGGATATTGTTGATTGGACATATCACATATGAGATGTATTGCTGATTGCTCAATGCTCAAGTATTTTTGGAATAACTGACACATTGCTTACAAATATTGTAGGAGGTTGCTTTGTACAAGGTGGCTGGCTAAGAAATGCATTCAAGTGGAGAGAATCTATTGGTCCATGGGAAGAGAGGCCTGGACACTTTGGAGATTGCTGGAATTACTGGACCGATGATGGACTTGGATATTATGAATTTCTCCAGGTACCAGATTATATTGTTTCGGCAGCCCTTTTTTCCCCATAGTCACCTAATGCCCTAACTATTACATTTCAAATCCACATTATAGCTCTCTGAGGACCTGGGTGCTGCCCCAATCTGGGTATTCAACAGCGGTAATAATTTTAGGTTTGTCAAATCTTTGACACTGTTGGGGTGGTCTTCTTAGCTGATGTAATATTCCATCTTAAAACTCAGGTTTGAGCTACAATGATGAAGTTGATACAGCTGCTATTGCACCTTTTGTAAAGGTATGATTTAAGCTCCCTAGTTCTTTGTCAAGCAGAGTAAACTTCTCTTGAATAATGCACAGTCAATGCACACTAGGATGGTGTATCACAACAGGGAATACTGGTTTGTTGTTGCATATTTTTCTGTCGAGAATACATCTCTCTGGATATTAGAAACAATTATGTGTAGATCCTTGTGAGACAACTACATAAGGCAATTCTGCTTGAATGATGCTGAAATTTTTCTGTCACAATCCTTACTATAAAATCTGTTACGGTACCTTGACCCTTTATTCTCATATTTGTATTTGCCAAGCTTGTGCACGATTTAATATGTACATTATATCTTTGTATGGATATAGCCGTCAAAACGTGTAATCTTAGCTTCATTATTTTGAATCTACTCTTCTTTGTACAGGATGTACTGGACAGCCTAGAATTTGGAAGGGGGAGTGCAAATTCATCATGGGGCTCTGTTAGAGCTGCAATGGGCCACCCTGAACCGTTCGCAATCAATTATGCTGCAATCGGAAATGAAGACTGCGGGAAAAAGTACTACAATGGTAAGTTGAAGAGGTCTTGTGTATAAGGGTTGGGAAGCTGTCTAAATTATGGAGAAGAAAACATGGCTCGGCCATGCTATCCATACTAAGGAAAAGTAATGAGTATATAATCTTTTTGAAAAGAAAGTCTGTTTTTGGCCAGTGCATCCAAGATGTACTTAGTTATATATATTCTGATACCAAGTTTTTTTAATTTAAATCTTTGTTGTTGGCTCGGTCAGCACATTAAATATCATTTCTCTTATTCTAGTTCCCTCTTTTTTCAGGCTAAATCTTAGTCATGCTGGCTGTATTCATAATAATGTATGTGCCCCTGAAAATATGCTAAGGAAATGAACAAAAGGAGGAAAATTAAAAAAGAAAAACTACTGAGGACATACAAAATTGTAATTATTAAAGGGAAACATTGTAAACACATAAGGTCCTTTGAGCAAGTACTTTTATTTTAGAGCATGGTATGATTTCTCAAGGCAAGTCTAACAACACGTCAACCCCCAATGCACCACGGTAGAGATTCTCAGATTCAATGAAGGTCATCCAGTACAATTTTCTGATCAGAGTCAATATTGGGCAACCCTCCTGTTTCAATGACAGTTCATACCTGTTTAGCCTTCTGTACAAAAAAAAAAAGATCAGAACTCCAGTGGTAGCGAACAAATGGAATACGAACTATGTAGTTTACTGCTGAAGAAAATATTGTCTATTTGTATTGAGCAGGTAATTACCTCAGGTTTTACAATGCTATAAGAGAGGCCTATCCAGACATTCAACTGATTTCAAACTGTGATGGCTCATCTGGACCACTTGATCATCCTGCTGATTTATACGATTTCCATGTAAATTTCGTGATTCTCTTTCATTATTCATCATCAAGGTCAAATTGCCTTCTCATAGATTCAATCGATGCCTCTGTTTAGGTCTATGCTGATGCGAAGACTCTTTTTTCCATGAAGAACACATTTGACAATACATCCCGTACTGGACCCAAGGTAAATCTCTATTGCATTGCTTTCCTGACATATTCAGGACTACATATCATTTCGATAAATTCAGGACTACAAATGAGGATCTTAAATTCGACCTGCAGGGGTAAGACAGCCGCCCCCGGCATTTACTAAGAGAAGACATTCTCATGCAGGTCGAGAAAACCCCCGAACCTCTGCCATACCCATACACAGGGGCACGGGCGGATCCAGGGCGAAAACTGAAAGCGCGCAGAATTAAAAACTTTCTAGATGATGAAGGTTGAACATGGTGAAAATTTATCTATTACCTTGACTTAAAAATTTTGAGTGAGGGTCTGTGCCCTCAATAGCATCAACATGGGTCTGCCCCTGCATGGGGTCCTTAACCCTTTGTGAGATAACCATGGGGATGGCGATCACTGCAACTATCTCATATAGGAGAGCCCAAACCAACCATAGATACAACCTGGGCCAGGCCTTGACCTGTGCTTTGGCGTGGTGACACAGGCGAAGGAATTTTTTAAGAATTCCTAGCCAACCGGGCTAGAGGACCATTCGCACAAATGAAGATCTTAACTAGTGATCGCTTGATGTTATTTACGTGCTCAGAAAGAATTACAAACTTTACTGGTTTTATTTGCTGGATAGACAGTAAATATCTTTCTAAACATGATTTGAGTGCAGGCTTTTGTCAGCGAGTATGCAGTTTGGAAAACTGATGCTGGTAGAGGAACTCTTCTTGCTTCCCTGGCAGAAGCTGCTTTCCTTACTGGGCTGGAGAAGAATAGGTGAAATATATTTAAATAAATTTTGCAAGATTTTTATCTGTGGGTTACTTGGTGATCACACCATAACCTTTGTGCACACATTTTAAAAGCTGTACTGGCTGCTCATCTGGTCACCATGACCCGACCGTTATTTTCCTTGATGTTTTTTGTTGGCAGTGATATTGTTGAGATGGCTTGCCATGCTCCACTATTCGTAAATGATGATATTGAGAAAAAGTTAGTATACTTATGTCTTAATGCTTTCATTTTTTTTCCTTCTGTTATCCTTTACCTGATCCATTGCGGTAATTGTGTTTGAATAAAACATTCAGGTGGAACCCAGATGTTATTGTCTTCAATACCTGGCAACATTATGGGACTCCTAGTTACTGGATGCAGATGCTTTTCCGTGAGTCTAGTGGTGCTATTATTTATCCAACAACAATCAGTTCCAGCGGCTCTGGTAATAATTCTCTAGCAGCATCTGCAATTACTTGGAAGGATTCAGACAATAGCTCATTTTTAAGAATAAAGGCAAGTAGAATTTCATGCATCCATAAGAGCCTTCTGTCCGAAGAATTATGATCTTGTACTAATCTCGAAATCTCTTGTGCAGATTGTAAACTTTGAACCTGTTGCTGTTCAAGTCACAATTTCCACTACTGGACTTCAGGCTAGCATTGACGTTCTGCGATCTACCGCCACTGTCCTTACATCTAGCAATGTGATGGATGAAAATTCTTTCAGTAACCCAAACAAGGTGATCTAATTTTTTCCCCTTGTCCTTAAAATGTCCTATCAAATATTTTGCAACTTTCAGAGTTTGCGTTTGGTTTGGGTCCCCTTGTTCTCCGGCTCATCTGAATCCAGAGTTCTCTGTTATAAAATGGGCAGGTCGCGCTGGTCAAGAGCCAGCTCTTCGACGCAGGAGCGCATATGCAAGTCACAGTGACTCCTCACTCATTCACATGCTTTGATCTTGCACTGGCTCCGTCCAAACTTGTCACGTTGGCAGGGAGATACGAATACCTGATGTCTGAACTGTGACACCCAAATGCCAGTAATGAAGGACTTGCTAGTAGGCCCAGTACGGGGTAAATCAATGTGTAATGTAACCGTTCAGATAAACTAAATAAAATTGTCACTGGAAATTATTATTTTTCACCATGAATCAATTTTCTTTGATTATTCTCCGACTTGGCACCCGGGCTCGCAATTATAAATGGCTAATTATTTTTTTTAAGTGGTAGTAGACGAATTTTGCCTTTGATGCCAAGGTGCCGGTTCATTCTCTCGTAGTCTTCGTTTATAGGACACGTGTGCATTTGTGTACGAGGGGAAAAAATACAGTTTATGGAGTTTTGGTAATTTTTGGAAGGGGTAAACAGAAGGTGTAGATTTCGATTTTGATGGCAAACTCGCAATTTGTATATTTGTATAAGGACAAACTTATGTGAAAAGACTGAGCAGTGATCCATGAAAAAAAAGGGAGAACTTTCCCAGTGCCATGCAGCAGGATCTCATGCGGATCCATCAAGGGCAAAATGGATCTGGTTTCACGATGGCTTGCGCTCCTTTCCAGCTCAATGGTCGCCTTCCAATCCGCCTCAGGCTGGCTGCAATCCGATGGCCATAGCGCATTCGAAGGCCTCAAAGGACAGGTCACATGTCCAGTTCTTACTATTCTCCTTATCAAACACTGCCCTAAATTTAGCTCTCGACAATTCATCCCCTCCTCTCTTTTTTTCCCTACTCCGTTGTTGCAAAAGTATTCTAGTGTAGATAATCTATTTTCCCTCTTGGAATTTTCTTTACTTTTCTCTGTTAGCTTAGAAAGGAGAAGATGAAGAAATCTAAAAAAAAAAACAAATATCATGGAGCAGTTAACTGTGATCCAATTTCTTTTTTTCATATCTTCCCACCTTTCTCTCCTCCGTCTGAGGATCAGATTGGGGAGAGGGGAAGGTGGGGGATAGTGTTCAATTTTCTTTTGCCAATATATTTTCTTTAATGGGAAGAAGAACGAGAAGTTAAATTCCGCGGTAAATCCTCAATTTCTTTTGTTTGGAACTTGCAGTTTTTATTGATTGTTATTTACGGATTTCCCTTTGTTACTATTGAAATTTCAGTATCAATTGGATTCGTTTTAGGTTATCAATATCGATATTGCTCATGGTGAACAGGATTTACAGAAGTCCAATGAAACCTTTGAGCAAATATTCGAAATCAAAGGAGTTATTTTCTGATCTTGACATGAGCCCTCAAAGGTGAGCTTTTTGTCTTCATCATTTCCTTCATTAGGAAGAACCTTATTTTAGTCTGGGTGGTGGACATAGAACTGTAAATTCCTGGTGGCTGTCAGATAGACGTTGCATTATTCACTATAAACTTTCAATCCATACATCTAAAGTTTAATTTAGTCAGGTTTCAGAATCACATCAATTTATGGTTGATGTTTCTTGTAATTAGGCTTTTTGCCCTCTGAAATTCAAAGACATACCAGTCTGGACTCAGAATTCGCTAAAGACCATTCATAACTACTAGCTTGGAATTTTGGTTAAGAATATCATCAAGGCTGTTGGTGGAACAAGAAGTTGTTGCACTAATTTTCTGGTAATGAAGATATTTGCCAGGAATCCGTTGCAAAGCTTAATACATACTCGATGCGTTCAATCAAGTGGAAGGGCATTAAATGTGTTTCTAGGTCATCTTTGTCCTAAGTGTTCGAAAAGACACGAGGGCACAACTTCAGGAAGCCATACCACTGGATGCACGTGTTTGCCATGGCTCTTCACACCATCTAGTAATGATTCTGCAAGTGTACCAAGCGTCAATGGTGGAAATACAGAAGTGCTCACCGCCCAGCCACAGGAAAATGGTTTTGATCCTAGTTACCAGTTCAACAATGCAGATATGTCAGTTTCAGCCGTTGGGCACCATAGGAAATCAAGCATGCACCATAGACTGAAAATATGGATCAGCAGTGGGCATAATGGCATTATGGGAAGGTATGGAAATAAATTGGAGTTGGGTGTCCCCAATGTGGCTAAGCCGTTGTCAGATGAGCGTATTGATCCTGGATGGCCAGATTGGCTCACAAATGTGGCACCGAAGGCAGTACAGGGCTGGTCCCCTAGGCGACTGGATTCATTCGAGAAATTGGGCAAGGTAAATTGTTAACATAGTGATACGATTATAACTAATCTGATAGTTTTCAATGTTTTTACTTGTTGCTATGTTTTTCAGTTGCCCTTTTGTTTGAATAACTATTCAGCTTGTTTCTTATTGCAGGTTGGACAGGGAACTTATAGTAGTGTGTACAAAGCCCGAGATCTTAAAACCGGCAAGATTGTTGCACTGAAAAAGGTGCGCTTTGTCAATGTGGATCCTGAAAGCGTTCGCTTTATGGCTAGAGAAATTCTTGTTCTACGGAAACTCAATCATCCAAACGTCGTAAAGTTGGAAGGGATCATAACATCTTCTGTTTCACGAAGTCTGTTTCTTGTATTTGGGTACATGGAACATGACCTTGCTGGCCTTGTTGCGACTCCAGGCCTCAAGTTTACGGAGCCACAGGTGATTGTCTTACTGTCCTGGTTCGTTTGAAATGTTGACACGAACTTACACGGTTTCACACGAATCCAGGTCAAATGCTTACTGCAGCAGTTACTTAGTGGCCTTGATCACTGCCACAGGAACGGAGTTTTGCATCGGGACATGAAAAGTTCCAACCTTTTGATTGATAGCAATGGTGTTCTGAAGATCGCAGACTTTGGCCTCGCAACGACTTTTGATCCGGACAACCAGCAGTCGCTGACAAGCCGTGTTGCCACATTGTGGTACAGACCACCTGAACTTCTTCTGGGTGCCACCAAGTACGGTCCTTCTGTGGATATGTGGAGTACAGGGTGCATTCTTGCAGAATTGCTTGCTGGCAAGCCGATCTTGCCTGGACGAACTGAGGTACAGGCCACTGTTGCATTCTTGAGGATACAGGATTAGCCATATTGTTGTCTCAGTTGAAATCAATTTTGCCTTACATTCATTTTGTCTGTATCATGATTTTGTCAAACAATACTATGCTAGGTGGAGCAACTTCACAAAATCTTCAAGCTCTGCGGATCACCTTCTGACAAATATTGGGATAAATTGGAAGTGCCCCAAACAGGGATGTTCAAGCCTGGAAGCCAGTACAAGGGATGCATTGCTGAGACTTTTAAGGATTTCCCTCCCTCATCTCTAATTCTTCTTGATAGTTTGCTTGCCTTAGAACCAGAAGCTCGTGGAACAGCTGCCACCACTCTCCAGAGTGATGTAAGTTCTACACATCAAACCGGACGGTTTCCAGTTTTCAATTATATATTTTCTTTACCAATTTGTTCCTGATTACAGGATTTTGAGTAGGATGTTTTTTTGTGAGTTTGAATGACTTCAGCTAAAATAAAAAAAACTTGATGCATTAACTAGCTACTATTTGAAAAGTAGCCAAATGGACTAAAATAAATTAATACCAAGTGATGTGTCTATTCTTGAGTTGAAATCGACCTGTGCTACCCTGTGAACACTTGGTTCATACGAAAGTCAATCCGCTTCTACTCCGTAGCTTGTTACAGGGAAATAAACTTTCAATACAAATGTCATGCAAGAATAATCTTAACCTATTGAAGATAATGAAGTTATTACTATACTTTTTCGAGGTGAATACCATATGGCCCCACTACTGTGGTAATTATATTAAAAAAAGAAAGAAAAAATTGTACATTCAGAGTAAGGTTAAAAGAAATCTACAGGAAGAATGAGCGCGAGAGTTAGCATAAGGAAAAGGATCTCTTTTGTTGTTCTTGAATGTGTGAGCCTGTAGAGTAACAAAATGGTGCTTCCAAGAAGAGGCTTGGCTGCTTATTTTCAAAGATTAGGTTATTTCTTTGTTTCCGTATGTTCCAGGCAGCAATGATAACATTTCTGTTGCATCTAAAGACAGCCTTTTGGAGATCTTTGCATTGCAGCATTTAATCAGTGAATCCAAATCTTCAGTTTTTCAGAACAAGCCCACTTGCCTGCAGCCCCTCAAGCCTACCAAAGTGTCCACCAAGCAAAGAGTATGACGCCAGACTCCGGAGGGAGGAAGATAGGAGGTAATATTTTCCCAATATATATCTTCTTCTTCTAGGATGGCTGATTAGTTATAGTTATTAGTTATTTTGACATTCTATTTTCCTATTTCAATAGACAAAGAAAGGCAAGACAAGGTGAAAGTTTGAATCCTAATCTAATTCATGCCGATGATGGTTACTCCAAATTAAAGGTATGATGGCTGAACAAACAAGCCCGTCCCCACCCTTATGGATGGCCTTCAATTTCTTTACCATTCACTCATCAAATTTATCCACAGTTTGGGTTCAGAAACAACTTCCGAATATTTTCCAGAGCTAGGCTAAGGGTGAGGCTGTACAAGTTCATTTCATTATTCTTGAAATTCCAAATTCGAGTAAATCCAATAGTAAATAGAAATGAAAACAACAACAAAAAGGAAAAATGCCTCAAAATGATCTTCAACAGGAGCAACGGTACTCCCTGTACCTGCTGGTACTTCATTCTGTTCCTTCCTATGGTGGTAGCTGGTCAGTTGGCAGCAGTAGTTGGAACATGAACCCACAAACTTCTCAGTAGTAGCAGCTCAACCCTACATAATTTTTTTTTTTTGAGGGAAACTACGGCAGGCAAGGAGCCGGCCTGAACATTTTATTGATATGCAAAGTTGGGCATACATGATTTGCAAAAAAAGAGTGGCAAAGAGGTGCTCCAAACTACATAAATTATTTAACCTTGACTTGCTTTGTATTCGTATAGATGCACGAAGGTACCGCAATAGGCATGAATATTGCAAGTCTCAACTCAGAGGATCAAACAAGTACATTCACTGCTGGGGTGCAATCTCAAGGATTTGACTCCACATGGAAGGTTCCAGGATCAGTGGACACAAAGGTTTGATACTCTACATCTAATGATGTGTAATTCTAAGATACCGAATGCTTGTTTATATAGATGTAATAATTTGCAGTTGATAGTAGCTGATATCCAGAGAATTATGTGATACTTTGTCTGGACACATCAATTCTCCATTATGTCACACAGATTAATTTGTTTCTCTATTAGACTTACTATGCTGCTTTGGCATCAAGACCAGAGATTTTAGTCTTTTTTAAGTCTTTTATCATTACTCACTTGTTTTGTACACTTTTGTGTGATATTGTGATCAGAACTACAAGGGCAAGAGCAAAAGATATCAGCACTCAGGTTCAATGATTACAGAAAAGGGAAACATGGCGCGGATGCTCAGGGAGCACGAAAAGAACATCCAAGAAGCCGTGCGCAAAGCGCGCATCTACAAGAGTAAAGAGTTGTGAAACAGATGACTGAGGCTAAACTATTGACCCATGCCGCTTGGAAAAATGAAATATTTTTTCTTTCATGCTGCTTCGGAACTGGAACAAAAGCTGCAGTTGCTGCTGCATTTCAATCTCAAAATTTTCGGACATGAAACTTGCTGACCACATTGGATGGACCGAGCTTGACAGCTGTGCTTTGTGCCCAGGGGTTTCTGAATGACCGCCCAAATAAAGTTGTGGTCTTCCCCTCCATCAAGAAGAGGCGTGTGATGTGTTGCCTCAGTGCGGCGAACTCCGGCTTACACCGCCAAGATCCTTGTTCTCTAGATCAGTTGTAAAATGGGCAACAGAAAGGGCTTGGACACCGTGGATACTGGTCACAACCATCCTTCTACTGGATAGACAGATTCGTAGCCACTTATGTACCTTGGTTCCCAGGAATAAACATCCTGGTGCAATCAGTTATCTGCAGTAGTCATGCAATGTAATCTGTTATCCAGCCTCCTCTTCTTCTCCCTGTAACTGGCCAAGAGCTGATTTCAGCAGACTCTAGCCATTTGTAAATTGGTTTGTTGCTCGACCTTGCAATACCAATCTTACGTGGGCATTTTGCCTGCCGTCGGGTCATGGAAAAGAAAAAGAAACTATATGGTTTTCCCTAATAAAATCATGTTCATTGTTCAAGGACCGGTGCATGATTCTGGATCTGGTATTTCTAGAAGGAGCGGAATATGGAGGTCCCATTTCAGCATTGCAAGGAAATCTAAAACTAGATTAATCTAGGCTCCTAAATTGAGTGGCAATTTCCAGGGTCTGAATTTCTTCACAAATGCTTCAGTTCTTCTAAACTTTGAGGAAATATATAAAGTGGACAAATCGTCATGTCAAGAGATCATAATACAATTTCAACAATATATTAAATTTGTTCTATGAAACCACTTCGTTGGAAGGAAAACAACAGGTGCCGGCACCACATTTACAAGTTGTTTTGAATGAATCATTGAATAATCACTACATTTTTGTATTTGTATATATATATATATGTGATTTAGTCATATATTTTATATGCATTTTTGAATAAGGGGGTGTTTAGATGCAAAACTTTACACCCCAAAAGTTTTCTTGACACATGCATGGCTTTTAGTAAATGATTTCAAAAAAAATCGCATTACATAGATAGTCTGTAAACCGCGAGACGAATTCAATGAGCCTAATTAGGTCATGATTAGATAATAAATTGCTACAGTAATGTTACCAGTAAGAATGTGTTAATGACAGATTAATTAGGCTTATTAGGTTCGTCTCACAGCCTTTCCCGCGCATAAATGTGCAGAGGCTGGGGCTTGAACCCTGGACCTTCCGGTCACAGGCAGTAAAGCTCTACCACTGCACCAAAGGCCGCCTTTTTTTTATTAGGTTCGTCTCACAGTTTAGGAGTTGTGTAATTAGTTTCTTTTTGTTGGTTTCCGAAAACCCCCACGAAACATCCGATGTGATATTTATGCCAATTTTCTTTTTGCATCTAACACTATGTAAGACGCTTACTAAGGAGACGCGTGTTAAGAGACCAAGGAGACGCGGTTTTTCCGCGTCTCCAAATTTACGTCTCCTTTTACATGTCCTAGGAGACGCGAAAAAACCGCGTCTCCCATAAGAAGTGTCATTGGAGACGTGGGTTGCAAATCCGCGTCTCCCATAAGTGTGGTTAGGGGAGACGCGGATTGGCAACCCGCGTCTCCGAATAACCTTTATGGGAGACACGGATTGACAACCCGCGTCTCCAATGACTGAGTCATGGAGACGCGTTTTGGCAACCCGCGTCTCCAATGATGAATTGAAAAATAAAAAAAAAGAAAAAAGGGACAAATACACGTTCTGTCCATTACAAATACACAGGCTTCATCCATTACAAATACACAGGCGTTCTACATAGAACTGCAAGCAACAGAAAATCTGGAACAAATATCAAAATGTTTAGTATTACTGCTGCTCTTCTACTGCTAGGTGAATCAAACTGAACAGAAAATGTGGAACATTTGTGTGGTTTCTTTTCTGTTCTCCAACAAAGCTTTAGATGTCTACTCAATCAGATGGTGATGAAATCTGAAATAAAGACCTTTCAGAAAAACAAGCTTCAAGTATTGTTCATGCATGAACTATACCATTGTTATACTGACAAATAAAAGTATGATATATTACCTGTGGTTGCATATAGTCCATCCCTTGGTTGTAAACTCCATGTTGAACCAACTACAAATGACATGAGTAGGTCAGTTTCAAGAATAGCTAGGGAAGACTAATACAAGTTAAAAAAAATACTAACCTGGTTACTTCAGCTACTGGTGCCATCATGGGGACTAATTGCATCCTTCTTTACAGAGCCCTCACCAGCCTTTGTAGAGCTTACTATCACCCTAGACGAATTTTGTAAAAACTTGTGATCAATATTTCTTTGCATCTTGGATATGCATACTACTAGCACAGAAGCTTGATTGGTAGCCCAAGCAGTTCAAAAATGAATAGGTAATCATAAAAAACAAATAGATCATCTATGCAATGTTTCTCAGAACTAACATATACAACCATATATAGCACAACAGAATACTTTCAAACAAAATGAGAACCCAATCAGTTCATCTAAGAGATTTTCAGCACCTAATCCCCGCGCTCACCAATCAGTATGCATCAGAACTTAATCCCCTTAAGTTACCACTTTCAGAACATAATCTAGCATAAAAATTCCCTTAAGTTACCACTTTCAGAATATAATTTAGCATACTAAAATGTAGACACTTGTACGAGCATCAGATGCAACTGGATCTAACAAAAAAGTAGTAGAATATACCTGGAGTCTGAGGATGCACGGAGCCAGAGAGAGGCTGGAGGAGACAGAGGCTTGCATGGAGATATCTCTGCAGTCTCCGCAACAACTCCATTAGTGTTCTCTGTGCTTCCTTGACATTTTAGCTTCTGCAGCAAGTAATGGTAACAGTTAACCTTTTGGATTCACCTCAAATAGATTTAAGTCAGTGCACACTTAGCCATTTATCAGGTCAAGCACCCATAAAGACAATTCAGGTCATATATGTTGTACTACCAAACATTAATCAAGCAATAAAAAAACTAAATGAAAAAAGATATTTCTCTGGACATCAAACAAGGCTAACTGACTAGTAGATCCATTTTAAGTGTCAATGTTACCTTGGTACAGCTAAAAGCAATACAAAACAGATACCATCCGCATCACATGCCCTACTTGAGAGTATGTAGCTTGCTATCACCAACTGAATATAGCTTGAGGTGTATGTCGACTAGCTTAACTGTTCTTGTTAATTCAGCTTGTTAAGTTCCACATGGAATGCATGTAGCCGGTATTGTGTTTCCTTGTGGCTATACGGCGCCGGCCAGGAGCTATAATAAGCAGCCCTTACGTTGTTCAAAGTACACTAACTACAAATATTCTCCCGTCAAGGTACAAATAAAGAATACAATGCACAGTTTTATAATATAAGTTCCTATGCTGTATATCCTTGGAACTTCTATCAACTAATCATCATTATATTAATTCATCAGTCCATTTTATAGCAGTTATATTGAACATGTTTGATTCATCCATCTTCCATGGGCGAGGGAGGGATCCATGGGTATCCATTGATATGGAGCAATGCACTGGTTCAACTTAATTAACTAACTTTTCAGTTTGAAATACACAAAATATTTACACAAGAAATAAATTGTCAAGAACCAGTAGTGCTAACAGTGAGTTTTGTACAATATAAGACACCAATATGACAATAGAAGGCATCACACTAGTATGCCTCTTCAGAATAAACAAAATGTTTAGGCTCTGAATTCTACTTCAAAAATAATAGATGAGGTACAGTGATGAAATGAGCACTTGGAGGTGGAAATGTCTCACAGACATAGAGTGAGCACTTGGAGTTCATGTACAAGTAAAGTTCAGAGTGAGAAGTCAAGAGTCATGCTTCTGATGCAATAGAATGAACAAATAAAAAAATGTCTCGCGGACATAGAGTCGAGCACCTTGCATGCTCACCTCGGTGCCCCGTCCTTCGAGTCCTTGAGTTGCGTGAGGGATGAGACGGACCCAAGGGCGTGTGGAGGCACGGCCTCCTTGGCACCGCCCGCGGCGCGGCCTCCTGGTGGCCTCCTCCGACGGCGCCGGTCGTCTCCACCACGCAAGCGAACCCTAATGGCTGGATCTGGGGAGAGAGAAGGGGAGGGACAGAGGAGACTGCCGCCATGGGTTCGGAGGAGAAAGGGGAGGCCGGCGCTTAGATCTGAGGAGGAGAAAGGAGGAAGGCGGGCGAAACCCTAGCTGCGAGGGGAAGGGGATGCCCGCCGGGGAAGGGTAGGGAGCGAGGGGCCCAGAGCACGGCGGCCAAGAGGAGGAGAAGCGGAGAGGGAGGAGTCGGGAGAGGAGGAGCACGGCCCAGAGCCGCCGCCGCTGCCGCTAGATCTCGGAGAGGAGGAGAAGCGGAGAGAGGGAGGAGTCGGGAGAGGGGCAGGCCGCGTGCGAGGGGAGGAGTCGGGAGAGGGAGCCGGGACGTGCGCGGTGAGGGGATGGGCTGGCCGGACGTGAACGCTTGCACTTAACCAAGTTTAATTAAAAATTCGGGTCCGAATCCTATGGCAGAGGAGACGCGTTACAAACCCACGTCTCAAGTATATTATAGGAGACGCGTTTTGGTAAATCAGTGTCTCCTCTAATCAGAAATACAGGAGACGCGGTTTCTCAACCAACGTCTCCTATGTTATGGGAGACGCGTTTTCTCCACCCACGTCTCCTTTGTAGTTATATAGGAGACGCGGACTGTCTGGACGTATTTATGGGAGACGCGGCTGTTTAACTCGCGTCTCCTTTATGACAAAGGAGACGTGGGTTAAAACCGCGTCTCCTATATGTGTGTCTCCTTAGTAGAGTTTTTACATAGTGTAAGCACCCCCTAAATCTGTGTTCTCAACATAATAATCATTACTAAATCTGACTTTTATTTGCTTACAGAGGAAAAAATACAAGTGGCACTGGTATACGAGTTGGATTATGTTAAATGTGGTACATGTATAAGAGTTGCTGTTGGGTGCATGTGCATTTGTATTGCCATTTCTGAGTGTGAAAAAACTGTTGTTCACTTCAAACATGTAGAGTTGTCTTCATTACGAACCCTACTTATTTGTTTAATCTCCCTCAAAGCCTTCACAGTTTTTTTTATGAATCAGGAGGGGTTGCCCCCAATTGGATACTAATAAAGTGAGGTTACAGCAGCTGTTCTCAAGAAACAAAAAAAAAAATCCAACTCGTATGGACTTTGGTGCATGATGCTTCAAGGATCAGCAACAAACATGTAGAGAAGACCATGCATGGGACATGGGTGAGGTGTGATGAGGACTAAGAGCAACTCTAGCCCAACCTGTATATTTGGGCCCTTATTTTGCTTTTTTAGATGGACATCTAACATTTAGGGGATTCAAATTCTCTCCTCACTCCAACCAGACTGATCAAATTAGGCCCCCAAATCAACCTAACGAGTGGGTCCCACCTGTCAGCGTCCTACCCCTCCCTCTCCCTCTCTCTTCCCTCCCGCACGCGCTGCCCTCCCGCACGCGCCGCACACCTCTTCCCAGCACCGCCGGCCACGTTGGCCCCCGCCGCGCTGCCGTGCCCCCAGCCACCCTCCCTGCGCAGGCTTGCTGCCGTCGACCGCCACACCGCCATCCCCGCCACTGCATCGCGCGGCCCAGTCTCGCTGCCGTCACAGCTGCCGCCGCAGCTGGCACTCACGGCCGCGTGCGCTCCAGCCCCGCCGCGGCCAGTCATTGCCGCCAACGAAGATGACGGCGGCGAACGCGAACGTGAACACGGCAAGGTACTTGTACTCGGTGAGGAGGAAGGAGGTGGCGCCGATGGAGATGGCTTGCTAGATCTCCGCGCACCAGGCCGATGCGGCGAGCCGGTCGATGCCGTCCTCGCCGTCGTGGTCGTCTCCCTGTTCTTCCTCTTCTTCCTCCGGCACGTCTTCGTTGCTTCGTGCTGATCCACGGCGGCCGCCGTTGCCGCCTTGGGAGGCGGAGGCAGCGGCGCTACCGTGCGTGTGGAGCCAGGCGCGGCGGCGTGCAGGACGGTGGCGGCGGCGGTCGAGTCGGGATGAGATCCATTCGGAGTCAGGAGGGGAGGAGAAAGGAGAAGAGATGAAAAAAAGGTGGTCGGGCCCACGGGTGGGTGGAAATAGAGGGCCTCTGTTCTTAGGGGCCCTGGATCAAAATTTGTAGGCCTCCACAAAATGGTAGCCCATTTAGGGGCCTGACTGGAGTTGTTTTTTCCCACTTGGGAGACTAAAATAGGCATGCTCTAACAGAAACTCCAACCGAGCCTCTAAATATGAGCCACTATATTGCATTTTAGGCTAGCACATAAAATTTCAGGGGCTTAAAAATCCTCTTTGGACTCCAACCAGCCCGATCAAATGATGGCCCCTAGTTGTTTTTTTCACTTTCTTCAAGATTCGTGCGAGCGATTTGAACCGTCGGGCCAAAACTCCATAGCAGCAACGGCCACTGGCCGATCTCCTGCGCGTCGCCGCCGGCCGCCGGCCGGCCAGGCTCCCCGAGCGCCGTCGCCGGCCGGACGGTCTCCCCGCCGTGCTCTGGCACCCGCGGCCGGGCCTGTGGCGGCGGCGCAGGGGAGAGGAGGGCGTGGCCACTTTCTGTAGTGTAGCTCCGCCGTGTCCTCCTTGTACTCCGCATGACGTCCGCCCTGGACGCATGGGCCAAGACTACGGCAGCTCAGGTGGGCACAGTAAGCCGTGTCGCCAACTTCGTCGCTCGCTCTACGATGGTCTCGGCAGCGTGGGAGTCTTTCCTCCACTCCTTTGCTGCTACTGCCACCGGATCCGCAACCGCCTTTACCGGATCCGTGGCCGAGTCATGAAAAGCGGTGGCCTCCGCCGCCCTCGTCGCCGCGGATCGGGTCGCCTCCGTCATGCAGCGGCAAGCCGCGCTGGAGGCACATGCTAGATACGTAGCCGCGAAGGCCGCCTTTGGCTGCGGATCTGGCTCGTGCTGTCGTGAATCTGGTTCGTGACTTCTCCACTAGGCGTCGCTGCCTCCCGTTCGACCATGACCTTCGCCGGGATGGTAGCGGCGACGGTGGCGCTGCCGGGATATGCTCCTCCACTGCAATAGCGGTGTAATCCGGCGATGTAAGCGCCGTGGGATTACATTCTTTTGTCGTTATGAACGAATTGCTCATTTTGGTCTGTTTAGCTAGGCACTATCGTTCCTTAATTATGCTTACCACTAGCTAGTTATGTCAGATGAATTGCCTGTTCAATTTGTGTTATATCTAGCTAGGCACCATCTATGTATATGCTTACTACTATGTATATGTAAATTAGACTCTCTAGTGATGAAGTCAAAGTGCTACCTAGTGAAATTGGTCTTGATGAACTCTTGATCTAGTAATGAACTGAATTATATTGTTCTTGAATGAGTACTAGCAAGATTCCGTGTTTGTTGTGAACGTCTAGCACATACATTCACATTCTGTTGTGTGTGCAATTCGTTCATAACGATCCATATATAACTAGCTAGTATTCATTCAAGATCAATTGACTGAAATGAACGCATTTTTTAACGTGCGTGCCATCATCCTAACCGCGTTAACTAAACCGGTAGCAACGGCGCATAACAAACCAATTAGTATACGTAGTCAAATGCTCCGGTGCTGAACAAACCGTTTCGAATAATATGTCATTCTAAGCGGTGCGCAGCGTGCCGGCACGTTTAATAAGTCATTGGAAGCAGTTAAACTAGGTGATACCTCACGCGTTGCTGCGGAAGTTTTTAAACAAAATTTTATGTTAATTTGAAAGTAGAAATACTAAAGTTATTGCATGATTACATTCTTTTGCAAACAACGTTATACATGAAAACATGTTTATTTTGTTGAGAGATAACGACTCTTAAATGATTGATCCTCCGTGTATGTCTACCGTGTGAATTTTATAGCGTGATACTCACAAAGACTAATAAGTTGCATGTATAGATGTTATTAGTCATAGAAAATCGATGGAAGACATGAATAGATGATTCTAGTGGATGGTGACATGGCGTCTGATGCTGTGGGTTTTTAAATCAAATGGATAGCGTGCATGTCAAGAGAAATAGTTAGTGGGGATCATCTATATATGTTATATAGATAACTGCTTAGGATGACCCCCTTATTAGCATCGGCAAAAGGGAAGCTGCGTCGGCGCCGGCGCGGATGAGGTTTTCGCGCCGCTTAGGTTAACAGTTTCTGCAGTAGTGAAGTGCGACTTTAATACTGCTTATCACACCACCGGGACTAAATGCACAGTGACTAAAAACTCGTTTCTCCTCTAGTGTCAACGGTTAAATTATTCTGAAATTTCCTGGAGTCTCTGGTTAAATATTGCCAACGACAGGGTTTTTTTTCGCTACAGTACAAACCGGTCCGGTAAACCGGTCAAACCGGCCGGTTAACCAGTAGGAGCGGTTTGGTAGGGTCGGTTTTGAGCGGTAACCGGCCCTATTATGCTACCGGACCGGTTACCAACGGTAAAAAAAACCCTGGCCAACGATGACATCAGGATGGGTGAGCACGTTGATGATGTCCCAGCTTTCTTGACGGCGCCTTTGTGCTACAGTTCATTTCCCCAACGTGCAGAAACAGGACACCACGCGTGGACAAACTTCTATTGCCAATCGCTTGGACTTTTCTTTCTGCATCCGCATTTTCCCTCTACACTGGTCATGCCAATAGACGGGGCAAATTTTTTTCTCCATGGACTTGTGGACAGAAAAAGGGAACTCTGATTAAATTATAGACCATATCTGGCCACGTTAGGAATTTATGTTATTTTGGCAAGGAAATAAAATGATTATATAGTATCACTGTTGCAAATCACGGATTAGGCAGACTCGTTAGATTCGTCTCGTGAAATACACTCCATTCATGTAATGGGTTCTTTTTTTGTCCACAATTAGTACTTTACGCATGCAAGATTCCCTTTGATGTAATGGGTGAAAAATTTTTGGTGGGAAACTAAACACGCCCATCTCAAGGCTCGTATAAACGGTAGATACATGGATGCATTTTCTTTTACAGGCATGTTCACTAATTTTGGCAGGTAGTATGAATCAATGTCATGGTGGCTAATTTTGTGCAGACTTTATTCTCCAAATCTCAGCCGTTAAAATGCCTTCACCGTAGATAAATGGCTAGAGATTTTTCTTTTTTTTTCTCTTTTCGTCTGATCAAAGTGGGATTTTTTTAAGAGTTTGTGATTAGTATAGGTATAGATGTAATAAATTCAAGCACTTATGATATAAAGTGAAAGAAAGTCTATCACAAATTGGTTGAGGATAATATCAACATATCTATATAAGTATTTAGAATATTAACTAATGAGAGAGAGCTCGAGGCAACAGATTTTATTGCTAGCTATTTTCCTCTATATTTTCATTTGGAGACTCCACATTAATTCCTATGAGATAATTATAGCCATTAGTCTATTATATTTTTTCAAAACAATTAACACCACTATCGTTATAAAATCTTGGTTTTTCTGTGTGTTCTTGCCTCTATTTTGAAACGCAATTGTGATTTTGCCCTTATTTTTTAAAATTTACGATTTTGTCCTTGGATATTTACAAGTTTTTGTGATTTTGCCCTTAGTCTTTGTGAATTTTCCCTTGTTTTGACCATTGAGTAGGAAAAAAATCGCATTGACTTGTGAATAGTGGAGAGTAAAATCATATAGTTTAAAAAATAAGGGTAAAATCACAATTACACTGCAAAATAGAGGTAAGAACATAAATGCCCCAGAATTCTTCTAACGTAAACCTGTAAACCTATATGTAAATCAGCCACCCCTTCCACAAATAAAAATATATAAACTAACCACGTAATCATCATCTAAGTTATACATTCATGTCATTATAAAAAATAACTTAAAATACTTTTCTAAAATTGTATGTCAATTTCCCACATAAATTGTTATTAAAAATTACTTAAAGCAAGCACCAAATCTTAAAATGTCCAATGGTAGAGGAACATATTATTGTAAATTACTTATTTCTATCACTGCTAATGTAGACGTTTTACTAAGTTAATGTATATATGCATGATCAGTGTCACCATGTAGAACATTTATACATGTATGGAAGCAAAGCGATTTAATGTTAATGTAAAGACGCGACCTTGATGTTGCCATAAAAGGGGTGTCTAGGAGCTCCATGCAGGGGAGGAAAGAGTATGCCTCTGAAGTCAACATCATCATAGGGTGGTGCCATAACCATGATGAACTACTGCTCGTCTATGAGCTGATGCCGAATCGAAGCCTTGACAAGCACCTCTACAGTGCTGACAATATACTCTCGTGGCAGCTCAGGTCACCCACCATTTACAGCTCAATCCTTTGTACGGCACATCCAAAGCAATTCCTAATTAATACTGTTTTTAGCTGCATTGTGTTGTCAGGTATCGTATTATCCTCGGGACTGGCTCCGCACTTCTGTACCTGCATGAAGAGTGCGAGCAAGGTGTGTTGCACAGGGACGTCAAACCGAGTAATGTTATGCTAGACTCCAGCTTCAACGCCAATCTCGGTGACTTGGGGCTGGTTTTTTTCCATTAATGGAGACGGTTTTTTTTCCATTAACGGAGGCGGTTTTTGCAACCGTATCTGAGCTGGGGTCTCTGTTAATCGGGCATTAACGGAGGCGGATTTTCAACCGTCTCCGTTAACCGCCTCCGTTAATCGATCCAGACGAAAATAAAAATGCCGAAAAAATTGCAATTTTTTTTATTGAGGGAGGCCCCCACTAGCCAGCCACTTGTCACACTATTTATCACACTTTTTTCGTGGAAATTTGACACTATGCGGCTGACGGGATTCGAACCCACAACCTCTGCCTCACGCGTGCCTCGCTCTACCACTACACCACACTCTCTCGTGTGTCCATGCTCTGTTTTGATTCCTATCATATTATACAAAACCAGGTGTAAATTGTGTTTTTGAAGTTTTAAACGAAGTCAAATGAAAAAGTTGTCAACTACTGAGTTTTTTAACTTTTTGAGATCTACAACTTTCATATAGGTCATTTCTCCATCTGAGGTCTTTTGCGAAATTTGAATTTCAAATTTGAGAACATTCAAATATATTTTTCGTGGACAAGATGATTTCAAATGAAAAAGTTGCAAACTACAAAGTTTTTTAACTTTTTGAGATCTACAACTTTCATGTTGGTCATTTCTCTATCCAAGATCGTTTGAAAAATTCAAATTTAAATTTTGGGAATGGATTTACGGAGGCGGTTACATTCATTTTAGGAGGCGGTAACATTTTACCGTCTCCTAAAATCGATTAACGGAGGCGGTTATTGTAACACAATCGTCTCCGTTAATCCCCATTCTTCTAGGTCTTGACGGACTTTCTGTGAGTCCTTTCCGTTTTTTTCATGGCCATTAATGTTCCGAGGGTGGTCTCAGTCACATTTTTAGTTAGATGCATGCCATCGAGTGCGTGGCGAATAGTCAGGAATATAGACTTCTTTTTCCATAAAGCGCCTACTGGTGCGGGTACACTTCCTTTTCCATTTCCAAATACCACATCAAGTTTGCTGACTATTTTAAAGATCTCGTGTCCATCGCGATAACTCGGAGCCGAGCGCTCCTCGGTTGTCCCATCAAATGATTTCTTGTTCAGCCGATATGGGTGATCTCTGCGAAGGAACCTACGATGGCCCATGTAGACCATCTTCTTGCTATTATTTAACCATCTAGCGTCGGTCTCGTCGATGCAAACCACACAGCCATTATAGCCCTTTGTAGCCTGGCCAGATACAGTACCAAGGCAGGGGAGGTCCGTGATTGTTACGAATAACAATGCTTTCAACTTGAAGTGTTCTCTCTTGTACTCATCCCAAACATTGACACCATGATCCCACAAAGTCACAAGATCATCCACCAGTGGCTCCAGGTACACATCGATTTCATTTAATGGCTGCTTTGGCCCTTCGATCAGCAAAGGCATCATAATATACGTCCGCTTCATACAAAGCCAAGGCGGAAGGTTGTATATGCAAAGAATGACAGGCCAGGTGCTATGTTTGCTGCTAACCATGTTGAAAGGATTCATACCATCAGTACTCAATCCGAACCTTACGTTCCTTATTTCACTGGCAAATTTCTTCTTGAAATGATAATTGATAGCCCTCCACTGTGAACCGTCAACCGGATGTCTAAGCTTTCCATCATTCAGACGCTCTTCTTCATGCCGACGCATAAGCTTTGCTGTCTTTGGGTTTGCAAATAAACGCTTCAATCGAGGAATCACGGGAAAGTACCAGACGACTTTGGCGGGTGGTCTTTTATTTCGATCACATGTCATATGTATAGCTGATACAGACTTGTACCTTGAAGCTTCACACACTGGGCATGCATCTAATTCTTTATAGTCACCACGATATAAGATGCAATCATTTGGGCATGCATGTATTTTTTGTACTTCTAGCCCAATCGGACATATCATTTGCTTTGCCTGGTATGTGTTCTTCGGCAACCCATTAGGGCTGGGAAGCATCTTCTCCAGAATATTCAGCAAAATGTCAAAGCCCGTGTCTGACACATCATTTGTTGCCTTCATCTTCAGTAGCAAGAGGTCAGCTTCAAGTTTCGACATGCTACAACCACTATACAATGGAGTCTTTGCATCCTTTCTCATCTGCTCAACCTTTTTCAGATTCTTTACATCCAAGCATTCTGGCTCCGCATCACGTATCATCTGGTCAAGACCATCAACCACATCATCCGCAGCTAATGTCTCGGCGAAGGTTTCACCGATGTTTTCCATATATGTTTGTTCGACCGGTTCTGGCTCATTTTCAAGTTCCACTGCCTGTGTGGCCTGATGGTGTACTGTTTCCCTAATCTTCTCTCGGGTAGTTTGCTGCGTGGTTTCATTCTCACCTTCCTCACCATGCTTACTCCAAATCTTGTAGTTTGGCACGAACCCCCTAGACAACAAATGATACCGGATCTGCTCTGTAACACACTCAAAATTAAGTAGAAATTAAAATAGGATTAATCACTAAATTTACTAGGGCAATTATACAACCTAAAAGAAATAAAGATAGTTAATGAACTAAAAATGGCTAAAGGGAAACAAAGGGATGCTTTATAACTTAGGTACCTTGCTAGACTAGAATAAGTCTCTAAAAACCTAGGTTAAAACTAAAGAAGATTTGGTTTAAGTTTGAATTCAAATCTCCTTCAAAAACCTCTTCAAATAAATAGAAAATTCTTTTAAAACGCTAAACGGGCCACAATTCCATTTCTGGCCCAACTCCTCTCAAGCCCAGCTCTAAAGTCCGGTTTCCGTCCCCCATTTCCCGGCCTCATACGCTTCCCCCCCCTTCCTTGGGCTGGGCCACACTCCCCCGCGGCCCAGTCGCCTTCCGCCGCCTGCCGGCCCGCGCGCCCCTCCGCTTCCCCCTGGCCCAACAGGCTGCGGCCCAGTCCGCCTCGCCCCGGCCGCCCGCTCGCACGGCCCAAGCGCACGGCCCGCGCCCCGCCAGGATGACGTCGTGCCGACGTCATCCATCTCTTACCTCCCTCCCCTGCTTCTCCCTCCGCGCCGCCGCATCGGACAGCCACCGCCCGATCCTCAACCGCCGGCTAGGATGAGCCCCAGAAAGGCTCGCACGACGCGTGTCGCCACCACCGGTCGCCACCGCACAAAAATGCGACCACGGCGCCGACCAGCCTCCAAACGCCCAGGGCCGAGCTCGCTGCCGCCGCCGTGACGTCGCCCCCGGCTGCCATGCGCCGGCACCTCGACGGCCGCCCTGCTCGCCCAATGCGACGTGTCGAGCTCCGCCAGTTCTCCCCGGCCTATAAATAGGCGGCCGAGCCCCCTCCTTCCCACACCACCGGCGCCGAGCCGCTGCCCGCCACCATGTGCCACCCGCGTCGTCGCACACCCCCACCACCTTGAGCCACCGCCGGCGCTGCCGCAGCACGCCACGTCGCACCCCGCCACGCCCGCCAATGCGAGCGCCAGCGCCGTGCGCCGCCCGCTTGCTGCGCCGCCGCCGCCGTGCGCGCACCCCGATGCGCCGCTGCCGCATCCAGCCACCCCGGCTCTGGGCGCCTCGCACCACTGTGCCGTGCTACCACCACCGCGCCAAAGCCGCCGCCGGTGTTGCCACCATGCCGGCCGCTTCACCGGCCACCCCACGCCGTCTTCTTCGGCGCCACGGCCTCCCTGGTGCCGCGGCGCTGCACTGCGCCGACGGCACCGCAGCCTTGCGTCGGGCCTAGCCGCACGCTCCACGCCGCCGCGCGCGTGGTGCGCGGGCTTCGCGCCGCCCGCTCCCCGCCGGCCGCTGGCCGCCCTTCGCTCCCCCTCTCCCCTGCTCTGCCGGCGAGGGGGGGGGGGGGGGGGAGAAGGCGAGCGCCGGCCGCCATCTTGTTCCCCACCTCCACACGCCGACAGGTGGGGCCGCCCTCTCCCTCACCGCGTGTGAACTTGGTTCACGTGGACCAAAGGCCCACGGCCTTCTCCGGCCCACGACCGGCTCACGGTGCCAGGCCGGCCTGGGCACGGGTGCACCCGGTGCACGTGAACCGCGAGGCCAGAGCCCCGGTCCACCGCGCCTATGCCCCCGGCCCATGAAACAGTAGCCGCAGAAGGACCCCATACCCCACGTCAGCCGGCCCCACCTGCTGCGTCAGCCGCCTGGAAAACGCTACGCACACCCGGGTAAGTGCACACACAATGTTATTTAGAGCCCTTCCTCACTTCCAAAAATTTCCCAAAAATACTCAAAAATCTTAGGATTATTCCTAAGCCTATTAGTGCCATCCAATCCTTTTTAGCACATCATTAGAGCCTAAATCCAATTAGGCTAAGTTCTAGCCAATAAGAGGCCGTCCCCGGTGTACCCAGAAAATTCCCCACCCCATGTCTTAGCCCCATAAATCCCCAGAAAATTCTCATAAATATTAGGGATTATTCTAGGCATTTTCATATGCTTACTTCCCTAATATTTATATCCTAAACCTAGTCTAGCCATTATGCTACCCGAACCCCGCCATTACGCCCGCCTAAAACCCCGTCGCCACACCAACCATCCGTAAACCCCTAGGTATCAATCCCAGCTGTCATACCGCCCGTCCATACATCCCTAGATGTCAATGAAACCCTAGCCGGCATGCTGCCCACAAACACATAAGGGTTTTCTATAAATCTATATAATTCTCGAAACCCGATAACCATCGTTCCACCCATCTTACAGGGAATTATTTAATAATTCTCTTCTAGAATCCCTATCCTTTAATCCATTAATTATATATATATTTAATGGGTTATTAATCCAATCTCTAGCCTTTAACCCTTAGGCAAATCCTTCGAATCCCTGTCTCCCTTTCCATTCTTCTTTCCTTCTACGAATTGATTGGTGTACTGTTGTGCTGATTGTTATTTTATGTGTTTTATCGATAGCATGACCGGGGCCCGACGAGACGCCGAAGCTCCAGAAGACCCGAAGCCTAGCCCGGTCAACATATGGTATACGCCCGCGTAAGAACCGCCTAAGGACAACAATGAAGGCAAGTCTCATCAATAGTATCACTTTAATCACTAAAGTTTACCGTTCTTGCAGCATAAGCTATGAGGAGGCATCACGTGGGTGAATGCCTGGCCCGCTGTAGTCATAGGATGCTGATTGGGAGTGGAAGGAAGATCCCAAGGAAGGGGATTCTGTCCTAAGAGCCACTCTGATCCTAGCTAAGGACCGGTTCACGGGAGAGTCTTTCTAGTGCCCAGTACAACCTCGCATGCCAAAAAGGCATAGCCTTCGGGAATGCCTATTTATGTGAGGCCTTGATTCACACCCCACCAGCTGAACCTAGTAATCCATCCCAAGGAGCCGTATGATTGGCGCAGAGTGCTGACCGGCGAACTGGGGACCGCCTGGTGCCGGGTCGAGCACGCGCCAAGTCGGGAAACGGGTATACTGGAGACAGCCCCAGACAGAGGGCTGGGACTGGGCGGCACAGATTGACTAGGATACAGGGTCAGAGACCCTGAGGGCCAAGGGCCCGATGAGCTCATCAAAAACCCGGGTCGATATCCGCTGAAGCGGATGATTAGTAGCCCCTGCTTAGCCCCCAGTATGCACGTGGCTGGACCTAGGGAATGCTGACCAGCGATGGTCACCGGTGGGTACGAGTCTCGTAGGTCGGTACCGCCAAGGTACACGGTACGGGCCGACCGAATGCGGGGTAGATAAGTACGACCTCTGCAGGGTGTAGAATCTATCTGGATGGCCGCGACTCCGGCAAGAGTCCACTTAGTCAAAGCCCCCGATGATTAGTTTTTACTATTTCTGTACGGGGAACCTGAGACGGCGAAGGTACCGTTGGTCACGTTCGGGATAGCATATCGGGACTAGCAGGGAGAAAGTGCCCCTCCAGGACCGACCTTTATATTTTATTTAATTCATATATATTATTGAATTTGTGGGATTTGCTGGGTATTCTTTTCAGAATACTCACCCTTGCTTTCATTGTCTTACAGGTTTAGGCCATCGATCAGGGCGAGAAGGTGCTGGTGCCCATTCCGATGGAGGAATGAAGTGCCTGCCCGCTCCCCGCTAGCTAAAAACAGTGTTAAATCTATTTAAAATATACGTTATTTACCTCTTTTGATACTAATCTGTGATAAGATCTGTATCAACGGCCGATCCAGGACCTGATACAGGTAATCAGGAAACCTCTGGATAAGGGGTCCCCCACATGCACGACGTTACGAAACTGATTCTAATTTTTGCAGTCATAGCATGGACAATACACATATCCATCACTCATGTTGATGCAAGCCTTCGCAACCTTCACAAATGAATCAACGTCGTTGATATATATGACATCTCTTTTGGCCGATGGCCTGTACATCCAGCTTCGATCGTTGTCCATCTAAAATTCATGCCAAAATTCCAAATCTAGTGGATGAAACATGCTCAAATTTGAAATGGTTGCTAGTTACCCACCTCAAAATAAGTTGATGGAGTGATTCTTCAAAGAAATCCCACTTTCTACATTGAAATTTGACAAGAAATCCCCTCTAAAATGGAACAAGAGAGCCCCTACATCAAATTCATGCCAAATTTCAAAATCTAGTGGATGAAACAGTGGATGAAACATGCTCAAAATTGAAATGGTTGCTAGTTACAAACCTCAACCAAAGTTGATGGAGTGATTCTTCAAAGAAATCCCACTTTCCCCATTGAAAGTTGGCAACAAATCCCCTCTAAAATGGAACAAAAGCCCCTCCATCAAATTCATGCCAAAATTCAAAATATAGTGGATGAAACATGCTCAAAATTGAAATAGTTGCTAGTTACCCACATCAAAATAAGTTGATGGAGTGATTCTTCAAACAAATCCCACTTTCCCCATTGCAATTTGCCAAGAAATGCTCTCTAAAATGGAACAAAAGCCCCTCCATCAAATTCATGCCAAATTTCAAAATCTAGTGGATGAAACATGCTCAAAATTGAAATGGTTGCTAGTTACCCACCTCAAAATAAGTTGATGGAGTGATTCTTCAAAAAAACCCAACCTTTAGAGAGCAATTTGGTGAAAATGGATAGCAAAAGGGGTTGAGAGAGGGGTGGGCGTCGGGTTGAAGAAGAAGGGCAGGGGAGGGAAAGAGGGTTTTGTACTGTACAGGCACATCACAACCGGTTTTAATAAGAAACCGGCTGTGAAAGGGGGCATCACAGCCGGTTTGTAAGAAAAACTGGCTGTGATGTGCCCGGCGACTATCACAGCCGGTTTCTAACAAAAACCGGTTGTGATAGGGGTCATCACCGCCGGTTTTGACGTATGCTTTCCCCACCTAACTTAAAACCGACTGTGATGCCCTATCATAACCAGTTTTGACAAAACCGGTTGTGATAGCCCGTTTTAGAAAGTGGTGTGTAGTAGTGAATGGTTTAGATTAATTTAGTAATAGCTATAGAAGGAAGTAAAACGTCCGTGTCGATTTCTTATACAATAAACATGGTATTATTGCAAACCCCGTCTACTTTGCTACAAGAAAAATAAAATAAAAAGGAAAGCCAACGGATGAACGACTAAGTAGTACGTACGTATTGTATCTTTCTTGCGACTGAGTGGGACCTCAGCGAGCATAGCATGAATGGACGTCAATGGCCTCCCAACGGACATAGACCACCTTTCAATCACGATTCACGAGTATCTCCAAGGCGTGTTTGGAACTCTTGCCGACCGCGTGCCTGGCATCGCCGGTCGAGGCAAGCTATTTGGTACTCGCTCGCCTCGCCACTTTGCCGACCGCGTGCCTGGCATCGCCGGTCATTTAGTGCCGGCTATTGTTATTGGCCGGCACTAAATGGGCGCGTCACGTTAGTGCCGGTCAATAACACCGGCCGGCACTAAATGACGCACGTTAGTGCCGGCCGGTGTTATTGACCGGCACTAACGTGTCCTCTGCGGGTTACTTTAAAAGGACATTGTCTCCTACTCAGTCACATGTGATGCATAGGTGGGATGGTAAGGAAGCAACGCGCGAGGCTAGAGGTCGTGTGTTTGAATCCTCACGGCCGCGTACACCTATTTACGCGTGAAAAATTCGCAATATTTTTTTTATTTTTTGGTCGACGCACGTTAGTG
Source organism: Urochloa ruziziensis (assembly GCA_015476505.1). Lineage (NCBI taxonomy): Eukaryota > Viridiplantae > Streptophyta > Magnoliopsida > Poales > Poaceae > Urochloa > Urochloa ruziziensis. The sequence continues at coordinate 9,969,014 of CM027120.1, read as the reverse complement.
CCGGTCGCTGTGACTGACACTAACGTGCCGACACGTTAGTGCCGGCAAATTAGTGCCGGTCAGGCTGACCGGCACTAAGTGCCTGTATGACCGGCACTAATGCCGGTTTTTCCAGCCGTGTATAACAATGATTCACACAAATGCTCAAATCATTATCTTAACCTATACTTATATGGGACATGTTACACGTGCTTTTTATGATAGTGACAACTTACTTCTAGGCTTCATTATCCTCATATATCAGTAGAAGTGCACCTTGGGAAAAGCTTGAAAAATGGCGCATCTATTGGGCTAACAAGGGATTTGTATCTACAATGTGAAGAGCCGGCGAGAGTCGCTAGACATGGAACATGCAAGAATAACTAACAAATAAAAATTAGAAGTATGCTAATGATAGCACATCGGTCTACCCATATCATAGCCACGGCACATCATCCTAACTATCGGGTTGTACCGGGTAGAGTATCACTCTAACACAGACAACACTATTGTTTTGGGCAAATTTTTTGTGTGCCATTGAGATTTACAACTTATACCTTACATGCCATTGAAAATTAACACTTCCTTTCAATGTCATTGTTTTAAATTTTTCATTCCCTCAATGCCATTGTCGTCGTACTACACTAACTGAGCAGTTAGTTTAAAGGGTGAAAAGACAACAATACCCTCATTTCATCTTCTTCCTCCTGCCGGCTCCTTCTTCCTCTAGTCCGCATTGCCCACCTGGACACCTTCTGCGCCTAGTTCGTCGGCTGCCCGCGCCGCTCTCCCCGCTCGCCCGCTGGTCGCACGCTGCCTGGCCTTGCCCCCGCCGGCTTGTGCTGCCCGCCGCCTGCGCCCAACTCGCCGGCTACCTGCGCTGCTCCCCCGCTTGCCCGCTAGTCGTGCGCTGCCCGGCCTCGCCCCCGTCGGCTGTGCTGCCTGCCGTCCTTCGCCCGGATGCGCGCGGCTCACCCGCGCCTCCAACCGGCCACGCCGTCCTCCTCTCGGTCACGCGTCAGCCGTGCCGCTTGCCTCACCCGGCCACGCCGCGCCCCGCTCGCCGGCCGTGCCGCTTGCCTCACCCTGTCCGGTCGTGCCCCGCTCGCCGGCCACGCCGTGCCCCACTCGGTCGCGCCCAGCTCTCTCGCCGCCCGTGCCACCTTCCGCCTGGTCACCCCAGCTCGCCAGGGAGCACAGGCATGGCTGGGGCAGCCACAAAGGCATGGCCGGCCCCTTATCTGTGGCTATTTTCCAGAAAGCCCCACAAAACACTTTGAAAATAAAACGTGAAATATTGTGTCTACATCATCTTGTGAAATGCGCCCTAGAAAGAGTAAAAAAAACATTAAGATCTAAACCAGCACAACAGGAGTTTGGGGAGGCTAACAGTAGGGATGAAAGCGGATCGGATCGGAGCGGATAATACCTTTTCCATATCCTCATCCATATTTTTTTGTCGGATATGGAGCGGAGCGGATATCTTGCGGATGCGGTTACGAATGCGGATTTTTTCGGATGTCGGAACTGGTGCGGAGTCGGAACGGTTTCGGAGCGGATGCGAATTAATATAGTCGGATAATATATGCTTACATGTAGTTTTTAAGTGACCAATGTTATCCTAAACGCTAAACGGTAAACAGTCGGTCACCCTTTGTTTAGCGGTTAGTCTGTTTAAACGGTGTTTAAACGGAGTCAAACGGCCTAAACAGTTTTGCATAGTAACACTAAAACATACATATTTGTGTACATAAAAGTCAAACTTGCTAGAAGTTCTATATATTTGCACATCTAAAAAGTAAGTATTCTACCAAATAATATTTTTGGAGAAATCTATATCCTACAACACTTCGTATACTTACGATTTTAATTACTTCGAAGTTCATTATGGTAGTTGTAATCATCCTATTGACTAAATTATGAATTTAATGGTTATTTAACTTATGTAATCATGATTAACTCGAGTGTGTTTAGACGGTTTAGATGATTTTAAACGGTTTAAGCGGGTTTAAACGGTCCAACCGTTTAATCCACCGTTTAGGGCTAAACGACACAGTCGACCTCTGTTTACCGTTTAAACGGTGTTTAAACGGACTAAACGACCGTTTAGGCGAACAGAGTAAGTGACTAATAATTTCTAAACCAAACTATAATTTAGCAACGGTAACACGAAAAATACTCATTTTTATGGTTCATGAACCATGACATAGTTTATGGGTGTCTCGTTATTTGAGCTGAGCTTGATTTGTAGTGTGGTAACATGATGGGCTCATTAGATTAGTCGGATATCCTATTATAAGCCTCGGATAATCCATGTTCAATTATCGGATAATCCATATCCGTCGGATTTTACTTAAACCATATCCTACTTCCGCATCCACACACAATCGGATTCGGATTATCCATATCCGCACGGATATCAAAAATGTTTCTCCATATCCGTAAAATTCGGATTCGGAGCGGATCGGATGCGGAAATTATCCTCACCACTTTCAACCCTAGCTAACAGGAGGGGTGAAATGGTCCAAACAACAAAATTTGACACCGTTAACCATCAACTTGTGATGGCAATGGTATGGAAGGGATGAAAAATTTGAAATAATGGTATTGAAGGAAAGTGCTATTTTTCAATGGCACATAAGGTGTTGTAATTCCCAATGGCATACAGGGAATTTGCCCATATCATTTTTGCATAGCTATAACGAATAGCCCATGTGCGCAAGACAGATATGCCTATGTAATAGACCTTAGCCTAATATAGGGGTGAGATAGACAAATAGATTATAAATATGGTATCGATGCTAAATGGGTAGTTTGGCACACACAACCCAGTCTCATGATTAAGAATAACCAATAAGCCTAAGTTTAGTGGTAGCATAAGCATACATATAGGTCCTAAGGTTATATTTATGTCAACAAGGGTCATATAACACACACGATTAGGACTCAGAGCTAGGATACAAGACATCATGAAGAACACGATCCCATGTGCTACTAGCGAACGATATCTTTTCGAACTCCTACACCATACCCGAACGTGGGGCTAAAAGGACAGACAGAGTTGTCTCCATCTGCCGCCTACCCCTACGAATCGGTGGGGCACACTTATATCTGATGGACCCAGCATACCCGAGCACCATGCTCGCATACGTGAAATCAACCCTAGTCTCCCCGAGTCTCGCACGCTTCGAATGGATAAGTAAAAGACTAGGATATACAGAAAGCACACCAAACCAATTGTATTTACCTAGATCATTTTGCCAAAGCATATATGATATATAACTCGGTAAAACATAAGGCATCATATGATATACTACTAAGATATAGTATAGCAACCACATGACATAATATGATATACTAGCAGAGCAATGTAGCAACCATGAACTCTATTATAAATACGATCTTGACAAGTCGGATACAAAGCCATATCGGAGGCCGGAGATTGCTCAGCGACATGATGAAAGCTTGCACTCGCTATGAAACCTCCTAGTCTAGCTTCCCTAGGCTAAGGATTACAAGTCTTGCATTAGAGAGAGAAGGGCTTCAAAGACCTGAGGAAAAGAGTTATCGTCCTTGTCAAGACCTTTCAACCTATCATTTTCCATGGAGCAAACTTCTATCAAACACTCTCTGATCCCCAAGGCGAGTACTCAGAGCCATCCTCTTCTAAGCCTACCACAACTTCTACCTATGAACTCCACCCTAATTACATTGCAAGAGTTCGAGGAAATCTGTTCGTTCTTGGCAATCCCGTGCATGACACAGGAAACCTTGAGGTGGAAATTGTTTCCTTTCTTTCTCACAGAGAGTGCAGAGCAATGGTACACTTGTAACATGGGGAGTGCGAATGGTGATTGGGGAATACTGCAAGATGACTTTTATCTCTCGTTCTATCCCTTATCCCACGTAGCCTATCCATGGAGTGACATCCCTGCATTTGAATAATTATAGAAGGAGTACATAGGTGCAGTTTGGGCTAGGTTTTCATGCCTTTTGGCATCCAGGCTAGGCATGTCTATACCCAGTGATGAAGCTTTGCACAACTTTTACGTGGGTTTAGACATTGCTGCCGGAGGTTCATTTGCAAGCAAAACCAGGACGGATGGAAAGGACATCCTTAATTGCTTCTTAGGGAAATACAATTCCTCCGTCATAGAACCCAAATCCCTTCGGGAGGAAGCCACTATGAGGGATCCTCATCAGCTGAATCTGAACCCATGCCTTCTCTATCTACTTTTCCAGCTCATTAACCCATAACCAAACCTCGAACACCAAAGGGAGAAGAAATTCATCCTTCGGAGTCCGCGTTTCAATTCGAGGATAATCCTTTTAAAAACCTTAGAAACACCTCAAATTACCAAAAGAGGCCACCAGTTCCTGACGTCCTACTTGATCCACTGGAAGAACACTTTCTGGAGGAAACCGAGAGGGAGTTGAGAACAGGGTTAAAAATTTTGGCAAATTTCATCGAAATTTCACGAATTTCGGGTTTCTCGCTCGTGGCCAAAAAATGCAATTTCGGTATAAAAATTTCGGAACATTAAAATATAAATGCCATTCTTAGGCCAGAAAGAACACTAGCTAAACAATATTGCATAGTGGAGGCTCAATCTTGTGCTACACATGATTTTGGGTTCGATTCTTGCTATTTACTCTAATTTTGTGCATTTCTCTCTCAATGACAAGTGGGTCCACCTCCTTCACCCGCACATTTGTTGGAACTTGGAAGGAAAACAACAGGTGTCGGCACCACACTATCAGTTGTTGGTTAATTACGTCGGACAGCTCTTCCCATAAACGCTTCTCTGAACCGATCATCACTACTTGTTTGTATTTGTACTTATGTGATCTAGCCATATCTTTATATGCGTTCTCAGACTAAATCTGTGTTCTCAAAATAACAGTCATGACTAAATCTGACTATTTTTGTTATGAGGAAAAAACTATTAGCACTGGTATACGAGTTGGGTGGATGCTTGCTGACCATGTCAAATGTGGTGCTTATATGTGAGCTGCTGTTGGGTGCATTTGTACAGTCATTTTTTTAGTGTGAAAAAACTGTTCTTGACTTCTTCAGACTTGCAGAATTATACACATTACAAACCCTACTTTGTTCATTTCCCATAATGATAAGGTTTTGTAAAATCAATCTTTCAGAAGAAAGGATTTTGTAAAAAAAATTAGTTAGGTGCGGTCGCAGAGACTAAAGACTATTCCTTAAAAAAAACCGAGTTCACAGAAAGAGTATACATTGTAGTAAGCTTTGTGGAACGTTCATTCTGTATCCCATTCCCCAAGTTATATAAACGCACATTGAAAAAATTACAGAAATCTAATTAATGGAATCACACATACACACATCACGTATGTAACGTCAAAGATTTCAAAATTAATTAATGTTATGATTGTCCCCCTTTTTTCTCTAGTAACTCGTAATATTATCAGATCAGCAAATCGATCGATGATGATCACCATCGATCTCAAGGGCAGAACGGCATGGCTTCCTTGTCGTCCCGGTGGCTTGGGATGGCGAAGTGCCGGAGCCTGCCAGCCTCCTCCATGACGTACCCTTCGCACAGGAACGCCCTCACGAATCCCTCCTCCGCCGCGCCGTCCACGCCGTGCACCAGCACGTCCGTCGTCGTCTCCCCCGTCGTACCCGGCCGCCGCGCCCGCGCCGCCACCGCTGCCGTGTAGATTGCTCCCGGCACCGGCGTCTCCACCACGATCACGTCCCACTCCGCCTCGTAGAACGCCGCCGGCAGGCCCCGCGGCGCCAGCGCGCACGCCGGCTGCTCCACGTGCTCCGGCGATAGCGGCTTGGCGGCGGAGGCGGCGGCGGCGCAGTCGGAGGAGTTGCGGAGGGCGAGGAGCTCGTCGGTGATCGCGGCGGTGTGGAACGCGACGGGGTGGGCGTGGAGCTCGCCGGCGCCGGCGGGGTGCGCGGCGCGGGCGGCGGCGATGCCGTCGGCGTCGGCGTCGAGGAAGAGCGTGCGGCCGCCGTGGTTGAGCGCCGCCCAGAGCGCGGCGGCGGGGCCCAGGCCGAACACGAGGAGGTTGCACGGCGCGCGCGCCGCGAGGACGCGCGCGGCGGCGCCAGCCTCCGCCTCCGTCTGCCGCGGCGTTTCTCCTGTCGTCGCGTAGTGGACCAGCGCCGCCGCGACGGGCGCCGGCACCGCCGCCGCCTTGCCGCACTCCTCGCCCTGCTTCTGGTGCTGAGTGTGGCGGACGACGGCCGCCGGCGCGGTGGCGGCTCGGCGGGGCGCGGAGTGGTGGAGGTGGAGGGTGCGGATGGTGGAGAGGATGAGGAAGGCGGAGAAGGCTGCGGCGGCGAGGAGGACGACGCGGCGCGGGGTGACGTGGAGCTTGAGCTTGGCCTTGGCGGACACGAGGTGGGTCTTGAGCTTGGCCTTCCGCGCGAGCATGGGGCTCGTCATCTTGCTCGAGAGCTGCACAGTGGCTATTGGCTAGCGTGGGTGAAGGACGAACATTTGGGTTGATGCGTTTTTAGCCTTTTCTTTTTCAGTAGGACGATTATACTGTTCCTGTGTGGTGGGAGGGCAATGGTTTGGTATGGACTTTGGTGCAGGATGCTTCAAGGATCAGCAACAAACATGTACTGTAGAACAGAGCATGCATGGGACATGGGTGATGAGGACTAGGGACCAAATGTTTGGTGCGCGTTAGTTAGATTTTTTTTTTATCTTTGTGCTGCTTGGTTGGTTTTCTTTATTGGGGGTTGGCTGATTTTATTAATCTATATATAATTCAACTATCAGCTTTTGGGTTGCAAAAGAAAAGGGGGAAAAAATCGACAACGCGTAGAGGCAGACATAAGAAGAAGAAGAATAAATTACTAAGAGCGCGCTTTACAACTCGATCGAGCTGTCTGTCGCCGCTCACGGTGAACTATTAAAAAGTAAGGCTCACGGTGAACCAGTAAAAGTATGGTTGTAGTAGTTCTCTAAAGAAACAGAAAAACGGTGGAAATGAAGAACAACCTACGGTAAGAATGACAAAAATTTAATTGACATTCTGTGACTGTAGGATAGCTATTCTTTTTTTAAGCCCTGTAGGGGATAGCTCTATTCGATATGCCCATGTAACTAATGCAGCGAGCAGAAGCATCGCGCAGGCGGCCCATAACCTACTCTTGCTATTTTGTTGGCCCGCTGCTTTCAGCTTAGAGCACTCCATAATTATCAAGGAAAAAGCTTTTGGATGACCGATCGTTACATCCCGCGAGCTCGCTCTTTGTAATTTCTTCCATGCCCCATGTCTGGCCTGTCTTGGAACCACGGCCCAATAATTTCACCCACCGAATTAGCCCGCGCTCTAGTCAGCCTTGCACGTGCAGCCCGTTGACCAGCCCGTTGACCTAGTAACCCCCATATACAGCTCGTACGCTGTCTCCCATGCATGCACTGTCTCTCTTTTTTTAAGCTTCTATAAAAAAATATTTTTTATCTCCTTCACATTAGATACAGTTCAAGAACCAATTGCAGCGTTATTTTCTACATGACGAGATGAACAAAACTAGACCCGACTTGCATATGTTTTGACCATGTTTTACACTAGTAGCAACTTATGTGACGGCTTGCTCTCTTTCTGTTGCAACTCATGCATATATTGGCCTACTATGACAACAATTTATGCACAAATCAACTTTTGTTTTGTGTCAACTTATGTGTATGAGTGAACAATAGATTTTGTTTGGAATAACTTATATTTTATATGTGTGGCAACTCATGTTTCTGTTTTTATGGAAACTTTTGTTTACATACGTGACAACTTCATTTTTATGACGATTTGTATAATTGTATATAAATTTATGACTATGACGACTTACTCTTTTTTACTACTTATGTGGGCTATCTTTTGTTTGTGACAACTTATGTATATTATGGATTTTATTTGTATAACTTATGTTTTCAAGAGATTATGCTCTGTGGCAACTTTGTTATTATGAGAACTTAAAAATATTTTTGTAACAAGCATCCATCTTATATGTGTGGCAACTTATGTGTTTGTAACCTTCCGTTTTTGTGATAATTTATGTATATAACAAATAGCAACTTATATATGCATATTGTAACAACTCCTACAATAATATCAAACTCACATTTACTCATAAGTTGCTACTAGTGCAAAACGTCTTCAAAATATAAAAAAGTGGGATCTGGTTTTGTTCGTCTCATCACATAGAACATAACGGTGCAATTGGTATTCAAAACGGAGATCATACGAAGTAGATAAAATATCTTTTTTATGAACAAGTTGTAGGCTAAAAAAGCCCCATGGGCATGCTATACATGCGTGAGAGAGAGGAAGTAAAGCCTGCTCACACATGTGAGGTTTATTGCTCACACATGCTGTCAGGTTTTGAGCGCGCTTTGCCCACACATGTTGTCTATAGGGGCCCCGCGGTTCGAATGCTTACACATGCGGAGGGTCGCGCACTTCGCATGCGCGCGACAGGTCACGGGATAACATGGCACAATTATCAAGGTGGTCATGTGGGATTGGATAGGATGGGCTGAAATAATTCTTTATTTTAAAAGATTTTAACTCAATTTTCGTTTAAATTATAAATCCGTTTGAACCTTTGTGTTCTTTGCCATTAAGTAACAAAATATGTTTATATACCTTTTTTAGGATGAACATGTCTTTTCCTAAGAAAATTTTTATTTTTGTTCTTCGAACTATTTCTAATTTCCATAGACCATTTTTGTTTCTTATTTATCATTTTTTCATGAAATATTTTTCTAGAATGTTTGTCTTCAAGTTTTGTTCCAACAACAACTTTCATCTTTTCCAACAACATCATTATTCTTCTGGACGTATTTTTCAAAAAGGTAATGGATCAAGAAATTATTTCCAATATTTTTTCGAGGTTTAGAAAAAAAGAAAAAACAAAAACTATCATTCTTGCTCCACGGTTGTCACTTCTTGTACAGCCTGTACCCTAGTATTGCTTTACTGAAACTTTCCCTACGAATTTGGACTAGGTCCCTTCTTGTGGCGTAAATTTAATTAACCTATGATGAACTTCATAATTACAATTTTATAAGACTGACACCGAGGCGTCTCGCTGGGTGCGATTCTTGCCATGATATTGTTGTTGTGAAACACGTCATCAACGGTCGGATCTTCTCCCTCTCATGTCTTCTCTTTATTCCTCAAAACAATCTATTACAATAGGGGGTGCTCCTCCGATATATATAGTCGGAACATAGTCTATAGTTTTGGTAAGAGCCCACAAGCAACCGGACAAGAACTAGGCCTTCTAGTACTCCTTTCCTTGTTGGACAGTCCGGTTATTTTACAACAATTGTCACCATTCATCATGCACTAAGCAAAGGAAACTTATCAGCGCGATGACAAAAATGCTAGCATTGCTTGTCTGGTGCCACTAGGATCATGTGTCACAACCATAGCAAACCTTTTGTGCTTGCCTTGTTGACAAGGTGCCATGCGATCGTTGATGATCCAGCAAACTCGGATGGGGCTCTAGATGTTATGTGCCTTTATAGTTGATTCATCTTCCCTAATTTAGTTTGTCGATCGAAAACATTATCCAGATTAAAAAATGGAAAACATTATCCACATGGACAATAAGTAGTCCAATGTCGATGAAAAAGGATAATAAGTTTTACGCTACAAGCTGAGGAGGAACCATACACAACGGTGCAAGACAAAAAGCCATTGAGAAAGTCATGTTTTTAGTAGTAGTTGCCAAAAATTCCATACATGAGAGAGGGGACAAAGAGGGAGGAGGATTCAAAAGGATAGGAAGCTCTCGATCTAGAGAGTGGATGAAGACGCATCAATTCTTTTATGCTTGTTCGATGAGTTAACACGGCAGTTGCCACCTGAGTTAGTCCAAATAGATGATACAATAATAGTTAATGGTGAACAAATTTTGAATGCTCCAATATCACTCTTTATGACAGGTAGGGAGTAGTTCCGAAAAAGAATCAAGCAATTAGACCCAACAAAGTGCAGATTTGACAACAAGAAGGGAACACAAATTGAAATGGAGACAAACTTGCATGAAATTGCGATGCATATGAGACTTCCTGTGGCCAACTCTAGTGCGATTAATTATCCGTGTTGGCTTCATACTTTTTTTAGATCAAAGCAAGAATTGTATTATATCAAAACTGAGTACATCATTAAGTTACACATAGCACACTCAGTATACTCGTAAGCAGCTCCAAATCTCAATCCCAAACCCGTGCAAAAAATCAAATACATGGCCACAGAAGAATACACTCAGCAAGCAGGCATAGAACAGGCACCCAAAGAACGGCGACTCATATCCATGTAGACTAGAACAAGCACAATCTTCTACTTTCTTCTCGCTTCTTTTTTCTTCCTCTTTCTACCACCGTTGGAGAATAGAGACTGATCCTAATCTATCCGATCTGACACTCATCAACATCAGCTCGTGAACACAATTTTTCTCACAAGCCTTTCATCGTGGTTTACTCTAACCACAAAAAAACGGAGAAGTGGTCGGATAAAATTATTCCACGGTGACGGCACCATCCCCGCCTCGATGTCGCCATCCAGAAACCTAATTCTCCATGTCAACGCCCCAAGAAAGTTGCTGACATCGTAGATACCCTCACTTCCTTCATCGAAGCCTCCATGGAGGGATCCAAGCCACGCTATCACTTTGCCATTGCCGGAGAGGAGGAGGAAACATATGATGAGAACATGACATGCTTAGATATGACCATTGAAGCATCATTGACGCCGAGGACGGCTTTTCGTCAAGAAGGGGAGGATGATTAGGACATGACACTCTTGCATACAACCCTTCGTTGCAAAGACAAGGTGAGCTCGTTCCTATGTATTCTTTTTATTTATTTTAAGAATAGATTACTACCTAAAGATATTATTATAATTAGAAACCATGGAGAGGATGAAGAAACACACAAACATAGGCATGGAGATGGAGAGGGCCAGCAAAGGGCGTGCAAGTCAAGGTGGAGGCCTAAATCAAGTTGATTTCGAGTCCGTCTCGGAGTCCAGGAACCGTCTGCGGTAAAACGGACGCCCCGGCCACATATGGGCTCAGATTTCAACGTTCTTTATATAATGGAAAGATAATTTCATAATGCTTCCAATGGCACTGGTCTCACCTTAAAATTCCTTCTGAGTCACCCGAATATCCAAAACAAGATGATGTCCAGAATATGTCTCGGTGCTGCATCGCCGTATTTGGCCTTTGGGCCGTATATCGTGTTGGAGCCCATTAGGGGCGCGACCAGGGGTCTATCCACGACCCTAGAGGCTTCATAAACAGCCACCGTTCCACTGTTAGGGTTTGGGTTTTGCTTAGAGTTTATCTATCGTTGAACAGTTCGCCATTTATCGTTTGTGAAAGCCCACATATGTGTGCTTAATCCAAGGATCTTTGCAATTGAGTTGTGTTCTTCCTTGCCCTTGCTTGTGTTCTTGATCGCTTGCAGGGGATAGCCTTCTTAGCAAGGTCAATTGGGCTGCGCACGGTTGATAAGCAGAGGAGAAGTGGTGCTGCGATTGCGAGGTTCGGGTCGTGTTGATCGGAAGCTGAATCGTTTGTCGCTACTCCGCCCAATCAAGAATTATCCTTACCTGACGGAAGATCGGGCACCCTAGTTCCCATCAGAGGTCTCGCACACACATGCACACGGTACAACGTGAAGAGGTCTCAAAAATGGTGATTTCTACTACATGGGGTGTTCTTCTACCATCGCATACCGGAACAGGCTCACGGCTGACGCGGGTTTACTCTACATTATTCTAGCTGCTCGATCTACTCAGGACAAACGGGGCTTCTTGCACTCGACGATGGTACGATCCTCCCATGTATGCTTGTCGGTGAAAAGAGGCTTCATCATCGCCTCGACCTTCAGTGCCTCTGGGACCTCTATGGTTCTGATGCTGTGGAAGGGGACCTTGTGGAGCTTCAACGAACTCGGTCCGAACTTGAAATCCTCTCTGCGGATCTCTCTTTGCTTCTCAGGTGGTAACTGCTCATTGAGCTCCTGAAGCTCCTCAACTCTGATAGAATCGGCGTCCTTCCATGTCTGTAGGATCACCTTGCTCTTCTCTCTGAAGTAGAGGCAGGAACGAGTGAGCGTGGCAAGGTTGTCTGTGTTGTAAGGACACCTCCGCTCCAGCTGTGTGATCCGCAAACCCATGGCTCCTGGGGTGGCGTTGGCTTGGAGGTCTGCAATCTTCTCATTGGTGCGGTTCAGCTGATACTCCTTAAGCCCAATGGTGCACTCCTTAAGCTTGCCCAACCCCACAAGACGCTTGATCTCCTTCTTGAGCTTTTGCTTCTCTGCGAAGTCTGCGGCGATCATTTGCTTCAGCTGGTCTGTCTCCACCTGAGCTAAGGTAACGGTGGCGTCTCTGCGGCTCAGCTCCTCTGCTAGGTAGTGTACCTGATGCTTCGTCACGTCAGCCTCTCTCTCAGCGTCAAGGACGCGAGAAATCCTGTGTGTGGCGGTGGGTCCGCCATCCTGAAGGCTGTTGTAGAAAACCACACTCTTCGCCTCTAGTTCGGTCATGTAGCGTTCAAGTCACCAAGGTAGTCTCTGGCAGCGACGATCACCGGGTCCTTGGTGGTCGCGTACGCCGTCTTGCACCTCTCGGCGTCGGCCTTGTCGTCCTCCTCGTAGAAGGCTCTCGGTAGCAGTCGGAGGTCTGTCTCCTCGACCGGGTCCCTCTCTCGAACGAGTAGAACCTGGGTCAGTCTCCGGGCAACACACTCCACTGCCAGCTTCGTAGTCATTCCAATGCCGTCCATAATAAGTCCTTGCTTGTCGTCGTATGGGTGGAGGATGGCTCTGGCACGTACGAAGGCGGTGTCACTATCGAAGCAGCGCTCCACCTCAAGTCTGAGGCGGTCCTTCGGGATACCCAAGCGGTGGGCAGTGGTGATCAACCAGTGGACCATATCCCCTTGATCCTCGGGTCCACATAAGTCTTCTGCAACTTGCCCATCGTTCCTGAGTTACGTAAAAGAGAGGTGTCAGCGTAGGTGAGTAGGAAATTTTCACAAAGAGATAGTTTTTGTAACATAGCTAAAGGGATATCATATAAAAGATAGATTGTATAGATTCCTATTCTATCGACCATGTCTATGGCATCGTTCTACGGGCAAGTATGGCTCTGATATCAACTGTAACAACCCGGGTTTTCGATTCCTGAAAACCCGACTCCCTGTACCATTGTGATACTCCCTGGATCAAGTAGATATCACGTATAGAACTCATCACAGCGAATATCACATCCATAACAAGAATAAAGTACGAATATCTTATTTATTACATCATTCCCATGATAATACGTCTGATACAAGCCCTCGGGGCTAAACGACAAACAAAAGAACATCCAATGCAGCGGAATCTAGGCGTAGAAGCCTTCATCTTCTCGAACTCCTCCAGAGGCAACTTGCACGTCAAGACGATGCCTCAGTCGTACCATCCATCGTAGTTGAACTTGTGCTCATCCTCAGATCCTGCGTACTCAAAGGCTATCCCCAAGGAATGGGATAGGTTAACGTCACCAACCGTATATGCAAGCTTTAAGTGGACTATCATCTAAAGGGATAAAAGTATATCAAGGATAGGCTAAGGTTTTCCTATGCAGCAGCAAATATAAAATAAGTATCTCCATATCCATCCATCCCTTATCTCACCACATCGGGCTATTCCGGCACACCGGACTCCCTTCTCCATCTCCACACTCATCTAAGTCGATGCGAGAGCTCCCTCCCCTCGCACCTCACCAACTACAACCGGATCCTGAAAAGAAAGGGAGCAAACTTTCCTTCTCCCCGTCCGTACCTGCGAACCTTAATCACTCTCAAATCTGGCTAAAAAGGGGGAAGGTAGAGGATCCCTAATATGAGAGGTAACAGTGCAATGGGCAATGTCCATACCAAGGACGCGGCTATACGTATAGATTCTAGACTCTCGAGAGCTTGTACAACTGGACCCACTCGGGCTGCGAGATGGTGGCCGCCATCTCGAGATGTAGCCCACAACACAGACCCTAGCCACGATGATGCCGGCCTGCCCTTCATGTCTCGATCCATCGGCTCACAATCCAATGCTTCAGAAGCTGTGTTGAACTCTCCCTCGGGGGCCGGACGGGGCCATAGTCCTTTGGGGAGACGGTCTCTCCCGTTCCCGTACACCATCCACCTGATCTTCTCGCAATCTGGGCATCGCGCTAGTTAGGCTAGTTGAAACCCGTTCATATAGGTAAGCGGTAAGTACGTGGGGCCCAAAGAGTGGTTACCCCACTCGGTTTCAGACCGGGGAGCGTCATCGTCCCAAAGACGTATCCTCCGAAGAAGAACGCAGTCGCAATACCCACTATAGGTATCACCGCCAACTCCTATGCTCCTATCCATCCATGTACCTGCCACAAGTACGGTGTGGGACCCCCTCGAGAGCAGGGGTCTCCTGGCACCTCGATCAAAGACCGAGTTGTTATAAAATGCTCACCCTCGCCAAGTTTCCCAAAAATACCTTCTCCTGCCAGTTTTATCCCCACACGTGCCAAGAATCCTAATCCACAATATCCCATACACATGCAAGCAGCAGCATAGCAATATCATATATAGTGTAGTAGATAACAAGGCAATCACGGGATAAATCATGGCTATGCAAGGCTCAAGCATCATCCAGTTGCAATCAATTAAGCGCTAGCTCATCTAGTTGCAATGTCTAATAAGGACTCAAAAGATGGGCTGGGCATGAACCTGAGGGCAAGTTCTCCTGGCCGTCGGTGGGTCCTATATACATAATTATAATAAATACCGGGGACCTAATAGCAAATAACTCCAATAAAACTGATCCAAGAAGGATCCAAAGAGACTCAAACAGCGCACCAAAGGCTTGGTCTTGTTTTTAGAAAAATATAGAAACTGGTTTCATATGTTTTTGAGCTAAAATGAATTAGTTGTGGATTTTCTAAGTTTAAATCCTTTTCTGTTTTTAAAATAATTCTGAAACAGAAAAGAAAAAGGAGCCATGGACCTAAATGTAATTATGGAAAAGTTTAGGGGCTTATCTACAAAAGGGGTGAGGCTGACTAGGATGTTGACGTCAGCAGTGGGCCCTGCTGACGTCAGCGTTGACTGGTCAACGGCCATGGCTGATAGGTGGGTCCGGATGATGATGACGTCATCAGTGGGCCCTGATGACGTCAGCGGAAGGGACTATATGCTATTTCTAAAAAGTCCAGGGGGCTCAGTGTAAAAGTTATAGGCTAGGGACTAGATTGAAAGGATTTCAAACTTTAGGGGTCTTTGCATAAAAAGATAGGGGTTTCTTTGTAAAATGGTTGGCTCGGCTCTAGCGGGTTTGGTTCACTGTGGACCGAGAGTGTGGTCCACGTGAGTCGCGCTCACGGGATCTAGTGAGGCTCGGTGGCTTGGCTGCGGCAGATCCCTGTGTGGCCTCGCGTGCGGGGCGCTCAGGAGCGTGACGCGTGGCGACGGAGCCGCGCGCGGCGGCGCTCGACTTCTTCCCCCTCGACTCCGCCGCGCAGATAGGGGAGGCTCGCCGGAGATGGATCTCCGGCGGCACTGTTGACGCTGTTAAATGACACTCTTTTGCCCCTGTTTTACTTTGATAATTGCATGAGTTTAATGTCTAAACTAATGATCATACTCTATAACCAGGACATTTTCGTATATGCATGTGTTTTTGGAGTATTTTGGTTTATGCAGGATAAATGATAAAATCAAGACGGAATTGTGCTAAATTCGAGACAAGCGTAAAGCGAAGGCCGGAAGCCCGTATGAAGCAGGCCTATTTGGCCCAGGCGCCCAGGACATGGACTAGAAGCCCACTCATGCCCGGATTCAGCCCACCAAACTTCAAGATTGCTTAAGGACTAAGCAAATGAAGATAAGATCAAGCTACTTCGAGATGAAGACAACTTCAAATGGAAAGTCATCAAGAGATAATTTTATCCCGAAGTAAACAACGTCCAAGACCCACATGCATAGAGATGAACACTCCAGAATCGACCATGAAGCTTATGGAAAAAGATGAAGCCGAGGCAGCCCAGGAACAGGCCTGGCCGCGCGGCGCATGCCTTCTCTGGCCGTGCCGCCCAGGCCATTCCTGTGGCCCCTCGCCTTTCCCTTTGACCTAGGGTTTCCCAGGGCTATAAATAGCTCTCATTTCATTCGGGAGCCATCAAGTCATGTTCATTCAACGCCGGAGGAGCAGATAAGCTAGAGGGACACCTCTCGGAGAGCTGAGGGTCATGCTAGTTGTCTAGGGTTGCCCTAGCCGACGTGGAAACCCTGCGAAGAAGACCACATCGGAGTTCTGGAGCTAGTTCATCAAGATCAAGGTAGGATCCCGGTGGTGATCATGATGTACATACAATCATTCGTAGTGAAGTCTATTTGAGTTTCCGATTGTCTTAGCGATCAAGTGCCTCTCTCTATGATTTTGCTCGTTCTTGGGTTTGCTTCTTTTAAGGTCTATTATCGAGATAGATCGATCAGGATGTTGTTTTAGCCATGGTGGCTAGGGGCTCATACCGGATCTACCAAGGATGTTCAACACATTCATCAAATGTGCCCTTGTGATTCATCTCGCAGATAGAGAGCGTCGTGACGGGACGTTACTCATGTATGGCGATGATCCTCGGGAGTTTGACTGGAGGCTATGATTTAAAGATGCTTTCAATGAGATTCTCATCTTGCTTGCTTCACTGCTTTGCTCGGAACTATAGCGTTTGCATGATCTAGGCGATCTAGATTGGTTATCTCTATGCTTTCTCTTGCTACCTCTGACGTAGATTAGATTGATTCAAGCACAAAGTGTTTCTTTACTAGTTAGATTGGATCTTGTATCTTTAGTTTCACGGATTGATAAACCTTGGGGGAATACTCTCTTGAGGGAAGAGCTACAATGATCCGTGCGCTTGCGGTGGATCTTGGCGTGCGTTTGCGCTGCCAACAGGCGCTAGGGTCCGGACCGGTCCCAAACTCGCCGCTAGGGCCAAGAACTTCACAGCAGACACGCTAGGCATGATCAACTCTGGAAAAGATGGCCGGGGTGTCGAGGTTGCATGGGCGGCGCCGGCGTGCGCTCGGAACTGCGCAAAAGCGCATTCCTCCTTAACTTGTTCATGCCCAGGGGGCTTGCACGGGTCACGGTGGGCGTGTTAAGGCCTAAAGGCCCGTCATTTGGCCAGCAGCGGTGACGCGAAAGGCGTGGTGGCGACGGCGGCGCTGGGTGCACACCGAGGAAGCCTGGCGGTACTCCTACAACACGGTGTAGGACGCTGGCCCTTTTGATTTGTTTCTTTAAAATTTCCCTTGTATGCAGCACCCCCACATTTGTTTCAATGAATAAAATAATTTATTTGAAAGAAGTGACTCATAAAAAAAAGAAATGGTTGGTGCACACTTGTGTGCCAACCAAACCCTCAGACTAAATTTCTGGTGAAGCACATAGAAACTAAGATGCACAGGAGGTGTACTGGTCACTGGACAAATCGGGACTCGACCTGGCACAATGCCAGGCCGGCTGGCCGGCCCCCTGCTGCTGCATCTCGAGGAGATCCCGTGCCCCTGCGTAATCACGCGAATCACAGACGCGAGGGACCTGAACCGGGGCGCCTGGCAACAAAGCCAGGCCGGCCTGGCCTATACTGGGCCGACCGGCCTGGTTCCGTGGCCAACTCCGCCGGCTCAACTCCAGGACACGATTTGAAACCCCTAACTTTGATCCTTGCATGATTTTGATTCATGTAAAATTCCTGGCTAAATAATTTTAAAACTTGATCAAAATTCATGAAAGTGAACCCTTTGAACGATATCTTGGATACACCTGTGATATTTCTTGAGAAATTATTTCATTACCTTGGAACTTTTATAGGAAAGCCTGATTCTTGTTAATTGATTCTTATGATATGATGATTTGAGGAGTTGAACTTTCGATTCGAGGTTTTGGAGATTGTTTTTGAAAATAAAACTTAAGGCTACCCTTGTTATCATCAACTTGAAATGTCCTATCCAAAGCCATATCACAAATTCAAGTTGAAGTTTCCACAAAGCCACCTTCTAAATTTTGAGCTTGCTCGAATTACTTGCCTTCATGTTCAGTGCTACCTTGTTCATCATGGCCATCCAGGTACACGGGCATCAATAAAGTCCAAGTTGTCAAAGCTCTTCATCCCCTGAAAAAAATGAAGAAGGGAATGATACACTCCTTATCTTCAGAAAAAAAGAAAAAAAAGAGAAAGAGAAGGGGAAAGATGAAAGAAGCTAGAATAAGGACTCAAGCATAAAAATACACATGCACTTGGCCAAGATTTATGAGTAGTATGAATGAGTAAGACAAGCTTTCTGATCTTGCAAAATAAATAAAGAAGAGTGAGCAACACCGACCCCAAAAAGCTCCACCTTATAACATAGAAATAGGAGAGGCTTGATTCTAAGCCAAAGTGAGGATCCAAACACTATGAGTGATCGAGAGATGTTGAGAAATAACAAAGGTATGCCTCGCTTTCTTTATAACATTTTCAAAAACTCCAAATACTATGAGGAAGAAGTGTTCGACCGATCAATGAGTTGTTCTAAGACTCAATTGATGAAGATGAGGGTGTTAGCCACCGGAATCCAAGGTATGAAGGAAAACTCGGAGATATGACTTGTGTATGCCTTGAGTTCATGACCCTGATCTTGCTAAAAGTCCTGATAATTTAATTCATTCTTTGCTAAGGGACTAGCAAAGTTCAGGTAGGGCCGTAGGGGGCGTGTTGGTGGTCGTTACGATACTGATTTCGCCACCAACATTCCGTCATATTTCAGGCTCATCCTGCTCACAACAAAGTAAAATTGATTACTTTCTAATGAGTTCCACAAGTTTTGTATAATTTGTGAGTGCAGGAGCAATCACTACGGGAAATTTTCCCTAAGGCAACGCCCTAAATTGGTTGCAATATGCCCAATTTGGTTGCGATAAACGCAAAGACAACGAAAATTTTTGTAAAACTTCGTCGCTAGAACTGGCGTAGTTCAAACTTTGGACCACGACGCTAATTTTTTCGTTGCAAAGAAATACCTATTGCAACGCAATAATGAGGTAACAATTTTGTTGTCCAACCAGAAAGCATGGCATATGCAGGAAAATCATTAATTGTCCAAAGCAGGATAGCATGCAATTTAAAATTCTTCTTAACCTTTGCATCCCATGTTTGGACACCATTATCCCAAAGCTCCTTCAGCTCGTCGATGAGGGGCCTCAAATATACATCAATATTCATTCCGGGAGATTTTGGACCAGATATCAACATTGACATCATCCAGTAAGGCTACTTCTAACACAACCATGGAGGCAAATTATAAGGGATAAGGATAACAGGCCATGTGGTGTATGTAACGTTTTGCATCCCAAATGGATTAAAACCATCAGAAGCAAGACCCAGCCTAATATTACGAGCATCCTTTTCAAACCATTTATACTTGCTATTCACATGTTTCCATGCCTTCGAGTCAGCAGGATGACACATTTTTCCATCGTCCACCAATTCTTCCTTATGCCGTCGCATTTCCGGTGATGTTTTCTCACACATATACAATCTTTAAAGCCTAGGAATAAGAGGAAAGTAGCGCAGGATTTTACGTGGCAACTTCTTCTTATTTGTAGTTTCAGTACCACAACCATCACCAACGCCCTTGGCAGCACAATCATCGTAATCTTTCCACCTAGACACTTTGCATATGGGGCATGTATCCAGCGCTGCATTTTCCTTCCAGAATAATACACAATCATTCTCACAAGCGTGTATCTTTACATAGTCCAAGCCTAGATCTCGAACCACCTTCTGCACTTTCTCCAATGTGTTTGGGATACAGTGGCCTTTAGGAAGTATCTTTGAGAACAAAACTAGTATGGCCTCCAGTGCTGCGTTACTAATACCATACATGCACTTGATCTGAAAAGTGTCACAATAAAAGAAACTTTAGTAGCCTCTTCGCAACCTGGATACAATTCCTTTTCTGCCTCCTGTAATAACCTCATAAATATCTTGGCTTGTTTATTGGCTGCTCTTCATTATCAGGTTCCAAGACTTCTTCCCCTTGCATAGACCCCCTGATAAGGGATCTAATCATAGTATTAGTGGCAGCACGGTTATCACTCGATTCGCCTTTTTATTTTCTATTCCAAAAATTGGTGGCCGCGCGCCTTCCTCGTGCAATACTACATCAGGTGGTGCATCTTGGTTGACCAAATCTATTTCAGTAGGCATGGCAGCCCCTTCATTGTCAAGATTCACATCTGCTACAGCTGATGAACTTTGGCGTTCCATTATGTAACTTTCAGCAAACCCTCTACGAACCAGATGGTACTGAACCACAAATTGTGCATGGGAAAGCATGTATTGACATCCAGTACACGGGCACAAAGCAGTTCCACCTCTATTTGTACCAGCAAAAGTGATTTCAATAAACTCTTTCAATTTCTCCTGCCACTCTGGACTATTCCGAGGCAATCGCATCCAACTCGTATCTTCATCATGCGACGACATTATCCTGAATATTAATCACATGAAACAACGATCATCAACGCGCTACACCATATGAATATATACGCAGGAGATATATCGTTATACATGCCGCTTACCAGATCAAGATACGTGTATATAGGGGGCGCTGCTTCAGATCGTCGGCTTGCAGCGTGACGAGGTCTTTCGATCTTCCTTGTGCGCTAGCCTTGCCTCCTCGCCAAAGTGGTCATGATCGATGACCAGCAAGCTGACGTGATGAGCACCGTCCGTCGATGCCGTGACGTTGCCCCTCTTTCACTGTACAATTATCCCAAAGAAATGTAACAACTTAAATCTGGTTCAAGCAGCAGCAAAAAATCAAGGGACAAAAGGCACTAATGCTATTGGCGACAAGAAGCAAGATTTTCAACTATAGTAACGAGCTCTCCAACAATGAAGTAATCAGCCAAAGTTAATTAAATATTCCTGATGCAAGTAGAAAAATCTTAGAAACTCACATGTACCTTTGCTATATCTTGTTAAAAAAGTATCTTGCTATATTTGGTTCAATGAATTTCAACGAGGCAACAAGTCACCAAATATTTCTCATGTGCCTCTCTGAAAGCAAATACTTTATCAGGCCAAATCAAAGAAAACCCCTTTCCGTCAGTCATATACTCCTATAGATTTTCACACGAAACATATTTGCTCTCCCTCCAAAGAAGATTGCAAACTGCGGCAACACATCTTACCACGCGGCCGGATTCAAGTCAAACATGAAACATGTCGTATTTACACCAATTTTCATGGGAATACACCATCAATCATATGACCAGAGAAGTAAAAATCCAAGGGAAATTGATGTGTACTCAGAGAACGGATACCTGATCACGCACCAACACGATTTTGATGAATCGGCAGCAACAAAATCAGTTGAGGATACTAGATGGGATCGCCATGCATCTAGGTTTCTGCGGAGGAGGTCTCTCGACAAAAGAAACTCATGCCCCTCCAGATCTGTGTCGCCCCCTCCTGGTCCCTCGACAAAAGACCCTCCAAGACCGATCTGTCGCCCCCTCCTATTGATGCGTGAGGCCCACCAACAAGAAAGAGTTGTGTATAGCAACAACATAAAAGCGTTGCGATAGACACATTTGTTCGTTGCAATAAGGGTTACAAGTTGCAACGATGTTATCCACGATTACAACCAAACATTGTCGTGGCTATGTAACCATGCTATTGCATCCACTCGCCTTATTCGATGCAATATTCACCTCCCTATTGCAACATCACATCAAGATTAATGCAACCAAAGTACGACGTGGCAATAGCGTCCAACAAAAGCAACGCAAACTACAAAAAGTTGCTATAGCATCATTTTATTGCAACCCAATAACAATTATTGCAACGAACAGATGTGGTGGCAAACCTATTATCCAATTGTCACAAAAATGGGAAAAGTGGTTGCAAGAGCTCCATTCTTTTGCTACCAAAGCCATACATATCGCAACACAACTCATTCGTTGCATTACACTCACATATTACCACCAAAACACTATTTGGTTGAAGTACAACCCCCCTATTGCAACCACATGTGTGTCGTTGCTCTTATGCTTCGTGGCTATAGGGTAAATTCCCCGTAGTGAATCAAGCAAAAGAGGAGCCACTTTGGGCACAAGGCCAGGCCGGCCGGCCAAGCATAGGCTGACCGGCCCCCTTCTATGCCCCCTTGCCACGTCTTTGATCCAAAAGATCACAAACACAACACCAATGATCCTGAGATGTGCGATCAACGTCGGTTTGATCCAAGGACCCGAAAGGCCTAAGCTACACTTGCATGGATTTAAGGGCCCACCAACCATGAATTCTTAGACAGCTTTGATCCAAAGCAACCGTTACCGACCTCAGGGAGCAATCCAGAGCGTCCCTGAAGAAGGCGGTGCCACAGGGCAGCCAGCCCAGGCCGATCGGCCTGGCCTAGGCCGGCCGGCCTCCCCCTAAGCCGCCACGTGCCCCCCTTCGCGTGACAGTTAAGCACAAGCTTAGCTTAAGCTTGACGCCGGCAACCGCCTCTGAAGACTATAAAAGGGACACCCCTCCACCTTGAGAAGACACCATCCAAAGGAGAGAAGAGTAGTCTAGTGAGAAGTTCTTATCTTTAGAGTTAGATTAGGGAGAGAGTGGGTGAGTTGCTTGGGTGACAGCCAAGCTTTGTAGAGAGAGTCCGGGATTTCCTCTCGGTCTCATCTCAACATTTCCACCCCAGAGGAATATACTTCAGGAATTATCTTCAAATATTAAGCAAGGCTTATAAAACAATATGACTGATGATCTGCAAATTTGTCTAAACACCATGCTTACACAAATTTGCATAGGAAAATGCCCAATTGAAGCATTAACATGGATAATAAGCATTCATCATAAAGTTTTGTGGAGAAGCCAAGCTAACAAATGCGTGATGGAACAATGAGATTAATGCAACATGCAAATGCAAGAGTTAGCAAGAACAAGGGTTAAGTGAAGGTTTATGGGTGTCCTACATTTTTGGCTTAAAACAAGAATTTTGAAGAGAGAAGTTGGGTATAGAAATTCTATCTAAGGTGGTTTTGAAAAAGAAAAAAATAAAAGGTTAGATTTTTGGATGGAAAACAAAACCTATGGTTTGTGAGGGATGACTAAAGGTATGAGAGTTTTCTCCTAAGATTTTAGGATTGCAAAGGGAGGCTAGTGAAAAGTTTTAGTTAGAAAAAGACATAGACGGGACTCGATCGATTAATCAACACAAGTCAATCCTACCCTTGTTGGTTTCGGTTTTAGGCGGGGTTTATGGGACGACTTAGGTAAGGGTTGACAAAGGTTAGAACTGAACATGCAATGCAATGCATGGTGGAGAACAACATGAACATGACATGATATGGTGGTTGTCTAAAACAAAAGGTTAGCCTAAGATAACTGGCCACAACTTTAGAGTCAAAAGGGTTGTGCTAAGCTTTATAAATCTCTCTACAAAGACACAAAGAAAAAGACTCTAAACACTAATAGGAACATAAAAAGGGTCTACAAGATTTTCATGATCAAGAAACAAAGTGCTCTCTCAATATCTTTTAGATCATACAACATGTTGTTGTGGCTTTTGTTAGAGCAATGGTACAATGTTACTTGATGTTTTCGTTTAATTATCACAATGTAGACGGTCATCTTCATATATATAGATAGATAGAACGGGTTGCCTCCCGCAAAGTGCTTCATTTAGAGTCATATAGCTTGACTTTCTCACGTACCTTTCACTGTCGTGAAGCCATGGTCCTCCGTACGAGAATCCGAAGTAATACATGCAGCTTGATGTCTCCTTGTATGATTCGTCGTGGTTCGCTTGCAACATCTTCGTGTGTCTGAGGTTCTCTGCTCGTGTCTTCATCCATTAATGCTCCAGGGGATTTGTTCTTGTCCTAAACTTCTGAATTTGATCGTGTACGCATCATGGAACCATTGCCCCATCTTCTCTTCATGATCCTCATCTCCACCTCCTCTTTCTTATTGTCATTGTCTTGCTACTGCCTCTTGTTCGTGGATTTACCCGTGCATCCAGTACAGAACATATACCAAAATATATTTTTATTGACAACCTCATAAAATTACCTTTCCAATGGGTGGTTGTTCATCAAAATCGGAGTTCAAATGAGGGAGTTATGCTCATTCTATTCCGGCGCTGCGTGCTGTCCCGAGCTGATTTCAGGACGTGCGACGTTGGATGATTTGGCCATTACCGCTCGTAGGAACCTCCGATTGCCTTGCCGCTTGATCCGTTGGAACATAAACTTCATCATGGGTCTGAAAATCGATAGATATCCCATTGTCTTCTTCTGAGGTCATGCAGAAACTTGATGACATTTGTATCTTCTCGTATATCGATCCGTAGATGTCGATGACTTGTTCTTGTTATCTTTTAGAGCACATGTCGCGCATCCTTTGGCTTCAACTTTCTCACCATTGATGCACCAGCAAGTCCATAGTGGCAATGGTGTGTTTCTTTCATAATTTTTGATCAAGCCAAAGTGATGGGATGAGGGAGGTGCTTACACTTCGTATAGACGATCCGAACGATCTTCTTCCTTAGTCGTGTCGCTCAATCGCCATGAGAGGTCCTTGAGTGTCTTGCTGGAGTAGATCAATGGTGCCATGGTGCCTCGGAGGAAGTGGGGAGAGCAAACTTGATTTCCCTAAGATCCGACTCGCCCAGAATTTCAGATTCGATGTCCTTCCTTCCTGATGTCATATCTCCAATGTCTGGACTCCAAATAGGGCAAACTCAGAGCCTAAATTGTGTAGCACGAAATTTTCTCCAATTTTTCTGTTCGTGAATTGGCTTGAAAACGAAGTTAAGATCCCTGAAAATGCATTGTAAGATAATCTATCTGATTTTGAGCTCTCTGTGCAGCATGTATTTCGGGGGCCATATCTCCTAGCTCTAAATTCCAAATCATGTCTTCCATAGGTCCAAATCGAAGCCATCGACGATGGCTACAACTTTGGTAGTCAGACTTTTTCATTGGAGGCCATTTAGGTTCCCAAATCTGCTCCAAAAGATAGCCCTGTCCTGGACGACGCGAATAATTCTGAGGTTGAATCGATCTTATGGGTGGCCTTTCAATTGCTTCATGCATATGTCTCCCTTCATCTTCTAATCTTCTCCATCAATGTTGATCTCTTCCAAATCATCTTCTTCAATGTAGAGATCTCTCCTCAAATCGTTCCTTTGCTTGACATGTTCGCTTCCAACACCTAGTGCTTTGAACAAACAAATCTCCTGAAAAATATTAGTCTTTAAAACTAAATGACACAACGGCATACCTCATTCATCTTTTCTTGCGTAGCATGTCGACTCAATGGTGGATGCTGGGCCACTAATAAAGTTAGCACCTACCACCAAAGAGTTTAATCTTGGCGTCTTCATCATTATGTTGAAACGCGTTGAACTTGTTTAAGCCTGAATGATGAGAGCTTCTTGATCGCTTTGTGTCTAGGATTTTACCTGTATTCATGGACACAAACAAGAAACACGGGATATATGCAATAATAAAATTAGGGTTAGTCAAAAAGTTAGATAGCTTTCCCTAGGGTTCGTGTTGCCGATCCCCGGCAACGGCGCCAGAAAAGCTTGTTGGCAGCGCAAACGCACACCAAGATTCACCGCAAGCGCACGGATAATCGTAGCTTTTCCCTTAGAGTATTCTTCTAAGGTTATCAATCCGCGGATCGACTACGAACTACCTAGGGTTCTCCATCTAATCTAATAGATCTAATCCTAACATGAAGCGTAGATTGCATATGAAAGGGTAAACCAATAGATATGAATTAATGTATTGGGTTGATCTCATCCACAAGCGTAGCAAAGGTAAAGCACAACCAAAGGGGTACCTAGGCCTATCGCCTTCTAGTTGTAGTTCTAGCCAACGAGCAAACAAATCATGCATCTCATACAAAGCATCTTTAAACTCTTAACTCTGGTCAACCTCCCGAGAATCACCATCTTACAGGACACACCCTGTCACTGACAATCCCTTCGGCATGGTAATTACAAGGGCACGCCCACAAGGAACGTGTCTAGAAATCATGAAGGATCCGCTTACTAGGTCTAATCACCACGATCATACAAAGCAAGCTAAGTAGTCTAATCTAGATCTAGACTAAGATCAAGCACATTCATGATAGGTAGAAAGCATAAAAGGAGACATTGAGTCGCTAATAGATCGGACGACATGATTATCATTACTCAGATGAATATGTTCATTACACCATCACCTCCGAGTACATGCCATAGATTGATGAACGATTCGCTCCTGAACTCCACCATAGCACAACCACGCAGGGAAGCCATGGCGGCTAGGGTCGGCCTAGGCCATCCCCTAGACAACTTCGAGGACTTGCAGCGGCCGTCATCTCCCTCCGGTACTCTCTTCTAGGTTTCGCCGACTTCTGGTGAATGGATGATGCCCTCCTCTAGAAGACGAGATATTTATATGCCGAGGAAACCCTAGCTCGAACGGGGAGGCCGAGGCGGCGCAAAAACGGGCTCGGCGGCGTGGCTAAGAGGGGTCTTGGCCGGCCGGCCCAAGGCCTTTTTGGCCCGCCTCGGTCCAATCTTTTGTGTGCAAGCTCCTCTGATGTTCATGAGCTTGTGATCCAATTCTTGTGGGCTTTGGACGTCGGTTGCTCCGGGATATGGATGGCTCTTGATGGGTCTTTCCGAGTCTGCAATGGATTTGTCTTGATCTCGAAGTACTTTGGTCTTATCTTCAATTGAGCCTTGTTAGAGGTTGGCCCGTTGGAGTAGAGAATAAACGGGCTTCGGTTCCTTTGGGCTTCATTAGGGCTTTTGGCCTTCATCTTGCCGTGTTGTTGCTAGTTCTCAGATTCAGCCCATATTCGCTCCAAAATAGCCAATTAACCTGCGTAAACCAAAATGCTCCAGAAATATGAGCACAAGCGAAAACGGGGATATTTCAGTGCCAAGTGGCGGGTTAGTATCAAGATTAGTCCAAAAACATAACCTAGATGGCACTAAAAGTGTGTCATTTAATAGCGCCAACAGAGAGCACCCGAGCGGTAGGTAGGGTTTTGGGGGCGGCCGCGGTTGGGGGTTTTTGTAGGGCGGCCGCATCGGGGAAGCTTCTAGAGCCGGCGCTGGATGGGATCAAGGGCTGGCACGCGCGGGGCGGCTGAGGTAGTGCGCGCGGACGGCATACGCGGGTGCAGCGCAAAAGCAGGGGAGCGGGGTGACGTCAAGGGTCACGGGCGCGGGCGGCCGAGGCGGGAGTGCGCGGCGGCGGCCATCCCATCCATGCGCACGCGAGGCGCGCGTGAGGTGTACGGGCAAAGGAAGAAGAAAGGGGAATAGTGGCGCCGACAGGTGGGACCGGGTTGTCGGCGAAAGAAAGGAGAGGCGGGCGGTATGTGATGTTGGGCCGTCGGTTTCACGGGCCGAGTTGGGCCGAGGAAAAGTAAGGAGGGAGAGGGCCGAGGGTTTAGGTTGGACTCAGCCGGGAGTAGAGGGGCCGGTTCTAGACTTCATTAGCGGGCTGAGTTTGTGAGTTAGAGCCCAAGTTAGTTTTAGGGTTTTCCTATTTAAGTTTGAATTTGATTCCAAATCAAATTCAAACTACACTAAAACAAATCCAAATAAAACCCAAAAGTTCATACTAAGACATAGGCACCCTATCAATAATACTTAATTTGTTATTTAATTCTAGGAATTTTGGGAAAGGTTCAACGAAGACATCCTTATATTTTTCCTAGCTAGTATAAATACCACCAAAAATTTTAAATCCACATTTTTGATATTATAAACATTCCAGAAAAATATGGGATGTTATAGGTTTAGCTAACGTCGATTAGGATGATGGCACGCACGTTTAAAAAAACTCGTTCGTTTCAGTCATTTGATCTTGAATGAATACTAGCTAGTTATATATGGATCGTTATGAACGAATTGCACACACAACAGATTCACGTTCAACAGAAAATGCGAACGTGTACGTGCTAGACGTTCACAACAACACACTATATATATATATATATATATATAGACACACACACAGCTAGTACCCATTGAAGATCATATACGACTCATACGAGAGTTGTTGCAGAAAATTTAATACACTTAATCGCTAGCTACCTCAACAAAGTTCATGATCACTTTGAGTTAAACATCACATCAATAGATAATTATACATCAGAAAGTTAGAATTAAATGACTAGCTAGTGATAGCTGCAGGAACGACAGTGCCAAGCTCTAAACAGACCAAAATGGCAGCAATTCGTTCATAAAAAATATGTAATCCCACGACTCTTACATCGGTGGATTACACTGCAACTATAGCGGTCGAAGTGGAGCCACCGTTGCCTCCATCACCCTGGCGAAGGTCATGGTCGATAGGGCAGCAGCGGCGTCTGCTAGAGAAGGCGCCGGTCAGATCCTCAAGCACGCGGACCAGATCTGCAATAGCCGAGGCCAGATCGGCGTGCCACCCGGCGATGGAAGCGACCTGCTCCGCGGTGGCAAGGAAGACGGAGGCCATCGTTTTTCATGACTCTACTGCAGATCTAGCCAACCCGCCCGCGGATCTGGTGCCCGCATCGGCGATGTAGCGGAGGAAGGCCTCCCACGTCGCATTGGCCTCTGCTGCACGAGTCGCCCTGCCGATGAGGCGCCTAACTGCTGCTGTGACCCCTGGTGTCGAGGGAGAATGCCATGCCGAACGAGGACGAGAGGACTGAGGGGCGCGACGGAGCTCTAGTAGCAGTGGACGCGGCGGGCCGGGAAGAGCTCGATCCACTGTGTTTTCGGGCGAAGTGGGATAGAAGAAAGAGTGAATAGGGTTTTGGTTAGAACGGTGCGGCTTATTTTATATCCGCACCTTATTCTAAGCGGCTCAAGCTACACCATTGAGAATAGGGCTTATTCTAAGCGGTTCAGGCTAGCAGCTTCCAAGTCGTCCCCAATCATTTGTCCTCATGCTGCTTTTCCGGAGGGTGCCTGGCCGGGGTTCGAAAGGACCTTCTCAGTTAGCAACTTCCCTGAACAAGACAATCTATATTAATTGGAATTCCTCCCTCTGGTCGGATACTATAATCTATCTAGTTATAAGGGACTCCCAAGACTTCCATAAGAATGCCACTTAGAATGACAAATAAAAATAAAAAAAAGTTTACACACAAATTACACACGGCGCTTAGACACAAATTACACACATAAACATAAACACGTAGCTAAACAATTACACACATATCGACATTATTAAACTGCATTATTATTGTTTAGAGTCACAATTGTTCAGAGGAACAACTTCATCATCATCAACAAATAAAACAATTAAAAAAACTGCTGGGGCAGATGTCCCTCGCCGTGGCCCTCTCCGTCAGAGACGGCGTCTCGTTGAGACGAAGGACTCGACGGAAGGTCACCTGCTCACGCAACCACCACCAGTCGTGGCCGTGGAATTTCTCCACATCCTCCGGCGACGGCCGCCTCACGTAGTACTTGCCGTCGATGTCGTCGTCGCAGCAGAAGTTGGCCGCCCGCCAGTTCCCCAACACGGACTGCACCACATTGGCGATGGCGACGTTGGGAGGCCTGTCATTCTTGGTGACGAACGCCACCACCACCCGCGTCTGCTCCCCGCCATAGACGAAGAGCTCCTTCAGGACGCGGTGGGAGACATTCTCTGCCTCCACCGGCGGGCATGGGAACATGATGCGTTGGGGGTAGCCGTTGGGCGGCCTTGGTGTCCTGGTGATCTCCATCATGTGTCAATTCGCTTACCTGCAAACTATGAGATTGATTTGTGGAGAAATAAGTGGGAGAAGGATAGGAGTGTGAGATCGATCAAGATCTCGAGAAGGTCGGCCCAGAGTATATATATATATATACGCAGGCGATGATCGTCGACAGCCAACTTGTATCGCAAGCAGGGCCATCGAAGGGTCCAGTCCAACTTGTATCACAAGCAGGCCATCGCAAACCGTAATAGTTGCATGCGCACAAACTCTGCGCACGCGCTGCAACTTCCAATTGATGATGGTTCAAATTCCCAGGTAAAACGGTTTATTTCCGCACCGATTCAAAAAAAGGAATATACTAAGAGACATATTCCACACCGGTTAGACTGGATGCTCATTCTAACCGGTTGTTGTTTGGGCCGGCGCCTTTACATAAATGAACCGGCCCAATACTAACACCGGCACATTTGAGACCCTTATCAGAGCCGGCACCTTTATAACCACTTTCATTGAATTAAATGAAGCGGGTCGTCTTGGCCTGGCGTGGATGGGCCGATGAGGCTAATGGTTTCTGCAATAGTGTTAGAACAAAGTCGAGGGACTGAATTGACTTATTTGCATAATTAAATTAACCTATGATGAACTTCATTGTTTCAATTTTATAAGACTTACACCGAGGAAACACATTGGGTGGGATTCTTGCCAAGAGATATTGTCACCACTCACCATGCACCGAGGCCAAATTCCAACTCTGGTCGCCAACGCGGCATGGAGAAACCCTAACACTAACCTAGACTCGATCTATTTAAGACTATTGGAAGAGATGGATCTCCACTCTCTCCGACCTCTGGCAAGATGCTGAAGGTGGGAATGGATGTGGATCAACGGTGGTGGAGGTGAGGGCCGGTGGATCAGCAGGAGGGGGTGTGCCGCCTGTGTCATCCTTGGGGCGACGCGGGGGCGGAGCAGCAAGTCTGTTTTTGTTGGCATCAAACTTGAGCTGGTAGATATAAATGGTATTATCCATGCCTGCATCGACACAGACATGGATACCCACTACTCGTGACTTGAGATGAGCGACCGTAGAGCTCGAGGTGGCCTCCAGGCTAAAAAATATTTTTGTCATTTTTATTTGTGAATTCATATTTTTACTATGTGCGCTGTTGCGAGATCCACTGGTTAGAATGACTATCGAACGAGGTGCTGAAATAACTGGCTCCAATAACTTCTTCATTCGCATCACCTCAAGGGAAGTAATGGAAATAACTGGTTTGAATGAGGTTTTCACGCTGTTTCGGATAAGGGTCTTTGCAGTAGTGCTCGAGGGACACGCATGACAATGCCGGGGGATCCACGAGGCGGACGGAGGCCTTGATCGGGTGGCCAGTGGTGGTGCCAGCAGCTGCCAGCGTGTTTGCGTCGCCCATGGAGAAAGATGAGTCGTAGCCATAGCCACTTCTCCTGTTGTCCTCGCTCAAGCATCACCCACTGTGGGTAGGAGGCGGACGGAACCGGAGGACGGTTGCACAATTGAGACTTCCATGGGCTCCGTCGCCGCTGCTGGGAGTTGATTTTGCATTGCCTACGTTGCTGGGATGTTCGATCCGACGGTGGACTCCGCGGGTTCATTTTTTCCATGTAAGAGAAACGGTTGTATCCTAGTATTGCTTTACCAAAACATTCCCTACGTGTTTGGACTAGGTCTCTTATTGTGGCACAAACTCAATGGCAAAATAGGCAAGTTGATCCCTCAAATTGGTTGCAAGGGTCAAGTTCGTCCCTCAACTTTCAAATCGGCCAATATGGTCCCTCAACTTTTATTTTTCGGGTCATACTCATCCTCATGCTGCTGATGTGGTGCTCTATACTGTCATAAAACCGACGTGAAAAATTCTTTTTTACCTTAGAGCACTTGAAAGTGATTAATACTCAGCGGCCATGCAAGAATAATGTTTGTGGAAGGTAGAATGAGTCTCGCTGACTGATGCATTCTTGCCACACGTAATGAAGGAAAAAGTGCATTACAGTAATTCTTTCCATTTACATCACCACGTCGCACGTATGAGTACACTAACTTTACTGCCATGTTTGACCGCGCAGTTCATTTCCTATGTCAAAATCAAGGCATGCCACTTATATCGATTAGAAAAAAGAATATTTGCTTAACCTACATACATACAACAGCACATCATCTTCAATAAATAAACATGGTAATTTTGGCAAATAATCTCTAGCTGAAATTGAGAATAATAAGCCAAGGGCTAAAAAGACTTCTCATACTAACCATATACAAGCATGCGGCCCACACATTAGCATAAGGACGGATTTGACCAAAAAATGAATATTGAGATATTAGATTGGCTGATTTAAAAGTCGAGTGACGAACTTGACCCTTAGAACAAAGTTGAGGGACCGAATTGACTATTTTGCAGAATTTAATTAACCTATGATGAACTTCATTGTTTCAATTTTATAAGACTTACACCGAGGAAACACATTGGGTGGGATGCTTGCCAAGATATTTTCACCACACACCATGCACCAAGGCAAAATTCCAACTCTGGTCGCCATGTGAAATAGGAAACTTATCATAGCAATGACAAAAATGCCAGTATTGCTTGTCAGGTGCCACTAGGATCATGTGTCATGACCATAGCAAACTTTTTTTGCTTGCCTTGTTGACAAGGTGTCATGAGCTCGTTGATGATCCATCAAACTTGGATGCGGCTCTAGCTGTTAGGTGCCTTTATAGTTGATTCATCTTCCCTAATTTGGTTTCTCAATGGAAAACATTACCCTCATTCACAAAAAAAAGGAAAACATCATCCACTTGTGCAAGAAGTAGTCCAATGCCGATGAAAAAGGATAGGAAGTTTTACACGCTACAAGCTGAGGATGAACCATACGCGACGGTGCAAGACAAGAATAACATTGAGAAAGTCATGTTTTTGCCAGGTAGTTGCCAAGAATTCCATACATGAGAGAGGATCGATAAAGAGGGAGGGGGATTCGAAAGGATGGAACACGCTCGATCTAGATTGTGGATGAAGATGCACCAATTCTTTTATGCTTGTTCGATGCTGTTAACAAGGTAGTTGCCACCTGAGTTAGTCCAAATAGATGATACGATAATACTTAATGGAGAACAAATTTTGAATGCTCCAATATGATTCTTGGTGATAGGTAGGGAGTAGTTCTAAAAAAGAATCAAGCAATTAGACCCAACAAAGTGCGGGATTGACAACAAGAAGGGAACACAAATTGAAATGGAGACAAACTTGCATGAAATTGCGATGCACATGAGACTTCCCGCCTCGCCATTCTTATTTTCTATATACAACAAGGCTAGAGAACAAGCATGCTGCTACTTAGGTTGCCGAGGCCGGTGCCCAAAGGACATCACCCCTAGTAAGGAAGTGACACACTGAAGCTTCCCCTGGCTTGAGACCAAGCTTCACCCAATACCTCAGTGTGGGGTCAAACCCTGATGTGTTCACATGGCACACCGCAAGTGCCTGCACCATAGCAGGCGTTCTCGACTCAGGGATGGAAGCACCACCCTCCCTCTTTAGTGTAACCTCATAAATTCTCGTTGGGTTGACGGCGTGGCAGTAGAACAATGCAACTGGAAAGCTCATGCTATGGCACGTCACTGTGTTCGTTGCTGCCCTGGGTGTAATTGCACGCACCGCTGCCACCTCATACCTTTGTGACGGTGAGCTGATGCCCTCTTCGGGAACATCGAGGGATGTGGAGAAGGCACGGAGGTCGCCGGTCCCGAGAGCCAATGCAGAAAACCCTTTCATGGACTCTAGGGAAGTGGTGCATGCCTTTTGCTCGCCTGCCACCTCCCGAGGGTGCTCGCATGAGCTCAGTGTGGACCACATATCACGGGCCATGGAGGGGGACACTGGCGCGAACATCGCGGTGATGTCTGTGAAGTTCTTTGTGGACATTGGGATCGAGTCGGCGATGTCACGATGAAGGTAAGGGCTATGTAAGGCAACAGCCCGATCAATGTAGAGGTTGATCTTGGATCCTGCGGTGAACACAGTCTCTGGGTACAACAGCTTCTCTGAAGCTATCCTGTGTGCCCAGTTATGAAAGATCTTTGCATCTCCTTCTGTTAGCCGATCTGAATATACAGACCAATAATGCTCTTTTTCCATATCTTTCATCTTGTTTCCTATAAGATGTTTCAATTTTGGTATTAGTCAAGTTGGCTACAATCAGTGCAAAGCCAAAAGAGGATTTGTTGTAATTTTTGAACAATGAATCGTTAGTCTATTTGTACGGTGTGCATACAATTTTTTTAAAGACCCACGAGTATGTATGATATGGAGGGAATGTTCGTGCGAGAGAGATACCAGATGGTGCACTTAAGTGGTCGAGTAAGGATGAGGGGATGGGCCTGTTGGGAAATACTGATTGCCAGTATGCATTCAGCTCTGATGGAGAGGCATAGTACGGCACTGTGGTCTCTTTCACTCGAGTGACAAGACCTGCATCCCGACCTCCTTCGGCCAGTGGCAACCTGCAAAACCATCATTGCCACAACATCAAAAATGAAAACAAAAAAAGGAACCAAATATGGATATCTGTAAGATCCCATGTTGTGTACTAGAGGAGGAAATAAAAAATATAGCTTTCTCCTATCAATTCCACGGCTGTTTGCCCCTCAGTCAAGTTAGGAATGAAGACACCTATTTGAGAATATGGATCGTGGAGGTAGACCGAGATGACGTACCAGGAATGACACGAGGAACAGAACAATACACATTTTTTAGTCTGCTTGCTAAAGCCTGCTTGCTGTGTCACTCGTTGTTCTCTGAGCCATCTAGGTCCCTGTATTTATATGAGATAGAATCTCTTAATCTCTAATCATGAATAGTTGGCATATGCAAGTTTCCAGCTAGACAAGTAAATCTTTCTGAGGGGATGGACACATTGCTGCTGCTTTGATCCACGTAGAAGGTTGTTTGTTGAACCTATGCCACGTGTAAGAAAGCTTGTTCCACGTTGAAGGTTGAGTCTTGAACATAAGCCACGTGTGAGAAATGTTTAGACACGTGGGTTTAAGCTGTTTATAACAGTGAGTTTTTAGTGTATAGGACGATGTACCATGGTAATTGGCAGCTGTAAGTATTTACTACACCTATTCAATGATGGTTAACAACAGCTAATTCTTTAATGGGCCTAGTCAGTATGCTGCTCATGTCTCATGAGCAAACAAAATATCCGTGTGAGCTGATGAGGACGTGTTATTTTCAGGCATGTTTGATGCCTTGGCTAGGCATTTCTCACCCGAGTTAATCCTAATATCAATGTTTTTGTTTATGATGGTTTGTTTGTGCAGTCTCTTTACATAGAGTCCGGCAAAATAATTCTAATCAAGAGAGAGTTAGTTGGATGTTCTTGAGTAGACAGTCAACTAACACAAACATTTTTTCAACAAGGATACCTTTTCGTGCCACCTCTGTAATAGAAAATTTGTTGGAGTTCACAAGCCGTAAGAGAACAGCGGTAGAGCTAGATGAAAACCTAGAAGACTAACAGAAACCTAGCTTGTACTTTTAGTCTTAGCAGATTTAGAGTATTTATTTATACATACTTTTTATGTGATAATGTCACTATGGTATTACCTGCCTCTGATTTATATTTCTCACTGTGTCATAGATCTGATGGAAAATGAATGCACTACACTACCTGCTTTGTCACAGGCACACATTCATCCTTCGTGGCTCAGAGAAATCACAAATTTGGCAAACAATAAAGACATTACATGTGCACAAGATACACATTTTTTTTTTGCTTGTGTGCTTGTCTGATTGCTTCTCCCATTGGTGAATTTTTTTAGTTTGCCTTTCGACAATATGAGCTATGACCAATATTTTCTATATGAGGTGTCGGTGCCTCTCCTTCGACCCTAACCTCCATCGCAGGGATGGCGACAGCAGAGGAGCTTCTGCCTGCTGGTGTCTTCGTTGGGGTATAATTTGGCATAGTAAGCGCCATGATTGCATATTTTTGTTATGAACGAATTGCCCATTTTAGTCGTACTAGCTCGGCTTTGTCGTTCGTTGTGCATATAATACCTATTGGCAGTACTAGTTGATGCTTAGCTCTAGTTCATGATTAGCTCCAGTTGATGAACTACTAGTTAGCTATATTCGTTTCATGAAATCCAGTTGATGAAGTGCTCAGTACTTGGTGCCCTTTATGCTTATGTCTATCTATCTGCATGAACTGCTAGTTAGCTATATTCTATTTGTCTGGCTTCATACCTATCTCTGAATGATCTTGAATCTATTCCCATCTGACAATCTATCTATTCTGTTTGCCCATGTGCTATTGAATGTTCATGGCTAAGTATGTGTTTTGTTGTGAACGTCTAGCATGTACACTTTAACATTCAATTAAATGTGCATATGTTGTGTGTGCAATTCGTTCAATTCACTGATATTCGTGCATATATTAGTTCGCAGTCGAGATTGATCGACTAATGGATGTCCACTGATAATTTTTTAAACACTTCTGCAGTATTCTAACGAACGCTAATCTACACAGTCAGTTATAGGTTAACAAATAGTAGTGGCCTAGTTAATAACCACATCGACTAGCGCAAGCACACGCATCAGCCTAATTAACAGCCGCATCGAGTAGTGCATCCAAATATAGCTTAGAATAATGGACTATTCTAAGGGGTCCACATTTAACCGGAACGTTTAGTCAGCCGTTCCTGCCGGCCTCGTGTAAGCGGACTTGCCACCGGCACGAATGAGAGTTTCGCACCGGGGCGGATGAAGGTTGCTGTCGTACTTCTTGCTCTTGGTTGATAAAGAACTTCATCTGGAAGTAGAAGAGAGCAGCCTCCATGTGTGGCAGTCGGGCTTCAAACCCCTCTAGGGCCAGCGTTTAGTCTAGCTAATTGTGTTATTAGATGCGTTAAGTACCCTCTACATATATACAGTGTTTTGAGGTCGGGGCTGCGATTCCAAAATATCTCTTAGGGTGCTTGACGACAATGGCGACTTGAGAAACTAACTCTCCAATATTTACTATTTTTTGTGCAGGTGGACCTATTGGTGTTAGCCTAGATAACATCGGCATTGACATCCAACCAGCTCTTTGGATCGATGGTGCTGGCCAAGATCGCATCCCAACAGCTCTTTCGATCGATGGTGAGCTCATGCTTGTGAAGCTGCAGAGATCGATCCCTTGCCTTCAGAAACTATTGGCATTGCACGCTCTTGTATGTGCGCGTGTGTATCTTTCCTTATAAAAAGAGCTCCTTTGCCGGTGCCAGCTCTAGTGCGAGTAATTGTCCGTGTTGGCTTCATACCTTTTTTAGATCAAAAGAAGAACTGTATTATATCAAAGCTGAGTACATCATTATTTTACACATAGCACTCTCAGTGTACTCACGCACTAAGCAGCTCCAAATCTCAATCACAAACCTGTGTAAAAAATCAAATAGAAAGCCGCATAAGCATACGCCCAGAAAGCAAGCTGAGAACAAGCACCAAAAGTACAGCGACCAATATCCCTGTAGAATGGAACAAGCACAATCTTCTTCTTTCTTCTCGCTTCTTTTTTCTTCCTCTTTCTGCCACCGATGGAGAAGAGAGACTGATCATAATCTATCCGATCTGACACTCATCAACATCATTTCAGGGACACAATTATTCACACAAGCCTTTCATCGTGGTTGGCTCTAACCACAAAAAAAGGAGAAGTGGCCGGATAAAAATATTCCACGACGATGACACCATGCCCGATGTCGCCATCTAGAAACCAAATTATCCATATCATCACCCCCAAGAAAGTTGCCGACGCCGTAGATGCCATCACTTCCTTCATCAGAGCCTCCATGGAGAGACTCAAGCCACCCAATCACTTCGTCATTGCCGAGAGGAGGAAACAAATCTCCGATACCACAAAATGCGGGATGGATAAACCCTAACACTAACCTAGACTCAATCTATTTGAGACTATTGGGAGAGATGGATCTCCACTCCCTTCGGCCTATGGCAAGATGCCGAAGGTGGGAAGGGAGGTGGATCAACGGTGGTGCAGACGAGGGCCGGTGGATCAGCAGGAGGGGGTGTGCCGCCTATGTCGTCCTTGGGGCGACGCGGGGGCGGAGCAGCAAGTCTGTTTTTGTTGGCTTCAAACTTGAGCTGGTAGATATAAATGGTATTATCCATGCCTGCATCGACACAGACATGGATACCCACTACTCGTGACTTGAGATGAGCGACCGTAGAGCTCGAGGTGGCCTCCAGGCTAAAAAATATTTTTGTCATTTTTATTTGTGAATTCATATTTTTACTATGTGCGCTGTTGCGAGATCCACTGGTTAGAATGACTATCGAACGAGGTGCTGAAATAACTGGCTCCAATAACTTCTTCATTCGCATCACCTCAAGGGAAGTAATGGAAATAACTGGTTTGAATGAGGTTTTCACGCTGTTTCGGATAAGGGTCTTTGCAGTAGTGCTAGAGGGACACGCATGACAATGCCGGGGGATCCACGAGGCGGACGGAGGCCTTGATCGGGTGGCCAGTGGTGGTGCCAGCAGCTGCCAGCGTGTTTGCGTCGCCCATGGAGAAAGATGAGTCATAGCCATAGCCACTTCTCCTGTTGTCCTCGCTCAAGCATCACCCACTGTGGGTAGGAGGCGGACGGAACCGGAGGACGGTTGCACAATTGAGACTTCCATGGGCTCCGTCGCCGCTGCTGGGAGTTGATTTCGCATTGCCTACGTTGTTGGGATGTTCGATCCGACGGTGGACTCCGCGGGTTCATTTTTTCCATGTAAGAGAAACGGTTGTATCCTAGTATTGCTTTACCAAAACTTTCCCTATGTGTTTGGACTAGGTCTCTTATTGTGGCACAAACTCAATGGCAAAATAGGCAAGTTGATCCCTCAAATTGGTTGCAAGGGTCAAGTTCATCCCTCAACTTTCAAATCGGCCAATATGGTCCCTCAACTTTTATTTTTCGGGTCATACTCATCCTCATGCTGCTGATGTGGTGCTCTATACTGTCATAAAACCGACGTGAAAATTCTTTTTTACCTTAGAGCACTTGAAAGTGATTAATACTCAGCGGCCATGCAAGAATAATGTTTGTGGAAGGTAGAATGAGTCTCGCTGACTGATGCATTCTTGCCACACGTAATGAAGGAAAAAGTGCATTACAGTAATTCTTTCCATTTACATCACACGTCGCACGTATGAGTACACTAACTTTACTGCCATGTTTGACCGCGCAGTTCATTTCCTATGTCAAAATCAAGGCATGCCACTTATATCGATTAGAAAAAAGAATATTTGCTTAACCTACATACATACAACAGCACATCATCTTCAATAAATAAACATGGTAATTTTGGCAAATAATCTCTAGCTGAAATTGAGAATAATAAGCCAAGGGCTAAAAAGACTTCTCATACTAACCATATACAAGCATGCGGCCCACACATTAGCATAAGGACGGATTTGACCAAAAAATGAATATTGAGAGATTAGATTGGCTGATTTAAAAGTCGAGTGACGAACTTGACCCTTAGAACAAAGTTGAGGGACCGAATTGACTATTTTGCAGAATTTAATTAACCTATGATGAACTTCATTGTTTCAATTTTATAAGACTTACACCGAGGAAACACATTGGGTGGGATGCTTGCCAAGATATTTTCACCACTCACCATGCACCAAGGCAAAATTCCAACTCTGGTCGCCATGTGAAACAGGAAACTTATCATAGCAATGACAAAAATGCCAGTATTGCTTGTCAGGTGCCACTAGGATCATGTGTCATGACCATAGCAAACTTTTTTTGCTTGCCTTGTTGACAAGGTGTCATGAGCTCGTTGATGATCCATCAAACTTGGATGCGGCTCTAGCTGTTAGGTGCCTTTATAGTTGATTCATCTTCCCTAATTTGGTTTCTCAATGGAAAACATTACCCTCATTCACAAAAAAAAGGAAAACATCATCCACTTGTGCAAGAAGTAGTCCAATGCCGATGAAAAAGGATAGGAAGTTTTACACGCTACAAGCTGAGGAGGAACCATACGCGACGGTGCAAGACAAGAATAACATTGAGAAAGTCATGTTTTTGCCAGGTAGTTGCCAAGAATTCCATACATGAGAGAGGACCGACAAAGAGGGAGGGGGATTCGAAAGGATGGAACACGCTCGATCTCGAGAGTGGATGAAGGTGCACCAACTCTTTTATGATTGTTCGATGCGTTAACAAGGTAGTTGCCACCTGAGTTAGTCCAACTAGATGATACAATAATACTTAATGGCAAACAAATTTTGAATGCTCCAATATGATTCTTGGATGGTGATAGGTAGGGAGTAGTTATAAAAAAGAATCAAGCAATTAGACCCAACAAAGTGCGGGATTGACAACAAGAAGGGAACACAAATTGAAATGGAGACAAACTTGCATGAAATTGCGATGCACATGAGACTTCCCGCCTTACCATTCTTATTTTCTTATACAACAAGGCTAGAGAACAAGCATGCTGCTACTTAGGTTGCCGAGGCCGGTGCCCAAAGGACATCACCCCTAGTAAGGAAGTGACACACTGAAGCTTCCCCTGGCTTGAGACCAAGCTTCACCCAATACCTCAGTGTGGGGTCAAACCCTGATGTGTTCACATGGCACACCGCAAGTGCCTGCACCATAGCAGGCGTTCTCGACTCAGGGATGGAAGCACCACCCTCCCTCTTTAGTGTAACCTCGTAAATTCTCGTTGGGTTGACGGCGTGGCAGTAGAACAATGCAACTGGAAAGCTCATGCTATGGCACGTCACTGTGTTCGTTGCTGCCCTGGGTGTAATTGCACGCACCGCTGCCACCTCATACCTTTGTGACGGTGAGCTGATGCCCTCTTCGGGAACATCGAGGGATGTGGAGAAGGCACGGAGGTCGCCGGTCCCGAGAGCCAATGCAGAAAACCCTTTCATGGACTCTAGGGAAGTGGTGCATGCCTTTTGCTCGCCTGCCACCTCCCGAGGGTGCTCGCATGAGCTCAGTGTGGACCACATATCACGGGCCATGGAGGGGGACACTGGCGCGAACATCGCGGTGATGTCTGTGAAGTTCTTTGTGGACATTGGGATCGAGTCGGCGATGTCACGATGAAGGTAAGGGCTATGTAAGGCAACAGCCCGATCAATGTAGAGGTTGATCTTGGATCCTGCGGTGAACACAGTCTCTGGGTACAACAGCTTCTCTGAAGCTATCCTGTGTGCCCAGTTATGAAAGATCTTTGCATCTCCTTCTGTTAGCCGATCTGAATATACAGACCAATAATGCTCTTTTTCCATATCTTTCATCTTGTTTCCTATAAGATGTTTCAATTTTGGTATTAGTCAAGTTAGCTACAATCAGTGCAAAGCCAAAAGAGGATTTGTTGTAATTTTTGAACAATGAATCGTTAGTCTATTTGTACGGTGTGCATACAATTTTTTTAAAGACACACGAGTATGTATGATATGGAGAGAATGTTCGTGCGAGAGAGATACCAGATGGTGCACTTAAATGGTCGAGTATGGATGAGGGGATGGGCCTGTTGGGAAATACTGATTGCCAGTATGCATTCAGCTCTGATGGAGAGGCATAGTATGGCACTATGGTCTCTTTCACTCGAGTGACAAGACCTGCATCCCGACCTCCTTCGGCCGTGGCAACCTGCAAAACCATCATTGCCACAACATCAAAAATGAAAACAAAAAAGGAACCAAATATGGATATCCGTAAGATCCCATGTTGTGTACTAGAGGAGGAAATAAAAAATATAGCTTTCTCCTATCAATTCCACGGCTGTTTGCCCCTCAATCAAGTTAGGAATGAAGACACCTATTTGAGAATATGGATCGTGGAGGTAGACCGAGATGACGTACCAGGAATGACACGAGGAACAGAACAATACACATTTTTTAGTCTGCTTGCTAAAGCCTGCTTGCTGTGTCACTCGTTGTTCTCTGAGCCATCTAGGTCCCTGTATTTATATGAGATAGACAGCTCTTAATCTCTAATCATGAATAGTTGGCATATGCAAGTTTCCAGCTAGACAAGTAAATCTTTCTGAGGGGATGGACACGTTGCTGCTGCTTTGATCCACGTAGAAGGTTGTTTGTTGAACATATGCCACGTGTAAGAAAGCTTGTTCCACGTTGAAGGTTGAGTCTTGAACATAAGCCACGTGTGAGAAATGTTTAGACACGTGGGTTTAAGCTATTTATAACAGTGAGTTTTTAGTGTATAGGACGATGTACCATGGTAATTGGCAGCTGTAAGTATTTACTACACCTATTCAATGATGGTTAACAACAGCTAATTCTTTAATGGGCCTAGTCAGTATGCTGCTCATGTCTCATGAGCAAACAAAATATCCGTGTGAGCTGATGAGGACGTGTTATTTTCAGGCATGTTTGATGCCTTGGCTAGGCATTTCTCACCCGAGCTAATCCTAATATCAACGTTTTTGTTTATGACGGTTTGTTTGTGCAGTCTCTTTACATAGAGTCCGGCAAAATAATTCTAATCAAGAGAGAGTTAGTTGGATGTTCTTGAGTAGACAGTCAACTAACACAAACATTTTTTCAACAAGGATACCTTTTCGTGCCACCTCTGTAATAGAAAATTTGTTGGAGTTCACAAGCCGTAAGAGAACAGCGGTAGAGCTAGATGAAAACATAGTAGACTAACAGAAACCTAGCTTGTACTTTTAGTCTTAGCAGATTTAGAGTATTTACTTATACATACTTTTTATGTGATAATGTCACTATGGTATTACCTGTTTCTGATTTATATTTCTCACTGTGTCATAGATCTGATGGAAAATGAATGCACTACACTACCTGCTTTGTCACAGGCACACATTCATCCTTCGTGGCTAAGAGAAATCACAAATTTGGCAAACAATAAAGACATTACATGTGCACAAGATACACATTTTTCTTTTGCATGTGTGCTTGTCTGGTTGCTTCTCCCAGTGGTGAAATTTTTTAGTTTGCCTTTCGACAATATGAGCTATGACCAATATTTTCTATATCAATTTCGAATTGTTGGTCCTCCTATATTTCCATTTTTATTCTTCCTTATTTTTGCTGGATGTTTTGTTATTTAACTATCAGGTACTCTTTATTTTGTATTTTTATGGAAATAAGAAACAAATAAGAATATATTGTGTCGTAGCTTGATTGAAGTCTTTTATCTAAAATTTGTGTCTACTAGCGGCTGCGGTGGCGCGGCGTCGCCGGCGGTCGACGATAGGCGGCGGGGAGCAGGTCCGATGGGGCCTCGGCAACTCTTTTTCTTTCTTTTATTTTTTGAAAAGGAGTATAACAGCCAGTCCTCAAACCGGTTGTGATGACTATCAAACCGCTATATCACAGCTGATTCCTAAAACCAGCTATGATAGGCTT
This sequence comes from Urochloa ruziziensis, assembly GCA_015476505.1. Taxonomy (NCBI): domain Eukaryota; kingdom Viridiplantae; phylum Streptophyta; class Magnoliopsida; order Poales; family Poaceae; genus Urochloa; species Urochloa ruziziensis. The sequence continues at coordinate 9,925,775 of CM027120.1, read as the reverse complement.
TGAGAACCGGCTGTGAAGGCAGGTTGTGTACTTAGTGACATCGGCATCTCTGCTCCATGAGATAGCATGCATGTCGCATGATATCCTCCCGCTAACCTTCTGCATCAATCTCCGGAATCTTACTTCCTCTTTGGATAAATATATGATGTTAGGAAGAAGTGACCAGTATGTGCCCCTCAAAATCACTTATGTATACAGGATGTTATGAATTTATTGAAAGAGACATCATTTCCACACAACCATGCATATAGCCCAAAAGAAAGCGCAAAACAATACTCCCTCCATATAGGAAATAGACGACGTTTTGGACAACGACACGGTCTCCAAAACGTAACTTTAACTTCTTATTTTTACAAAAATATTTATTAAAAAATAATATATGTATACTTTTCTAAAAATACTTCTCAAGACAAATCTATTCATATGGTTTTCACATTTCCAAACTCAACGACTTAAAAGTTATTCATGATTTATATTCCCAATGTTTGACTAAAACCTTGTCCAAAACGTCATATATTTCCTATACGCAGGGAGTATAGCTCAAAAGAGAGCACACAACAAAGTAGGTCTCCTTGTTGCAGAAAGTGTGGCTTGCTCCAGCATTTGTCTCGTCACCAACGATATAAGCTTTGTTGCCAGCTCAATCAGCTCACGCAGCCTCCCATGTCAAGCACAACAAAGAGATACGACAAGCGCAAACGACAGCATATAGTGGACAAATTAAGTACCAATGTTCTAATGGTCAACATACAGCAAGTGGTGCACGCAGGCAGCTAGGCTACAAGATCTCCCCTCGCTCATCGTTTGATGTGGTTTACAATGCATTCGTAGGGAACTCCGAATAATGAATCATTAAGCTCCACACGTCTATGGGCACATATATATACAGAGAGATCCCATGGCTGCTGAGGACAGTAGCTTCCATTCCCACCAAAGAGCAGGGCCCATGGCTGCTAGATCCTCATCAACTGAGGAACTGCTCAGTACTGATCAACTTCAGATTCATGGGACACGATTGGATTCTCCAGCATACTGCTGGGACGACACCGATGATGACGATGACGATTGCGGTATCCTACCTTGAGCTCATTAATTGCTTCCATCCATCTGCTAATTAATCTAACTTCCCTTTAATCTTCATTTTTAGCCTGTGCAATTGTTTTGGCAATTGATTCATTTTTTCTCTGCTGGGTCATCAGGACCAAAGCCTCGTGAACTGTATGGAACATTTATGTGGACGATTGACAACTTTTCCCAAATTGACAATAAAGAGCTGCGGAGTAATTTGTTTGATGTTGGCGGTCACAAATGGTAAATTCATTACAAATACTAATTTGAGAGTTCTGTTGGTGGACATCATATTTTTGTTTTGGTACTTTTCCCACATTTCATATACTCCCTCTGGTTCAAAAAATATATAGGTTGTTTTAGAATTTTTGACAGTCATATTACTTTAATTTATTTAGTATACACCGTGTAACGTTAATGTCCTATAGGACCCTATATTTTGAATCAGATTAAGTGTTCCGCTCCATCCCCAGCCTTCTTTGGATGGTATTCTGTGGATGCCGGGGTTTTGAAACACGCCCAGCCAGCTCCACCCTCGGGTTCCTTGCCATGCAATCCTAATATATTTGTTGCAACAAAATACTTTCAGTTAATTATCTGGAACTAGCATAGTGTGTTGAGCCCCTGTTCTTTATTTACATAGTGATGAAGATAATGAAAGGGCTGCTGTTTCATTATACTTTATTGATAAAGAATCCAAGTGTTGCTTATTTAATTCTTTCACTTCATTTAGATACAACCAGAACATTAGTTCATACTGTGTTCTCGTGTACTTATCTGTCATACTGAAAGTAGTTCACTAATTTTAGTTAATTTTTTCTTATTTCTTTCTTTCCTTTTATATCAACCATATTAATGTACAATTACAGCTTAAACTTCTTCAGTGACATGCCAATTTTTTATCATCAGGAATATGTTAATTTATCCACAAGGACTGGACAATCCTAGTGTTTACTTGTCGCTCTTTCTTTGTGTCGCCAACCATGATGAGCTGCTCCCAGGTTTATGAACTTCTCTATGCGTGTTCTGTTGCTTCACTGAGTATTTGACTATTACACTATTTTGTATTTCTGATCGCACGTCCACAAATTCTTCTGTTTCAGGATGGAGTCAGTTTGCACAATTTACATTAACTATGGTTAATAAGGATACTGCAAAATCAAAGTATTCTGGTGAGTTTTAAACCATTTAGTATTTTGTTCCACTAATAACCAAAAACACTATGCTCTTTCCTGGACTTGGACATGTGGAATTTTGAAGGTGATACTTCGATTTCAGATACATTGCACAGGTTTTGGAAGAAAGAACACGACTGGGGGTGGAGAAAGCATATCGAGCTGTCACGATTACCTGATGGTTTTCTTGTCGACGATGTCCTCACCATCAGTGCTCAAGTTCAAGTAATTAGGTATACTGTCTATCTCGGAATATCACCCCTTGTAACATTGATTCTTTCTCAGTTTTATCCAATTTGGCACCTTCTTTTCGAGTCGAGTATCTACTATTTACTATTTTCACAGTTAGATATGCTGCAATTTCATGCAATTTAACTTTCCAGGGAGAGGGTAGATCGACCATTTCGTTGCCTTGATGAGCCATACCGAAGAGAACTTTCTAGGGTGTATTTGACTAATGTGGAGACAATTGTCCAGCAATTCATCGATGAGAGAAAAAGGAAGATCAGAAAGTCCATTGATGATGAAAGGATATGGTCTAGGTTAGACTACTTTCACATGCCAATGTTTAATTCCCCACTAGAAGAGAATGAGCACCGAAAGATTAGCACCGGTTGGGAAACCGGTGCTGAAGGGGGTTTCCCAACCGGTGCGGATGCCTCATTCTCTTCTAGTGCCCGTTTTCTATATGTAGGAATTTCAAAAATAACACCAAGTCATGCTAACCATTTTTTTTTCTGGCAATGTTGCAGGCTCAGTGCATTCTGGCTCGGTACTGATCCAAGTACGAGACAGCAGCTAACAAGGGAAAACACTGACACCATATTAAGACTTCTGGTGAAATACTTTTTTGTGGAAAAAGAGGTTACGTCAACCTTACTGATGGACTCGCTCTATGCTGGGCTGAAAGTCATGAAACAGGTGTGCAAGAATACAGAGGACATGGTTGATATCCAGTGGCCAGGGAAATATGATAGCCGGAGCTCTCCTGTGGTCATTATCGACAAGGATAATGACATGTTTGTTTTGGCAGATGACGTGATTCTGTTACTTGAACGAGTTGCATTGCTTGACAGTGGATCACATCAACCATCAGCGGACTGTAGAAGTTCAGAAAACTCCACGAAAGTATGAAACTTTCTCTTAGATCTGACTAGTTTTCAATACCATAGATATTGGATTTTTAAAAGGAAGAGAAGATATTATTTGAACACATTTTTCTACAATTATAGTCTATTAACCATTGAGATCTTGTATTGGGGGTCTTATACTAGGCCATACTAGTGTTCAAAGAGAAACTGATTTAAAAGCATCTGATCGTTAAGATTAATTATAGAGTACTGGAAACTTCACGTATGGTATGGATAGTATACGCAAATAGAATGGTAGTATAAGAGAATTATTGGGGAAAAACACAAATGATAAACTTACAGTTAAGTAGATAATTATTATTGCTTCCATTTTCATTTTAAAATGTTGGTCATTTTGGTTTTTTAGACATTTCAGAACGGAGGGAGTAGTAGGTATAAATGAGTGAATTAATATCTACGTATATTAATGAACTACCCTTAGCAACCAAAACAATTAGATCTTATCTATATTATATACACCGCTAAGTAGTAGTATAGGGCAAACTAGCTAGAAGATTAGTAATTATTAAAATTATCCAATAAATCAAATGACACATACTTAATAATAAAAATATTGTTCTTACAGGAGGTGTATACCTTGGCTCAAGTCCGTGCTGGGGTGGCGTTCGATGACACCCTCAAACAAACATGCAGGCACTTAGCCGCCTTTAGTATGGTATACATTGTAGCGACATGATCTTTAACTTTTTTTTTTCATCAAAAATAAGGATACATGGAACAACCTAACAAATTTCTACTGTTAATTCTAGGATGGCAGCAAGGGTAGTCAGGACTTGAGTAACACTTCACCTGAGAATGACGATGTACGGCTCATAAAGCTTGGATGGATGGCACTGGAATTTTTCTTCCTAGCTCACGTATTCAGGTAACAGATTGTGTTTCCAGTTCCGCCAAAAGTCCTAGAAGATTGGTAGTTTTTCTCCATCTCTCTTTGACTAATGCAAAATCTTCAGATTGTGAGCATTTTAAATCAATTATACAAAGTATGCTTGTTTAAATCCTAATTAAAAATCTTGAACGAATTTATCAGCTGCATAGAAGCTGTGCACCAAGAAGCAATGGCTTTGAAACTTCAAGAGGAGCTCATCGAAGATGAGGAAAGGAAAAAGAAATAGGAATATGGATTTGTATTGGCTTTGCAAAATAGAGATATGTATTGGCAGTGGAAAATAAGTTTTACCAAACATATCTTTCAGTGTACCTTTTGATTTTTTTTCAGAAAATGAACGAGTTGGTGTATATATACATATACATATATATATATATTTAATCTAAAATTTAGAAATGTCCCTGAAGCGCAATAATATTAAAATAAATCTGTATGTTCTGCTTAAATATATATCCACATAAATGCTGTAACGATAACGGACCTCTCAACCAATGTTGGGCTTCTGCGTATGGCGCCCAACAAACCCAGCCCAAAGGCCCACCTTTGCAAAGGGCGCAGTTTTTTTTTTTTTTCTCTCTCTCAGTCAGTCTCTCCGCCATTCCGCCACCTCCTAGTACTCAACCCACGCCGGACGCCGGTGTGCGTACGTCGCCGGCACTGACATTTGTGCCACAGCCACTGCGGCCGCAACCACCATGGGCGCTTCGCCGCCACCAGCACCTTACGGCTGAGTAGGGTTGCTTTCGTGCATCGGAGGACCACCTGCCGCCCCTCCCGCTATTCGACGGGATGCCGGTGAGATCCTTGTAGCGATTGGTTTCTTTCCCATAGCAGCACCGCAGCCTTGGCCTTCTGGGAGGAATGCCGAAGGGAGCCTGAGATCATCTCATTGTACTGCATCCTCGCAAAAAAAAAAAAAAAAAAAAAAAAAAAAAAAAAAATCTCATTGTACTGCTACCTCGGTCGGACCACCATCGCCCACCACCTGTTCGACGGAATGCCAGACAGCCGCGGAAACAGCAAGAGAGCAGCTGTCGTGGTGAGCGTAGAGGAAGACGACCGCATCAGCGCGCTGCCGGATGGTGTCCTCCAGCTGTTGCTTTCATCACTGCCTTCAGACGAGGCCGTGCAGACTTGTGTGCTTGCCCGGCGCTGGCGCCACCTATGGAAGTCCACGCCCGCCCTGCGCATCACCCGTGGCGGTGGGCGGGACTGGACGGCCTGGACACTCAACAACTTCGTGAACCACCTGCTGCTTCTCCGCGGCGGCTCGCCTGCCAATGAGTGCGAGATCAGCTGCGATGAGTTTCATGTCGATGATGATGATGATGAGGTGTTCCGGTTCGTCAACTTGTGGATCCGCCATGTCTTTCGTTCTGTCAGGTTCACGTGCTCAAAATCTGCATCGGCACTTGGAGCCGGCAGTTGCGCCTAGCCAACATACCTTTCGTCTCGCAGATCTTGACGAGGGTGGAGCTCAAAAATGAAACTCATCGCAGATCTTGACGAGGGTGGAGCTCAAAAATGCGAGTTTGATGCTCCGGACTCTAGATTTTTCAAATTGCCCTGCATTGGACCATCTGGATATGAGCTCTTGCCTAATTGATGGCAACAGAATTTTGTCCCAATCAGTAAGATGTCTGAGAATCACTAGATGTGATTTCTATCAGGAGGTCCGCACTCGTATTTCTGCTCCATGTCTCATTTCCTTGCAGCTAGATGGCATTTCTGGCTGGGCTCCTTTGCTTGAGAGGATGCATTTGTTGGTAGCAGCACAGGTCAAGCTTGATTATAACCGTCAAGATATATGTACGCATAATGTTTATGGGGATTGTGACATCTGTGGTTACTTCAATAATTATGATGGAAGCAATAGCTGTGTGCTTCTGGAAGGCTTATCAGGTGCCACAAATTTGGAATTGACAAGTGATTATGATGCGGTATGTTGCTCTTCTGCTTATACCCTTGTCTCCTAGTGTTACTTCCCGTCTCTTCCATACCCTGCATATTTGTATCATCAATTATGTGCATAGTAACTCACATAGAGGCTAGCTCCTTATGATTAGCAATTTAACATTGTAGGCACTTTTTAGTAGTTGCATCAACTTTTTGTTAGAATAAGTGGAACCCGGCCATCATCCACCAAACATATGTTGAAACGGTGGAACTAATAGACATATAAATGTAAAGATGGCAAGAAAGCACGGACAGACTGCATCGATTTGAAGGAACCTAACTCTGATAAGAGCCACTGACTACTTGATATATCTGTTGTCCAATGACCATAAGAATTACACTACCTATCATTATCTTGAATATACATTGAACACATGTGCTGTTAAATCTGTCAGGAACCAGCTAGAATTTCTTACAGTTTTGCAACAAATATAACCTTTTAGAACAGTGGGTTTTAAAGTAACATTTGCTAGATTTAATTATGAAATTTACTCAAATTACGCAGATGATATGCCTATGCCTTGGAGTTTTTTCCTCATAACTTTGCCAATTCTACATTAAAGAATATGATATAGATTAAATAGTTTCTTCTTTCTCAAGATTTACCCTGTATTTTTTTTAAATGGATTTATCATGTATTTTATTTCCTATGGAAAGCTCCTCGTCAATTCATATCGATGGATCTAACACCTATTAATTTTGATGTTGTGCTTGGTCCAGTTTATTATCAGAACGGATTGCAAATTATTCCCTATATTTAGCAAACTGAAAACATTGCTGCTCAATGAATGGTGTGTGGCAGCTGACTTTGGTGCACTAATTTTCTTCCTCCAGAACTCACCAGTTCTAGAAAAGCTCACTCTCCAGCTTGAGCATTATGAGGTATGCGTTGTCCAAGTATAGTAACTCTTCTCTTGTTGAACTCGGCATGTATTTGTTTCTTGATTTCTGTTTCTTCTTTTGGGCTATAGAGAAAGCAACCGTGGTTGAAGCAGGTGATAGCTACAACCCAACAGAACACTCCTTAGTATCGAAACAACTCAAGGTAGTTGAAATCAAATGTCATAAGGAAAATGAGCTGATTGAACAAATTTCTAATATCCTGAGGATTCATGGAGTACCTCCTGAGCAAATTGAAATCCAAGAAAGCTTGTTGCCTTCTGAGAGTAAGTAGCTGCTTTAACTCTGAGTTCCTGCATTCTGCATCTGATTTTATAAATTTAACAACTGTAAAATATTCTAATTTCCTACAGAAATAAAATGATATCGATTCATGATACTTGAGAATTTTAGACGCTTTCCACTATTGGTGAATAAAAGAAGAAGACATATCTGTTGCAATTTCTATCACAAACCTACAAAATTTCATAAGAGAATGGAGATAGGCCACACATTATTACATACTATGCCTTTTTCTACACCGTGTTTGCATCGTTTTGGCTCCTAATGCCACTATGGTACATGTGGCACATGCAATCCCCTAACACCCCCCCCCCCCCCCCCCCCCCTCCTTGTTTCTAGCTCCACCAGTGTGTAGGAGTATGCCTATTCAATGGCAGATAAAACATCAGGATCCTGTATTCATTAGCCAAATATGATTAGAACTGTGAACCATCCCACAATTATGCATTGAGAACCCGAAATTCTTGGAGACATGCATATACAACATATATGTGACGTATGATGAAGGCTGCGCTGAAGTGAGCGTCAACATCTGCTATGATTGCTATGCACAAGACAAAGGACAGCTATGCACAAGACAAAGGACAGCTATGCCCAAGATGCACATTTGTAGACAATGGTAGATAAAGGGGAAATATGGTCTCTAGTTGCCTCTCACACACTCAGAGCATCTCATTGAATCATAACATGAGTAAATATGAAATAGATGCCTTCCATCTTTCCACATAGGAAAATAATGCTGATGTAGTGAACATGATGCCGTAAAAAATATAGTCAATCTATGTAGTTTTAGAACTATATATTTTGTTCTCATTTTGAGAATTTATGAGGGACGCTTCGGTCACTTTTGAAGAGTGGGGGAATGGTCAAATGTTATATTCAGAAGGCTATATGCAATAAGAACTCCGAGTGTTATGTCACCTGGTAATAGTGGATCCTAGCTTGCAATAATTATATCATGTTGTAGTGTCCCAAGTCCAAGGTTCGGTTACCAAGCAATTATGACCATCCATTTATATCTCTCTCTTTCTTTGATGCTTATGGTCTCTTATTTATTTGCAGCATCTAGTTTTGAGCTGGATCGGGACTCTGACTCATGATGGTCTTGATTGTAAGGAAATTGATTCCAACATTGTAGCCATGGATCTTCCATTTCCTGTATGTGCTTGTATCAGTCTGGTTCTTCAGAAGTAGCTTAGAATTGATGGTAGGGAGGGTGACTTCTCACTTTTGCTCCATTTAAAATTCACAGCAATGCAGCACCTCAGTGTTAACTATGAACTGCTGTATTTGCTGAATGACATTTTTATACCATTACGATGTGGTAGGTAGTAATTACAGGATCTATTCAAGTTCCATAGGCGACGGAATTGATATGACCCTAAGCAAAATTCTGCCGCGGGTCCAGCAGGTCGCCAAATGTTTGGCAGGGTTGTAATCCGGCTGACAGTTGTATGCTTTTTCAGGGTTGGCAATCCCGACCTGACCAACCTTATGCAGGATGGACCCTTTTGTCCTAATCATCTCACTCAGGATTTGGTGAATTGTTCGGTGTGTGCACTATTGTTCTGCTATTCATGTTTTTTTAACAACATATTGTGGTTCTTGCTCTCTGTACCTGCCACTGCATGCCTGATCGTTGCGTTCTCTGATGACGCTTGTATTATATATACATTACAGTGAACCAGGGTAGTTTCTGCAAATATTCATGCAAATCAAATTGCAAAAAATGCAACTGGTTTTCCAGGAAAATAAAATTGCGATACACATTTTTTCCTATCTAAAGGGTAATAATGGCTCTGAAATTTATTTACACGCTGCAAATAAGTGTAAATGAGGCCCAAGAAATGCTCGCTGACGTGAAAAATACTGAAAAATAAAGCACCCGAATTTCACGAGGGGCGGCCCAAAGGCCCAAATAGCACGAGAGCCGCACCTCTTTCCTGAAGATCGCAGGGGCCCACCAACAGCAGCAGAGCAGAAATCCCTCGAAGGACGCGGGCAGCGGGAGAGAGAGAGAGAGAGAGAGAGACGGGAGGCGATGGGGAAGAAGAAGCTGGGAGGCGGCGGCGGAGCGGACCAGAAGGCCCTTCTCTGGAGGCTGCCGGAGATCACGTCCAATGAGATCGGCAAGATCGGCCCCGCTTTCGGCCTTGGCATCGGCTGTGGCGCCGGCGCCGGCGTCGGATTCTTCGGCGGTAAGAGCCCCCCGGTCTTTCCCTATCTTCTTGTAAAATTTAAGCCTCCAGTTGTAGTTCATATTTGCCAAGAACCATCTGTGTTGCGCTGCGCTCCTCGCGGGACGATGGATTCGGTGGATTGTGGTAGGTCAAGTGAATGGCAGTGCCGTATACACCCCCATCTAAGTCCCTCGCCTCTCCAAAACGGGGGTCATGGGGAAATCAGGTTGATAGGCTGGGGATGTAATGGGGCACGATAGGGGGGTCACAATTGTTCAGGATTTAGGATCTTCTCAGAGCCTGCATATTGGATTCTGAAACTACGTTTTGATTTTCAGGCTGTATGTACTCTTCACCTAATGTTCTCTAACCGACTGTTTGTTGCAACATTGGTCTGTATGGTTGCTGTCCCGAATCAGGGAATTTACAAGAAAAAATGATGAACCTTTGGCCAGAATTGCAGAGTTTCCTTGTACAATTCACAGGATAACCTACAAAAGTTAGCTGATCAATTAAATACTGAAGGTTGAGTTGTTAGATTTCTGAATCAATTACATAACTACGTCAGCCATATGATATGAAGTGACAAATTATTTTTCTGTTCAAATTAAATTGTGAAAAAAGAACAATAAGTATTGTCTCCAGGATCACTAGTACAAGTTATTCTGTACCCATCAATCAGTCCTTTGCCCATAGAGGTAAAAGTTCTTTGGTGAGGGAGGTAGTGCATTTACCTACATCTCCTGGTTTGCACTGGGCATAAGAGACCCCGACATAACATGTATGGTGTACATTAAGAAGCCTTTGAAGGATACAATGGCGTTGTTGCTCAAATCTAAATTTGGAGATTAGTAGGGAGAGGGCGTATTCACTTAGCCCCACATATGATAAATGATTCAATGAGTTTGTTCTTCAAATTGAGATTTGGAAGGGATGAAAGGCCCATTTTAGCTTATGCAAAGGGTGGAAGATAAATAAGATGTGGAAAAAAAAGGGCGTACCCAGTGCCGTAGGCTTCCGTACTATGCGGGGTCTAGGGCAGGTGTTTAGCGCACAGCCATTCCTGCACATAAATGTGCAAAGGGTGGGGCTTGAACCCTGGACCTTCCGGTCACAGGCGGTGAGGCTCTACCACTGCACCAATGGCCGCCCTTTTATAAGATCTGGATGATATTAAATATTAATCGGATCTTATTGGCAAAACACAATCACTACGGAATTTGCATATATCATTTCTGAAAAATAAGTACTTTATGGGGGCATTCTTGTAGAAAATAGTCATGGTGAAGTCTTATGTTCAGGTGTAAATATCTTTACCTATGATGCCCTGTACCCTTTTGAGATGATATTTTTTTGTGAATGTTGAATGCCTGCATACTTATATTTTTCAAATCTGATTATTTTAGGTGCGGGACTAGGCTTTGGAATTCCTGGACTCACTTTAGGCTTTGGTGTTGGAGCTGGATGTGGTGTTGGAATTGGGTTTGGTTATGGCATGGGCAAAGGAATTGCGTATGATGAACACAAAAGATACTCAAATGTTGGAAAAATGTTCCAGGAAGCTCCGCATCTGCCTACGTGAGTATATTGCAGACATAGAAATTCTTTTATGGTCTTGGTTTTGGCAAATGTTTTAGTTCATGATATTGTCTTGTGCACTGAGTCTTAAGTATGGAAGAATCTTTTTTTCTCACTTGATTTATTATGCTTTTTTTCAGTTTTCACAGCATGTCTTACATGAATATTTTTACATGATTTTTTTAGTGCGAAAATAAACTAGCAAAAAATGATTCAATAATCATGTTCCTCTAATTCTGTTTAATTCTAAGTTGTTTGAGTTTCCACTTCTATTTGAAATTGGCATTGCATAATTATCACATTGGATAATCGAATGCCATGTATTTTCTACACATTGGAGTTCTCATATATGATTCTAAGCTGGAATAATGAACCATAATACCATCAACTTTAATTTTGTTTTTTTGTCCTTTTCAAGCTTAGCACTACTGTACCTTCATTATTGCATATGTGCCATGCAGTCTAGAAGTCAAGGTGGTAATGGAATGAACTGGATAAACTCATTATCCTGACAGCACTCAATAATCAATAAAATGAAATAGAGAGAAATTCCTGGTGATTTTTTTGGACTTGTGTCATGCAGAATGCAGATAATATTAGAAGAGCATGCTGATAGAATCTTACCGTTATTTGTTTAAAGAGAAAGCAAAAATATATCACTGGTCAAGGAATCTTTTAACAACTTATACCATAATATATTAGCACGCAACTTCATACAGAGAAATATGACTGCTTTTTATATTAGCACACCACTAAATGATGCATGCTTTCTATACCACATCGCTGAACCTTTTTAAGGTCCCCACCACTAACCTGAAAATCCCAGAACTCTCCATGCTTGCCCATCTTTAGCTCTCTATTTTCTCCATGGCTGCCTGGCCATTGCCTGCCATGCATGTTTTCCGTAGCTGCTTGTCCAATGTCCACAGCGGACCATTTACATGAGAGGAGAGAGAGAATAGAAATGGCCTGCCTTCAGTGCTAGGCAAAACCTTGAAACTCAGGTGCAACCGCCCTTGGAGTATCTACGTATTCTGAGGTTTCAGCCCCAGATGCCTTCTGTGGCCAGACAGGACACTTGTTGCTCTAGGTTGCAACAAGTTGCCCACCATGGCGCTGCTGGTTGAGCAACTGGCTTATTTCAGGCACACTTTTCAACCTTAGTTTTGGTTCTGATGTGGGGGCAGAACGGTTGTCAAATCATCAGTAGAGAGAGGACAAAGATAGGGCAAGGAAGATGAAGGAGAAGGTTTTTCTCCCATCTTTTTGTGGGTGGGTGGGTGGATGATGTGAGAAGAAAGGGCAAGGATAAAATTGGACTAAAAGTTTTAATAGTATTGTACTGTACAATCTTTATTTGCTGGTATTTTCTATCTGTGTGCACAGATCTGCCCTATAATAGATATTTCATGGTAATTCTACTGATAATTCATCATTATCGATATTTGTTCTTACATTAATGTTTGGCAGTTTTGGTCGCATCATTTCCAAAATTCAAACGGTTCCTTTGCGTAGGAAGTGGCTTACCTTATATCAACCATCTGAAGTCTAAAAATATGAAAAGGCTAGCTGTAGTGTTTATTCCAAATCTAAAGAAACTCAAAGGAATTATATTGCTTAGTGAATTTTTTTGGATGTGTAGTATATTGTTTTCCTGTGCATCATGCAAGAATTCAATGCCATAGGAAATCATTCATTAAAAGCGTGTCTAACTTCATTTCAATTGCCTTAGTCCTGCAGCCTAGTCGATGAAGTAACCATTTAGTAGAAGACTAATGCAAATTGTTTGAAATCATGTTCCGTCTGATGTTAACATTTAGTACTGAGATATTTGAAGTGCGTCCAAAGGTATAGTTGTGTGAGAAAGTGACAAGTGCTTGCATATAAATAACATAAATAGGAAGTTCCTCTCTAATCTATATTCAAATTATATGTTATTAGTTTTCTATATTTGGAAGAAGTGTGGAATTACTGTTCAAGCTGTAGTAGTTGTAGTATTTTATTTTCCAGTAAGAAGAAAAACTACAATTCTTCTATTAGAGGACATACTTTTGTCTGATACCATAAATAACATTGTACTTGTTTGGTATCCCAGCCTATTGTTTCTTTTGCACCTCACATTGTTTTCAGTATCACAAATTGTATAGTAAAAGAATATTACTATTGTAATGCAGTGTTTTTCATCATTTTTTTCCTCCTCTATTCTAGGGACACTGTTGTTGCTTTATTCGACGAGCTGGTTATAAACACCAAGAAGCTTGTGACGGCAACATCAAAAGGGATCGAAAAATGGCGTTGAGCTGCACCACTGCGTCAGTGTCGACATTAGCTGCCTTCAACTGTGGTGTATCATGTGAAGATTAGAAGCAGTGTTTATCTTGAACAGGCAGTAGCACTTAGATCTAGAATCCAGACTGTCCCATTGTATGTCTTTCTCTTGCTCTTCAGTTAGTAGGTTTGTATCTAAGTAGGATCCTGAAACAAGGCCAATGATTTCTTGTTGACATATTAGTTATTGCATGCCATCGTGTTGAGTAATGTCCTACTACTGGGTTGCTCATCACAGATGTTAAATTTTAGGATGAATTGATGCGTGAGATTCAGATGAACTCTGTTTTGTGTTCGTGCTTGTGCGTGTGTTCTTCACCCTCCTTTTGGTGCCAGTGTGTGGCCAGGAATTGCTGTCTTGGTTCTTTCTCTATCTCTGGTTGGTTCTCCCCCCGGTCTCTATCTATCATCTTTGGACCATTTAGTCCCTGTATACTAACAAACAAGTTCATAAGAGGCCCTAATGCTGCCACATCAGCACCCTCTAAAGTTGCCACATCAGCACCCTCATCTGCCAAGTAAGCATGGCCTGCCCAATCGCATCCAGGCAACAGATAGCCCTACTGGGCACCCAGCCAATGGCAGCTCCCATCGCCAAATCCCAGCTGGGCCCACAACATCCTCCGATCCCCATTTCCATCCATTTAAACTAGCTTCTGCTTTCCCTCCACAAACGGCCATCAGCCATCCCCCCTCCGGTGAATTGTTTGGCAATGGCGCTCGCTCCATCGAAGATCCTCGGCACCCAGCTCAACTTCGCCGGCTCCTCCCGCTACGCTACTGCTGCGCCGGCCGCCAGAGCGCAGAAGATCGTCTCCATCTTCAGCAAGAAGCCTGCCCAGAAGCCGAAGCCCGCTGCCGTAACATCCTCGTCCCCGGACATCAGCGACGAGCTCGCCAAGTGGTACGGTGAGTACACTGGAACCTGATTGTTTAGATTGCACAACTTCTGTTTGGCCTTTGAAAGCATCTTTGCCACGAAAGTTTTCATAAGCTTCTTGGGTAGTGATTATCTATTTTTTGTGTCTTGATAGGCCCTGACAGGAGGATCTTCCTGCCGGATGGTCTCTTGGACCGCTCGGAGGTGCCGGAGTACCTCACCGGAGAGGTCGCTGGAGAGTAAGTCGCATTGCTCTAGTTTTGATCCCCATAGGATTCATGTTTGCTTCAGAAAATTAGATTTCAGTTAGTTGTTGGTTGATATCAGGTTAAGTATTGCTTGTTGGTTTGAAAAATAGACAGCACATCATATTCTAAAAGAAAATACTGTGAAAACGTGGTAGTTTGCTGGTGAAATTCAGATTTTTTTTCTTGCCAAATAGTGTTGCTGTTTGTCATATTTGTTCTAGAAGCATTCAAACCAGCATTTGGAGTTTTTGAGTAATTTTCTCAGAGTTTTAAGCAGCAGTCCTCAACTAATAAAGCTGCCACTGGTTCTACCTTTTGTTCAAATGAAATGCTAAGTGAATGCGTCTGAACTGAACTGTCTTGCCTACTTGCAGCTATGGCTACGACCCTTTTGGCCTCGGCAAGAAGCCAGAGGACTTCGCCAAGTGAGTCCCATATCTCTGTCCCAAACAAATCAGCTGCAATCTGCCTGGACACTGATGAACATTGAGAGATTCTAAACCCACCTATCATCACCCTGCAGGTACCAGGCCTACGAGCTGATCCACGCCAGGTGGGCCATGCTCGGCGCGGCCGGTGCTGTCATCCCCGAGGCCTGCAACAAGTTCGGCGCCAACTGTGGCCCTGAGGCCGTCTGGTTCAAGGTCCTGATCACCACCTCTCAGAACATTCATACTTCAATAGCATTTTTTTTCCTTTCTCAAATGTGCCTGACAATTGCGCACAGTTGAATTTATAAAAAATAGAATAGAACACAATATAATTCTACAAAGATTTCACATTTCAGTCTTAAGAGTAGTTGCAAACTTGCAATGGCCATCTCTGAAACTGAAAGTCTGAACTCACCATAATGCAGACCGGCGCCCTGCTCCTGGACGGCAACACCCTAAACTACTTCGGCAACAGCATCCCCATCAACCTTGTCGTCGCCGTGATCGCCGAGGTCATCCTCGTCGGCGGCGCCGAGTACTACCGGATCATCAACGGGCTGGACCTGGAGGACAAGCTCCACCCAGGAGGCCCGTTCGACCCATTGGGCCTTGCCAGCGACCCCGACCAGGCAGCCATCCTCAAGGTGAAGGAGATCAAGAACGGCCGGCTGGCCATGTTCTCCATGTTCGCCTTCTTCATCCAGGCATACGTCACCGGCGAGGGCCCCGTCGAGAACCTCGCCAAGCACCTCAGCGACCCCTTCGGCAACAACCTGCTCACCGTCATCTCCGGCGCCGCCGAGAGGACGCCCAGCCTGTGAGGACGCCGCCGGCGATGCGACGCTGCGTTTGATTTTACCGGGGAACAATGTGTGTGTGAGAGTCTGAAGAATGTACCATGCGTGTAAATTATCAAGAGGGGGAAGAAACCATTTCGATCGTTCTGATATGACTGCTGCTGCTTGAATTTGTGCCTGAGATATGGTACTACTTAAGTAATTGATCGCTCGTTTATAAGATTCCAAATTGAATACTTGAAATCTGAACAATGTACAGGAGACTATCTTCGAATTTGATGAGTTCTTTTGTTTGAAATAGTTTCACTTTTGTAGGTTTAGAATCTATTTTGTCATCTTAAACTTAAGCCCTTCTTGGAACCTATGGACATTTATATGCAACTCTTGCATTTTTTTTTCAGAATTAGTTGCAACACAAAGTGCTTTGCATGATTTTTCAACTCAAGAGGCCAGTCACTAGGGATGAAAGTGGTGAGGATAATTTTCGCATCCGATTCATGCCACATTACCGTGACCATAGAAAGTAACCCAGTCATGACTCACGCCACATATTTTGTGTAACCAAGTTTAGTCACGACAGCGTCATTACCGTGACCAAAGTATTTCTTAAATATTTTACTTGTGCTATTTTAAAATAGTCGGATAAAATGTCTAAAATAAAAAAACTGACTATATTGTAAATTGCAATAGCCTCAAAAAGGCTTTGTTAATGGACACAGCTGGTTTGTTGAATCTTACTGGACATCAGTGTGCAAAAGGTCCAAACTTTTGCAGGCCTGAAAGGTACGCCCATTAAGTTTGGCTGGGCTTGGGCTTAGGCTGGGCCATCTATCTTTTTAACATGTGAAAAAATAGTGTGATACCACCTGACAGTCTTACTATTTCTGAGTTGTAACTCATAGTGTTTTTTTGCCCATCAAAATGAGCTCAATTTTTCTTCCTCCATTCTTCCCTTTGTTTATCTTCTTCTTCTTCCTACTGAACAACGCAGCGCAATGTTGGACAAAACCGCCATGATATGGTTTAAAGATTTTGCATGCTATGGTTTAAAGATTTTTGCTTGTACGCATCGAAATGTTGTAAATGTATGCAAGGTTGATCAAGCCATGCGTGTCTATAGTAGCAATTATGGCAGACGGGATTCATTCTGTTAATTTATAAGAGCTATAACATTGATTAAATAAAAGCTAGAAAAGCCGCGTCACTACCAGCCATATCTTACAGGCTCACGGTTAAACTAGAAATAAAAATAATTCTACAAACAGCTTTTGCATTTGAAAGATCCAAAAGCCGCACAACAATTGTCAAATCATGGTGACGAAGTACTGTACCCCCAAATTAAAAAGAATCACTTGCCAACTGCAACCCATGCCAAATAACATTTTTGGAGCGTTAGCTGTACTTAGTACTAAATAGAATGTTAGGATATTTATATTTTTTCGATAATTTTAAGTACTTATTTATGTTTTCTAAATTTTTAGTACTTTTGACCAAAGTTAGTAGATATTTATGTTTTCTAAATTTTTAGTACTTTTGACCAAAGTTAGTAGCAGAAGGCATATTTTTTGCATAATTTTTTTCTAGACCCAGTTAATTCGCTCTTGTGAGGAGTCAAACCTGGGTTTGCTAGATGCTACTCAGGTGGTCTAACCACTAGGCTAGGGGGCCTTTCACTAAATTTTTAGTACTTATTTTCTAAATTTTAAGGATTTGTTTTTTTATTGCTGAAACTGTGCAATGGGGAGAGTGCACATTTTTTTTACATAGTCGCAATGAGTAAAAAATAGGCAGGACTCCCTCCACCGCATGATTTTCCTATTGTTGGGGAAACTGCTTGGGCCCCCTGCCCGGGAGCCCTCCGAAAAGATTCTATCCATTTGGAAGAGCGGGACCCTTCTGAATCCCGAAAGCGATCGGGAGAGGCGAAGCCATTCCGTATCCGGTTTCCCGGAAGGGACTGCCCCCGCGATGGGCCTCCCCCCTTCAGGGCTGCTTTACCCTCAAGCCCACATGTGATCTTTAAGGGTTGTGTAGGAGAAGAGAGTCTGGAATCCTTCCACATCTCCAGAAGGGTCAAAACCGACGAAGGTTTCAAGGGTGTGGCAACTAACATTAGCCCTAGAGTTGTATAGCGTCAGCCCTAGTATGGAAGAAAGGTGGGTGAGCTACCGATGTGGAATGACGGCTCAATCCCTAGGGTTTCCCCCGAGGTACTTTATACTAGAGGGTAGGTAGGAAGGTCCTTTTCCCAAGGACCCCGAGTTCACATCTACAAATAGAGATCATCATTGTAACATCCCAGATTTTTCTGGAATGTTTAAGTTAATAAAAATGTGGATTTTAAAAATTTTTCGTGGATATGATACTAGCTAGGAAAAATATAAGGTTGTCTTCTTTGAATCTCTCCTAAAATTCTTAGGCATAAAAAAATATATAAAATAGTATTGTTAAGGTGTTTAAATGCTAGTGTGAACATTTGGATTTTATTTGGAATTTATTTGGATTTAATTGAGTGAGATTTGGATTTGAAATGATTCAAATCCAAATCAAAAAGAAAGGTTTAAAACTAAAAACAACTTGGGCCCTAACTTCTCTAACCAGCCCGCTAACTAAGTCTAGAAGCCACCCTCCTACTCTCAGCCCGGTCCAATCTAAACCCCGGCCCCCCTTTCCCTCCTTCCTTTCCTCAGCCCGTGTCGCGGCCCAACACACCCGCGGCCCAACCTACTCCGCCCGCGCGCGCCCTCTCTCTCACCCGCCGACAGGTGGAGCCCACCTGTCAGCTTTCCCCTTCCTCTCTCTCGCCACCACCACCACCGCGCCCCGCTGGCGCCGTCGCGCCATCTCGCGACGCGGCCCCGCGAGAACTTCTCGCACGCGCCCGCACACCACAGCGCACCTCGCTCCACCTCACGCCCGCAACCCTAGATCAGGGAGCGCCGAGATGATCTCGCGCGCGCGCCCCTCTTCTCGCCGCACCCGCGCCCCTGGCCCGCACGTCGAGACAAGGACGCCGCCGCGCACTACCCAAGCTTCCAGCCCCTCGCACTGCGCCGCGTGTCCCGCTTCGCGAACCACCCCCGCACGCACCCGCTCGCAACCCTAGCCCTCCTCTCCATCTCGTCGCCACTATAAGACAGAGGAGCGCCGCCCCTCATCCCCTTCCACCCGCTCCGGGCTTTGCCCTTCCTACCCTAGCCGCCGCCGCACGAGGAGAAGGAGAGAAGGAAGAGAAGGAGGAGAAGAGGAAGGCCAGCACGGGGAGGAGAAGCCGGAGCGGAGCCGCCAAGGTCGCGCCGCCGCCGGAACGCCGCCGCCGCGTCGACCACCCGGAGCAAGAAGTGGAGCGCCCCAAGACTCGATCCCTGTCGCTGCTCTTCCTCCTCTACATCACGCCGGCGCCTTCAACCACTCCAAGCCCTAGCCTTGACCCCCAGGTGAGCCGTCGCCGCCGCTCTCCCCCTTTCTTCCTGCTGTCCGGCGCACGACGCCGAGGAGCCCACCGTAGATAGGTGAAACCACCCAAGCTCGGCCCTTTTCCACTGCCTGTGCCCTGGCCTTCGAGCCAGGGATCTTCTTGTGCAGGAACCCCGCGACGTCGAGCCCTAGCCGCCGGCCGCCCGCGGAACACCCCTTTGGGGCATTCCGTCGAGCGCTCGCCAAGCACCAAACCCGCCGTCTTGCCCTCGCCATAGATGACCCTAGGAGCCAAACCCTAGACTAGTTCCCCCATGAACGCGTGTGCAAGGCCATTTGGCGCCGATCCCGACCCTTGTCGCCGGGATTGGTCGAGGGTGAGCCACCGCCGGCATGCCACCGCCGCCGCGCGCGTGCGCTCCGCTGCCGACCCCGCGTCGAGCACCTCGTGGGCGTGCCCCCGTTGCCGCCACGCGTCGCGCTCCTGTGGAGCCGCACGCAAGGCCGCACGGAATCCGCCGCACCAGATCCGCCCGCGCCGCAGGACGATCCGGTGGACGCGGTCCACGTGAATCAGTGAGACGGCTCACCATGGACCACGTCCACCACGGCGGAAACTGCCCTTTTTCCAAAGAAGCCCCTGGAATCTTGCACTTTAGCCCCTGATGTTTCGAAACCTTTACAATCTAGTCCCTGAGTTGCTACTTTTTCTCTAAGCCCCTGGCCTTTTTAGTTTTAGCACCTAAGCCCTCGTGATGACGTCATCAGGGCCCACTGCTGACGTCACCACGGGACCCACCTGTCAGCTTTGACCGTTGACCAGTCAACGCTGACGTCAGCAGGGCCCACTGCTGACGTCAGCATTTTGGCCGACCCTGGACTTTTTATGAAAACACCCCTGAACTTTTCAAAAATTACAAATAGGTCCCTGACTATTTACAAATAAGCCCCTGACTATTTACAAATAGGTCCCTGGCCCTTTTTCTTTTCTTATTCGTGATTATTTTAAAATCCAGAAAAGGATTAAAACTTAGAAAATTCATAACTAATTCATTTTAACTCAGAAAAATATGAAACCAATTTCTATATTTTTCTAAAATTATGATCTAGCCGTTGGTGTGAAGTATAAGTCCATTTGGATCTTTCTTGAGCTGGTTTATTGGAGTTATTTACTATTAGGTCCCGGTATTTACTTTAATTACGTAAATAGGATCCACCGACGGCCAGGAGCTGACCGGAGAGGAGTTCTACCCAGAAGACTTCGTGGAGGAAGAGATCCAGCCTACAGGTTCACGCCCAGCCCATCCTTTGAATGCCTATTAGACATTGCAATTAGATGTGCTAGCGCTTTACTTGTTACAATGGATGATGCTTGAGCCTTGCATAGCCATAATTTATTCCGTGAATTCCTTGCTACCTAATACACTATGATATATGAATGCTACGCCGCTTGCATGTGTATGGGATATTGTGGATTAGGATTCTTGGCGTGTGTGGGGATAAAACCGGCAGGTGAATGGTGATTTTGGGGAAACTTGGCGGGGGTGAGCATATTATAACAACTCGGTCTATAACCGAGGTGCCAGGAGACCCCTGCTCTCGAGGGGGTCCCACACTGTACTTGTGGCGGGTACACGGATGGATAGGAGCATAGGAGTTGGCGGTGGTACCTATGATGGGTACTACGACTTGCGTTCCTCTTCGGAGGATACGCCTTTGGGACGATGACGCTCACCCCGGTCTGAAACCGAGTGGGGTAACCACTCCTTGGGCCCCACGTACTTACCGCTTACCCATATGAACGGGTTCCAGCCTTCCTAGCTAGCGCGATGCCCGGATTGCGAGAAGATCAGGTGGATGGTGTACGGGAACGGGAGAGACCGTCTCCCCGAAGGACTATGGCCCCGTCTGGCCCTACGAGGGAGAGTTCGACACAGCTTCCGAAGCATTGGATTGCGAGCCGATGGACCGAGACCGGAAGAGCAGGCGGGCATCGTCGCGGTTAGGGTCTGAGCTGTGGGTTGCGTCTCGAGATGGCGGCCACCATCTCGCAGCCCGAGTGGGTCCAGTTGTACAAGCTCTCGAGAGTCTAAAACCTATACGTATAGCCGCG
This sequence comes from Urochloa ruziziensis, assembly GCA_015476505.1. Classification (NCBI taxonomy): domain Eukaryota; kingdom Viridiplantae; phylum Streptophyta; class Magnoliopsida; order Poales; family Poaceae; genus Urochloa; species Urochloa ruziziensis. The sequence goes on along the minus strand of CM027120.1, from coordinate 9,904,382 downwards.
TCCTCGGTATGGACATTGCCCATTGCACTGTTACCTCTCATATTTTGGGATATTCTACCTTCCCCCTTTTCTAGCCAGATTTGAGAGTGATTAAGGTTCGCAACTACGGACGGGGAGAAGGGAAGTTGCTCCCTTTCCTTTCAGGATCCGGTCGTAGTTGGTGAGATGCGAGGGGAGGGAGCTCTCGCATCGACTTAGAGGAGTGTGGAGAAGGAGATGGGAGTCCGGCGTGCCGGAATAGCCCGATGTGGTGAGGTATGGGATGGATGGATATGGAGATGATTATTTTATAATTGCTGCTGCATAGGAAACCCATAGCCTATCCTTGATATATTTTTATTCCTTTAGATGGTAGTCCACTTAAAGCTTGCATATACAGTTGGTGACGTGAACCTATCCCATTCCTTGGGGATAGCCTTTGAGTACGCAGGATCTGAGGATGAGCATGAGTTCAACCACGACGGGTGGTACGATTGAGGCCTCGTCCTGACGCGCAAGTTGCCTGTGGAGGAGATCAAGAAGATGGAGGCTTCTACGTCTAGTTCCGCTGCGTTGGATGTTCTTTTGTTTGACGTTCAGCCCTGAGGGCTTGTATCAGACGTATTATCATGAGAATGATGTAATAATTAAGATATTTGTACTCTATTCATGGTATGGATGGGATATTTGCTGTGATGAGTTCTGTACGTGATATCTACTTGATCCAGGGAGTATCACAATGGTACAGGGAGTCGGGTTTTCTTAAAACGGAAACCCGGGTCGTTACAATCATCATCCTTGGTGGACAAATTTTTGAATTCATGCTTCTAGCCACTCCCCCTAGAAACCCTCCTAGGCATCTAACTCGCTAAGGGCCTCACTCTACAGTTTGGGCTTTCATAACCACCAACACTTATGCAAACTCATCTCCCTCATTTACCAAGCCGCGATACATATGTCTTTAGTTTTAAAATATTTATTGGTCTGTGTTCTGAATGCTAAACATGCATGCTTTATTGGTTTGTCCCATAAAATATGCACGTGTCCCCATTGATGGGGACGAGGATTCTCGATCTTCTGAAAGGTTATGATAACTTCCGAACTACATGTCCTAAACCCTGCAATTGCAACACAACGTCTCCTCAGGTTATCGACCCGCGATGAACGGTCTGTAAGGAAAACGGCCCTAGGCCATGTTTATGATTTTGGTGATTAATGCCAACATAGTCATTGGGACTAACATGTTTGTCAAGATATATATTTGAAAGTATTTTTAGGTTCCAAGTGACGGTATTTAAGCCATCCAAGTGACACAAGATCCCGCAAGATGATCAAGAGAATCCTGCTCAGAGGAGCACCGACGCAATTGTCGGTGAGCACCGGACTAATTCGTGCTTAGCATCGGATCAGTCGGTGGTCGGCACAGTCAAGCCAGCATGGCCAAGGAAGAACGGAGCACCAAATGATATGATGGTCCAAGCCATGGACCAGCGGACAAGTCGGTGCAGCGGAGGAAGTTGGCAAGGTCAAGTTTGAACGGAGCACAGGATGATACTGTTGGTCCAAGCCAAGGAGCACCAGATGATACGGTGCTACATGTGATCGGCTTAGATTCGGCTCTGGTAGAAAATTGCATCGCACCGGATGATACGGTGCTACATGTGATGGAGCGGCGGATGGGTCGGTGGTAAGTTCAAGCCAACGGTCAGTGCAACGAGTAGCTGGTCAAGAAGCTCCGGTGCTAAGCTACGGTGAGCATCGGATGGGTCGATGGTATGCAGAAATGCAAGCCGTTGGAGCAACGACTAGTTTCAAGTGTTGGGGCTATATATACCCCAATCCCTGGCCATTTGGAGTGTGCTTGAGCATTGGGAAGTTGTTGGAAGTCGGTTCTACTCATTTGCAAGTGCTCATTCCACCAAAGTGCTAAATAGAAGATCTAGGTGATTAGCATAGAGCTTAGTGCTTGATTAAGTGCTAGTTAGACCTTTTAGCGCATTACTTTAGATGTTAGCGTTTGTGAAGTGACCGCCGTTACTTTGTACTAGGGAGGTGAGGCCCTAGGCATTTGCTGAAGCTCAACCAAGTGGAGGCGGCGAGAAGCATCCGGGAGAGGCCAAGCGGAGACCCACTCGCGTGTGGGGAAGTCCCGTAGGCTATCCTATGGAGTGACTCGACCGGGGAGTACATGCTCTTACACGGGCATTCTCTTTGAGAGGGGCTCCGACAACAAGGACTAGTGAAAAGCCGTGGCTTTCCGATACCTCAGGATACATCGCTGTGTCGGTAGTTTGCTTGCTCTATCTCTTTACATTTCGCATTACTTATTGCACTACATTTCACATTTATCTTTCCTAGAATTGCCATGTGTAGCTGCTAGGATTGAAACCTAGGGTGCAAAACTTTTAGCGGTAGAGTTAGCAACACATAGAAAAACCTAGTGCACATTTAGATAGAAATTGAAATAGGTTTTTATATGTGCCCTTAGCCATAGTTTTAAGGGAACCCTAATTCAACCCCAACCCCCCCACCCCTTAGGGTGTCACGGTCCCTTCACGGTCGACCTCGCCCATAACTCCAGAAGGTTAACCCTTTCTGGCGAATCAAAGAACACAAGCAAGAACAAGAAAGATGCAATAAAATTACAAATGAATGATTAAACTTACGAATTCGGGTCTCACAGACTGATGAACGGCAAAACTGTATCACACAGAATAATCTAAGCAAATCCCGAGTATAAACGGCAGCGGCTACTGAGTTTATGGGGAAACCAGGGCGTCCTAGGCTTGGGGCGACTAGGGGGCCACAACATGGGCTTAAGGTCTGACACGATACAGGGTCTGAAAAGGCCCAAAATAGGTGACACAACACATTTCTGTTGACACACAGAACGATCCATGAGGCTTCTAGAGCTAGGACCAGAACCAAAAGAAGCGTCTCATCGTCACGGTTCCAACGCATCCAAGAATGCCTTATTTGGACATCGTATGAGGGAGATATCACCGTTTTGGTGTCGGCAAGTCAGCTGAATCCGAACCAAACTCGCTGTCCAACTTGGCGATCACTTGAGGCTTGGTGATGAGGCCAGCTCATGCATGTCTAGCGTGGTGATGTTCTCATCACCCATTGCACTGATAATTAAATCAAAGGACGATATATGCACATTTTTTAGAGATAGAGAAATGCACAATTTTTATAATGGAACTTTTCGGCCTCTACGGTTTAGCATACAGTTTCAATTATTATATCCTCTCATCTTCAATCGCAGGATAAAAGAAGAATACAAAAGCAAAATTAAGCCTGAACAAGTCTATTATTATGCTTTCATCAATAACTCGCAAACAGTTCTAAGGCTACCAGCTCCAAAAAAGTGCTCTCCTTCAATAATAGCTCATTTGTCTTCTCCTCACTCTGCAATATTGACCAAAATCGCAGCCAATAGGTTCCTTGAAAATATCATGTTTAATGTTATCAAAGATAATATCATTTCGACAATGCCATATTGCCCAACATAGAGCTGCAACCTCTGTTAGAATAGTAAAGATCTCTTGAGCATTAAAATTTTGAAGTCAGTCCCTAGCATGTGGGGTTACTGATCTAGACGGCAACATGGATAGTCCTCCAGATTACCTTTGTATGTTGGCATTTAAAAAATAAGTGTTTAACTGTTTCATTATAATTGGTCAATAGCCACACTTTTGACTATCCTTCTAGTTTTTTCTCAAAAGATTATCATTAGTTACAATGACCCCTTTTGTAGGGACCAAAGAAAAATCTTAATTTTTAGGAGAATTTTAAGTTTCCAGCTCAATTAAAATGGAAAATAAGAGAAATGCACATGACAGCCGGGGACGACGAAACTAAAGATACCAAACAAACACATTCCGTCCGTTGTGAGGCTGAGCATCAGCTCAAATTTGCCGACCACGCTGAGCAGAACACGGGCGAAGACGACAGAGCCAAGCAGCAGTACGGCCCTGCTCTCTCACGCCCTGTGTGGCCCCCTGTTTGTTTGGCTCATTGGCTTCACTCACTCGCCTAGCGCTCCTGCCATCTGTGACCTGCCCTGATCCGATCTGCATACCCGAGTGGTGTGTCTGTGTGTGCGTAATAACTCGAAATCTTACTGCTGCTCTGCTAGGCGAGATCTCATTAAACCCGTCAGCGATCGAGTCGGGTGGTCCTCTCCTCGCTCGTCCTCCTCCCTCTGCCGTCCACACACGCCATGTTTGGGCACACGCACACCATGTATTCCACACATTTTGGAGATATCCACACATTTGCCAATATTATTTTCGTTTTTTGCTTGGTTTAATTTGTGGATTGAGCTGGCTGTTTCAATTCCCTGGAATCCTGATGCACGAATGGATGGCCTAGCTAGGGTTCTTTGCTGTTGTTGAATTGCATCATATGGTTGAGTGCCAAAGGGTAAGCCCATGTCCTGTCCTTGCCGTGGCAGAGAGCTCACATGCATGTTCTCGTGCGCGCGCGCGCGTGTACGAGCTAGTTCTTCCTTGGCCTCTTTGCTTGTCATGTCCCTGATGCGGATCCCCTCCCTACCGTACCGGTTGACTAGATTGGTAGTAGGGCATTTGCCAATTATTCCAACCAAGCTTTTACTTCAGTTACTTCTCTTGCTTGCATGGCCAATCAACTGGCGTGTCCAGTGGCTTCAAAAAGAGGGAAAAAAATGGTTGACCACTTTTATAAATAAACGAAAAGGAAGAAAATGAGCCGGCGTCGCCTGATAGAAAAAAAAGGAGAGCAGGTAACGCTGACTGGCTACCTGATTCTTGCTCCTCAATTACCTGCATTTTCCCTGCCTGCGGCCGGCTGCTGCTACAGTTACAATGCCTGCCCAGACCCAGAGATCAATCGTAAAGAGCTGCATGCGGGCGCCCGTGTCACTGTGTCATGCATGCCACTGTTGCCTGTTTGCAATGGTACGTGACAGGCCAAGAGAAGGCACTCACTACTGTGCTGTGAAAAGTGCAGGAGAAAGAAAAGAGCTCCGATCCAAATTTAAAAAGAAAAGGCAACAAAAAGGCTGTCACATTAAAAAACACACACGCACACACAACACGCAGGGATAAGCTCCCTACAGTACGTACATGCTACAGTCCTATGCTGCTGGCCTGGCCTCTAGCGTGTTTGAGCGTCCATGGCTTGGATGATATCTTGCAGGAAACATAGTACTTCACGTGCGTCCTCTGGCGATGATGAGTTGCCGAGAAATGACACCACGCTGCAGCAGCAGCCTGCAGGACGTTGCGTGGCGTGGATTGATGAGGGCCGGCCTGAGATCACGCGACGCGAGCGTGTTCGCTGTCGATTTGATCACACGCCTGGCGCGCCTGCATGCCCTGCGCCGATCGGCCGCTGGATAGGGTTTCCTTTCGCTTCACCCTCCGCTTTGCTTTCCAATATCGATCAGTGGCCAGTAGTCCCGCTGCTGAAAACCTTGCTGCGGCTGCATCCGCTCATGGGGGGCTCATTGGCTGTGTTGAACTGGTTTTTATTAGCATTTTCGGAACTGCTGTGGTTTTTTCTTGGAAAATATTGGTGTGTCACATTTGTGATTTGTCTTTGTAATCTAGATTTTTGTTACTCCTCCTAGCACTATAATACAGGCTTTATCCTAAATTAGCTCAAACTATTTGTGGTTTTCTTATTATATAGGGTCAAGAAAAGTTGAAAGCCCATTAATTTTTTTTTGCAATATATAGTATTTTTGTTTAGAATAATACTTTTTATACATTAAAAATTGGAGCTCAAAGTTGTAACCTGTGGACTGGACGGACCATGTGGATGCCTTGAAACTTCTTATATTTGTATATAATATATAATCCGATAGAGTAGAATTGAGTTTTCCCACTACCGGACAATGTACGGTTTTACATCACGGGATGAAGCGTACATTTAATTAGGCTGATGGCTTGATGCTCTCTCTCTCTTTCTCATCTCATCTGCCTACATGCAACTGCAACCTCTTCTTATAAATGCAATTCAATGCCTGCACCTCCTCCCTAGCGTACATTGCCATTTGTCAGTAGTGCTACTGCTGTACTCCATTGGCCGTCCAAGCGTGACCATTGGCTCATTTTTCTTCATTCCTACCACGTACGCAACGATCTTGTGTCCTCCTAGGCACTGGGGCCGAGGTCCACCATTGGTTCAAGTACGAGTTTTGGAGGGTGCTTTATTTTGAAGATCAACTGCACTTGATACAACAAATACGTGTACATGATGCAGTTTATGCTCTCCCTTTAAATGGTGTGTGTACTTTTGGTGCTGGTCGTTCTTGGTGCTTGCTGTTGCTCTATACATGGACCTATCTATGGTACCTTCATCAAGTACCCGGCCGGCCTGCTTGTAGGATTTTGAAAAATTTTGACGGTTCTTGCTCTATGCTTGGCGGAACGCATGCACAAGTAAGATTTGTATATATATATAACTGTAGCTATCATTTATAAGCACGTAAGGTACCGTCAGAACCATATATGGTTGATTGGGACCACTACCATATATGTGTGGAGCCTTGGAGCGAGAGTGACAGGTATGTAGGACGACCTCTGCAAATCAGTTCTTTATTTACTTCTTCAAGGCCCGTTAACTTTAGAGGAAATTGTTATGGGCTTCCTTTGATTGTTATGTAAAATAAAATTGAATTGTCTGTGCACAATTTGTGTGCTAATTGCTTGCTACTATTTTTTCATGCATGTTTTCGGCCACTCTGGCCTTCTGGAAATGATTTGTGTACCCTTTTTTTGATGGATTTTTGCAACAGGTACGTGTACTTCGTCTTGAGCGTTGATAAACGCTTCGCTCTTGAACTTGAACTTGTTCCACGGCGTAGAAAAAAAAAACTGACGAGAAGGCCAGTGCAGCACTGCAGCAACCAGCTGATTTTTTAGAATTTCAACAGGAAACTTTTAAAAAAGAATTTCAACAGGAAGTCCACAGACGGTTGAAATGGGCTGAATAAACATGACATGCCACTACTAGAGAAACGACCTTTGGTCCCTGGTACGTTAGTACCGGTTGTGTTATAACCGGTACTAAATGCTGAATTTAGTACCGGTTTGTAAGCACAGTACTTCGTGGAGCACATTAGTACCGGTTGGTAACACCAACCGGTACTAACGTGCGCCTCGGGGGTCGGGCCGCAACGGCTAGAGGCACGTTAGTACCGGCTGGTGTTACCAGCCGGTACTAACGTGCCTCGACTTGGGGGACCCGCAAGCCGCTGCACGTTAGTACCGGTTGGTAACACCAACCGGTACTAACTGCCTACGTTTAGTACCGGCTGGTGTTACCAGCCGGTACTAACGTGCTGGGTATAATACCGCGGCAGGCTTCTTCCTCCCCGAGCCCGAGCTCATTTCTGCAGAGAGCTTGGTCTCTCACTCATGGCGCCATAGAGGGGGGAGTTTTTGCCCAAGTTTTCCATAATTTGTGGATTTCTCCTATATAAGTGCGCCAAAAGGTTAGCAACTTCATTCTCTGTTAATTGACGGTACTTGTGCTTATTTTTATGCTCTATACTTACAGAAATTTGAAAAATTGTGAATGAGAAGGATTTTGGTATTTGTAGAATGATTTGAGCTAAATAGAATCATGACCTTAATTAGATGGTAGCTTTTAGTAGTGAGTTCATACCCTAGATACCTAGATAATGAGCATGTTTTTTGTGACAATATTCCGTATCTTTTTAACTATATTTAATGTTATGTAATGGATTTTTTAAAAAATTTGATTATATATATGTAATGTTGTTTAATAGATTTTTCCAACTTTTTAATTATTACTAATACCTTTTTAACTAATAATTAATGAAATGTTGCAATATTAGTAATGTTGTTAGGTATTTTCTCAATGTTACTAATAATTAATAAAATGTTGCTATTAATGGATACATTTATTTTATAAATATTTTTTATGGTAGGATTCAAAATGGACCGTCAATGGATGTACGGCGGTAGGAACACCATGGCCTGGATTGTTGGCCTAGACGTTTTTCTCAATGTGGCTGAAGCAACCAGGTCCACGAATGGTCTCATGTGTTGTCCATGCCGTATTTGCCGCAATGTGAAACAGGTCATGAAAAGGGATACTCTACACGTTCACCTAACTGAAAACGGTTTCATGGATAGCTATAATGTTTGGACGAAGCATGGTGAACTTGGTGTTTTGATGGGAGACGATGAAGAAGACGACGATAACAACATCCCAGACTTTGCATACTTACATGAAGCCGGTGCCTTTGACGACGATGATGACCCAATGGAAGGGGTTGATGCAAATGTCGTAGAGGAGGAGGAGGCACCCGATGAGTTTGGTCAGGTCTTGCTTGATGCACAGAAAGACAGTGAAACTGCGAGAGAGTCAAAAAAGTTCGAAAAGATGTTGGAGGATCACAAAACAAAACTATACCCAGGGTGCAAGCCGGAACTGAAAAAACTGGGTAGCACGCTGGATATGCTAAAATGGAAAGCAACCAATGGTGTCAGCGACAAAGGATTCGGTGAGCTACTACAAATCGTAAAAAACATGCTTCCTGAGGCTAATGTGCTGCCGTCGACCACGTACCAAGCCAAAAAGATTGTGTGCCCTCTTGGATTGGAGGTACAGAAGATACACGCATGTCCTAATGATTGTATCCTGTATCGTGGCGCTGAATATGAGAATTTACAAGCTTGTCCTGTTTGTGGTGCGTTGCGGTACAAGATCAGGCGAGACGATCCTGGTGAAGTTGACGGGCAGCCAGCGAAGAAGAAAATTCCTGCAAAGGTGATGTGATATTTTCCTGTGATTCCACGATTGAAGCGTTTGTTCAGAAGTAAGGAGAATGCAAAGTTGATGCGGTGGCACAAAGAAGATCGTAAGCGAGATGAGATGATGAGACATCTTGCAGATGGGTCCCAGTGGAGGAACATTGAGAGAGAATTTCCACAATTTGATCAAGATGTAAGGAACATACGGTTTGGTTTAAGTACAAACGGAATGAATCCATTCGGCGATATGAGTAGCAGTCATAGTACTTGGCCAGTTACCCTATGTATATTTAATCTTCCTCCTTGGTTGTGCATGAAGCGAAAGTTCATCATGATGCCGGCTCTCATCGCAGGTCCAAAACAACCTGGAAACGACATCGACGTGTTCCTAAGACCTTTGATCGATGAGCTTTTACTGTTGTGGAAGGACGAAGGTGTAAGTGTGTGGGATGAGTACAAACAGGAAACATTCATCCTCCGAGCATTACTTTTTGTGACCATCAATGATTGGCCTGCACTTGAAAACCTTTCGGGACAGTCAAACAAGGGATACTCGGCCTGCACCCACTGTTATGATGAAACAGACTGCATTTATTTGAAGCACTGTCGAAAGTGCGTGTATATGGGCCATCGTCGGTTTTTACCACCGAAGCACCCTTTAAGACATGAAGGAAAACATTTTAGAGGCGAGTCTGATAATCGATCTAAGCCTTTGTTCCGCAACGGAAAGCGTGTGTTTTCGATGGTAAAAGATGTGCAGGTAGTATTTTGAAAGGGCCCTGGTAGCCAAGCCGTTCCAAATGACGAGGACGGACATGCACCCATGTGGAAGAAAAAGAGTATATTATGGGAGCTACCTTATTGGGAAATGCTTGAGGTCCGCAATGCAATTGATGTGATGCACCTGATGAAGAATCTTTGTGTGAACTTGCTAGGATTCATGGGTATTTATGGAAAAGGGAAAGATACAGTGGAAGCAAGACGTGACCTTAAAGCGTTGGAACAACGAAAAGACCTACATCCTAAAAAGAAGGGAAAAGACCAGCGATACTTAAGGCCTGCCAGCTACACTCTCAGCAAACAGGAGAAGGAAAGCATGTTTGATTGCCTGAACAGTATCAAGGTGCCCACTGGATATTCCTCAAATATAAAAGGAATAATAAAAATGAAGGAAAAGAAATTCACGAACTTGAAGTCTCATGACTGCCATGTCCTGATGACACAATTACTTCCAGTTATCTTGAGGGGTATTCTACCAGAGAATGTAAGGTTGGCAATCGTGAAGCTGTGTGCGTTTCTCAATGAAATTTCACAAAAGGTGATTAATCCAAGTCATTTAATAAGGCTACAGCAAGACGTGGTCCAATGCCTTGTAAGCTTCGAGATGATATTCCCACCTTCATTCTTTAATATTATGACACATCTCCTGGTTCACCTAGTTAAAGAGATAACTATTCTGGGGCCAGTATTCCTACACAATATGTTCCCTTTCGAGAGGTACATGGCAGTCCTAAAGAAGTATGTTCGCAACCGTTCTCGACCAGAAGGATGCATCGCTAAAGGCTATGGAACGGAGGAGGTCATTGAATTTTGTGTAGACTTTATTGAGGATCTTGATCCGGTTGGACTCCCCGTGTCACACCATGAGGGACGACTCTGCGGAAAGGGAACACTTGGGAGAAAAGCTATAATGGACCTCTCTCAAATTGAAATTTGCCAAGCAAACTACACGGTTCTACAAAGTTCGACCTTGGTGGCTCCATATATAGAGGAGCATAAGGATATTATACGATCCGAAAACCCAAACAAGAGTGAAAAATGGATTACCCGTCATCACATAGTGACTTTCAGAGATTGGTTGAGACGAAAATTCATCGGTGATGGCACGATTGATCAAGAACTTCAATGGCTGGCTAGGGGACCATCAATCACAATCTTGCAATACCAAGGCTACGAGATAAATGGGTATACATTCTACACAAGATCTCAAGACCAGAAGAGCACTAACCAAAATAGTGGTGTCCGTATAGATGCAATAGGAAATGATGGTATAAAGGACATCTACTATGGCGTCATAGAGGAGATATGGGAACTTGACTATGGACCTATAAAAGTTGCCCTGTTCCGCTGCCAATGGGTGAGCCGCGCCGGTGTAACGATAGACAGATATGGGATGACAACGGTGGACCTAAAAAAGGTTGGATATAAGGAGGAACCATTTGTCCTAGCCAAAGATGTGACCCAAGTGTTCTACGTGAAAGACATGGCAAGCAAGCCCAAGAAGAAAAAAATTAAACCCAAGAAGAGAAAACAAAAGAAGCAGATGGAAGAGGAGCAGACAGAAAAGGAGCAGACGGTAAAGAAGCCAGAAGATAATGAGCCTAAACGTCACATAGTTCTTCCAGGAAAAAGAAAAATAGTTGGAGTTGAAGACATTACGGACAAATCAGAAGATTATGATCAGTTAGATGACCGTCCTCCATTCTCAGTTGATGTTGATCCCAGCATTCTGTTATCCAAAGAAGACGCTCCGTACTTACGGCGCGATCACAACCAGGGGACATTCGTCAGAAGGAAGATTAATTTTGTTTCAGCGGAAGATGATGAAGATGAAGATTAATGGCCTCAATTATTTATTTTCTATTAAATGATGTAATGTAATGTGTGTAATGTAATGAGTGTCGTTTTGCATTGTGCAATTTGACGTAATTATCTCAATGTGTGTTCTGTCGATATAATTAACTCAATATGTGTGTGACATTACTATGGACTTATGTAATTTAATTTTCTTTTTTCTTTTTTTATGAAAAGTGTTGATTATTGAAATTTGACGTTAATTAAATAATTAATTTTCGATTTGAAGAAACAGTTATATGAGATTTGGAAGTTATTATTTATAAATATTTTTGCATGCAAAAAATAATTACCTCTTCGTATTTTACAGATTTACTATATGTATGTGAGATATTTAATGAGATATTTTATAAATTACAATAAGTGTGTATTTTCAAATTTGAAATTAAACATGTAATCATCAATGTGATACTACATAATAAGTAATTTGAAAGTGTACGTAGTGCCTTTACGATTTATAATAAGTGTTAAACGAGAATAAAAGTAATATATACAAACAGAAAAGAAAAATAAGAGAAAAACTATACCATTTACAGGGGAGGCAGGTTAGTACCGGTTTGTAACACGGCCCGGTACTAACCTGCCTCACGTTTTCGCTTCCCGCCGGCTGTGGCACGTTAGTACCGGGCCGTATTACAAACTGGTACTAACGTGCCTCACGTTTTCGCTTCCCGCCAGCTGTGGCACGTTAGTACCGGGCCGTATTACAAACCGGTACTAACGTGCCTGGGGTGGCAGGTTAGTACCGGTTTGTAACACGACCCGGTACTAACCTGCCTGGGGTATAAAACCCCACTCTTCTTCCTCCTCCGGACTTAGCCGTTTTTACCTCTCCAATTCTGCCGCGCCGCCGTCGTCCGCGCGCGCCGCCGCCGTCCCGCGCCTCCCCGTCGTCTCGCCGCCGCGCCGCCGTCCCGCGCCTCTCCGGGACCGCCTGGCCGGCCTTCTCCGCGGGCCGCCGCCACAATCCCCCGGCCCCGCGCGCCGGCCGCGCCGCCATCCCCCGCCGCCGCCATCCCCCGCGCGCCGCCGTCGACCTCGAACCGTCGTTGCGCCTGCGTCGCGCCCCCACCGCCGCCCGCCCGCACCGCTGCCCCGACGCTGCCGCCGCCACCTCGCCCACGACGCCGCCGCCTCGCCCCCAACGCCGCCGCCCCTGCCGTGTGTACGTGATGTGCTGACGTCAGCACCCTGGGTGCTGACGTCAGCACATTTTTTTTGTTTAAATAGATTTAGAAATATATCATATTTGTTAGAAAAATTTTAGATGTGTTAGAAAATTTCATATGTATTACAAAATTTTCATATGTGTTAGAAAAAATTCATATGTGCTAGAAAAATTGTAGATGTGTTAGAAAAATTTCAAATGTATTAGAAAATTTTCATATGTGTTAAAAAAAATTCATATGTATTACAAAAATTTCATATGTGTTAGAAAAATTCATATGTGTTAGAAAAAATTCATATTTGTTAGAAAAATTTCATATGTGTTAGAAATATTGTAGATGTGTTAGAAAAATTTCATATGTATTACAAAATTTTCATATGTGTTAGAAAAAATTCATATGTATTACAAAAATTTCATATGTGTTAGAAAAAATTCATATGTGTTAGAAAAAATTCATATTTGTTAGAAAAATTTCATATGTGTTAGAAATATTGTAGATGTGTTAGAAAAATTTCATATGTATTACAAAATTTTCATATGTGTTAGAAAAAATTCATATGTATTACAAAAATTTCATATGTGTTAGAAAAAATTCATATGTGTTAGAAAAAATTCATATTTGTTAGAAAAATTTCATATGTGTTAGAAATATTGTAGATGTGTTAGAAAAATTTCATATGTATTACAAAATTTTCATATGTGTTAGAAAAAAATTCATATGTGTTACAAAAATTTCATAACTTACTCCTATCATATACTAGGATAAATGACGAGACGTAGCGAGGATGAGGAGTTGCTTCATAATATGATTCGAGACGGTACAGACCCTGTAGAGTTTGACGGCAGTCAATTTCTTGATTTATCTGGACAAGGAGGGGATGGAGGGAATGGAGATGATGAGGAAGATGATGATGGAGACGACCAAGAACAAGAAACTGGTCTTGACGAACACAATGAGACCGAGGTATACATAAGGATTTTGATCGGGCATCTGGATTAATTTTGTATTAATTATTTTTGTATTAAATAATAGTTTAATTATTTTCAGGCATCTGGATCGAAGCCTCCAAAACGGAAGCGAGGCTGCAAGAGAAAGATGACCGGGCATACCCTGGTCACAGCAGTTACAGATGATGGTGAACCAACGGAACCGCCTGGGATTAAGACTTCTTATGTGAATCAATGTGGATATCTTGTTAGGGAAAACATCCCCATCAAGTACGAGCTTTGGAGGATATCGAAAAACAGCGATCCAAATGTTCAAGTTCGACAAATAGTCCCGGAGTCAGAGAAGGAAATGTTATGGAAACAGGTGACTACACACTTCACATTTCCGGCAGACAAATTAGACAAAATCAAGAATTGGACGATGAGTAAGATGGCTAACCAGTTTCAGTCATTTAAGAAGAAGTTGAAAGCCAATTTCGTCAAGAAGAATCTCACACCAGATTTTGAGAAGGTGTACCAGAACCAAAGGCCGTTTTGGGATGAATTCTTAGAGAATCAGTTGTCGGCCGACTACCTGAAGCGAGTTAAAACTAACACAGAAAATGCCTCGAAGAAAAGTCAGTTCCACCATCTAGGACCAGGAGGTTATGAGAAGGCGATTCCGAAATGGAAGAAGATGGAAGATGAATTGATACAACGAGGAATCGTACCACAGACACTCTCGTGGCCGTTACGAGTGAGGTGGTACTTCTATGCTCATGGAGGCAGACTAAACATGGAAAATGGTGCGTTTATCACTAGCGATGCCATAGCCGAAGCGATCGACAGGCTAGACGAAGCAATGAAGAAAAAGGAAGATGGATCTTTCAAGCCTGATCGAGAGAAGGACGAGCTGACTTACGCTCTTGGCAATCCGGAACACACTGGTCAGACTCGAGGCATGGGCGTCGTACCATGGAAACGTGGCTTCAGTCAGGATATACAGACGTACCGAAGCCGTTCCAGAAGCAAGAAAGCCATCCAAGAAGAATTGCGTGAGCTCCATGACAGGCTGGCTCAGGTTGAAACTAGAACAGCCCAAGAAATAAATGAACGAGTAGATCAGCGCCTGGCAGAAGTCCTTAGCCAACACCAAGGACAACCTAGTGCTCCTGCAGGCGGCGAGAATTTGGAGATCAGCCCCGCATCTCAGCGTCGTAGCAGCATTGCTTCCACCAAGGCCGCTGAAAGATATCCCGTAGATGACATCACTACGAGGACGGACTGTGAGCTTCTTTATCTTGTCGGGAAGAAGATGAAGGTATGTGCTGAAGGTGTTGCTGAAGTACCGGTCCCGGGCGAGAAACTTCACAACGTGCCTATTCCCGAAGGGTACGCTAGAGTTTTGGTTGACCGAGTGGCTGGTGTTTGGGCTGAAGACCTTGCGATCCCGATCCCTACAGGTGACGGTGGAGAGGAACTGCGAGATGGGTTGCATACATGGATTGCTTGGCCTAAGGAAGACATCAGATTGAAGCCAGGAACAACAGATTCAGCTGCAGCATCGGCTACGAGGGACCCCAGCATGGATCCACCATCTCCACATGGTCCCGACAACGACATGGACCCGCCCTCACCAATTGGTACAAGGGGCCCCAGCATGAGTCCACCTCAGCCGAAGAAGAGGTACGCCAAGGCTCCAATGCCGCCGGCTCCTAAGCGGCAGAAGAAGAAGAAAGAGAATCCTCCGCCTCCTCCTCCTAAGCTCGCGTACGAGAAAACAGATGAGGAAACCGATGCGACCGTCAGCCAAGAGGTTGCGGATTTTTTTCAGAAGGTTAAGGACAAGAGAAAGCCAAAGCCGAAGGAACCGGTTGACCCGACAGCCGTAAGACACTTTATTAAACAGGCCAGACCCGCGGTGAAAGAGACGGTATCGGACTACGACCGCACAATCATGAAGTCGTACAAGAAAGTCGAAAATAGAAAAAGTGCATCGTCGTCGAAAAGCTCTCAGTCCAAAGGCATTGCACAGCTAGGACAACAATCGAAGCAATCGATTCCTCCGCTTGTTGTGCTATCAGAGGAAGAACAACAATTGGTTGAGATTATGAAGCAAACCAACCTCACAAAAGCTCAACTGCGAGGTGAAGATGATATTCCAATACACGAGGGAGGCAAGCAAAAACCGTTCGAATTGGGGCAATCACTGGTATGGCCTGAGCTGCTAGCACACCTAGGGACCAGAATGTATGAGTTCCACAATTGGTACATGCGAGAATCTGGAAATGGATTGACCATGTTCGCAGCACGGATCAGAAATTCACCCTATCGGCCGCCATGTGATATGTGGATTGATTTCGGAGATATCCATTTTTTATACCATCAAGATGCCCTTTCCAAGTCTCTCATGAGTGCATGGATTCTGTAAGTATTTAATAAAATATTTATATTGTACCTCTAGTTGTCAATCCTATCTAACTATATGTTATTGTGTATCATGTAGGATGGAGTATCAACATTGTCGGAAGAAGGGATACTATGGCATTGGCTTCTTGGATCCGGATATCTTACACATGGAGAATATTGCAAATTATCCCAATCGAACGACAACAAATATTTTCAATGCCTTGATGGCACAACATACATGTTCATTGATACTTTTTCCGTACCTCTTCGGGTTAGTCGTAGAACATATTTTACTATTTCTATATTCATTCATGTTACGGTTCTAAATGACATCTTTATATGTACAGGTTTCACTGGATCCTCCTTGTACTCGAGATTAATCGAGGCCGGATTACGGTGTTCGACTCATTGAGAAAGCCGATGAAAGAGTATCAAAGCCTAGTTGATACTCTTAACAAAGCGTGGAAACGCTTTGTTAAACACCAAGTTGGAGTATCAGATACGGACGAGCTTGTATGGAGGCTTGACTTTCCGGTACGTTCAAAATTTCATATTAGTCTTATTTCATTTAGTCAAACATCGAGAGTGTATTACATAACCGATTGTTCATATACGTGTATATATAGTGTATGAGACAGGAACAGGGAAACAACCTGTGTGGGTACTACGTATGCGAATTCATCCACGGATTTGTAGGCCCGAAGATGATGACGGAAAGAGAATTTGACGTACGTAAACTTCCTACCATTTTATTAAATTTTTATTATGCAAATCTGTTTATTAAGACTAACGAAGATTTTTCTTGGCAGGTTATGGTAATGTCAGAAGACCTCATTGAACCGGAACGAGTCAAGGCAGTTCAAGAACAACTAATGGGATTTCTGCTCGATGAGGTCGTGAATCCGAACGGTGAATTTTATACGGATCATAGAATAAGCATTGGTTTAATGGATCCTGATCGAGGAAAGGACGAGGAGGAAGAGGAGTTCCAAAAGAAGAAGAAGAAGAAAGATTAGCTTAATTGGTTTTTCTTTAATCGAAACACTTGAAAAGTTGTATATATATGTAATACTTTTTAGAAAGCTAACTAAGTACATGTAGATTATATATTATTGTAACGTAATATTACTTTATATGCAAGCGCATTAGAACGGATACGATACGAATACGCATTGTAACGGAAACGATACGAATACGCATTATACAGATACGATACGAATACGCATTAGAACGGATACGATACGAATACGCATTAGAACGGATACGATACGGAATACGCATTAGAAATAAAATAAAATAAAAGAGAAAAAACAGTTTAGTACCGGTTGGTATTACCAACCGGTACTAAACTGCCTCCCCGGGGTGGCGGGCAGCGCACGCAGTTTAGTACCGGTTGGTAACACCAACCGGTACTAACGTGCGCGTTTTAGTACCGGTTCTGGAACCGGTACTAAAAGACTGCCACTTTAGTCTCGAAACGTTAGTACCGGTTCCAGAACCGGTACTAACGAGACCTTCTTGACCGGTACTGATAGTCGTTTTTCCCGTAGTGTGCTTTAAGATGCCGGCAGAATATATTGTGCCCGTATGTATATGGACGCATATCTTACTATTACTAATTGAGGCGTCTTTTAAGGCCTTCATGTGAAGCCACCTAGATCCTAGGTGGACACTCTAAAAATAGAGAGAAGTTAAAGGAGACTCCACGTGAAGCCACGTGAGATCCTAGGTGGACACTATAGAAAAAGAGATTAAAATTACCCACCGGAGTATGCCATTACAAAATTAGTAAAAAAATAACCCCCTAAATATATATCTAAATTACCCACCATGCCATTATAAAATTTCTCATAATCTAAGCATCATCTAACTTACCAAAGTAAATTTTCTAGGCATATATACCATGGCTTCATTAATAGATCGGTTCCTTTTCGTGGAACGACTGTGCAACGGGGGAACCTAGGGCAAGGAGCAGTCGAGGTGTCCCTTTCGTGGCGGCCATGGCAGGTAAGCATGTTGACTAAGGGTAAGATTAATTATGCTTGCAATGAGATGGACGGTATTTCCATGAACGGGTACCATGTAGTTTCATCTACTTTTCCATGTGCGTGGAGGATTCTGTGATTTGCGTCTCGGGTGCATGCAGATCCTATGGACGCATGACGGCATGAGTTTGAGGAATTTTCAATTCGTCCAGGTCAGATGGAACACATTGCAACAAGTCTGTCTTTGCTGATATGCAATTTGTTGTGGGTAGTCAATCTTCGACAGTTGTAACAGGAGGACACATACCTATTAGGTGATATATACATCCGATCCAATAAGAGGTTTGTCTCTATATATACCCTTTGTTCAATAGATGGAGGTCCCATCCATCTCTTCTCCTATGCTATTTCTTAGCAATTTTTAGTTGTTCGGTATTAGTACATATAACTTAGTCAATTGAATGTCAAATCATCAATTAATTTAGTACCATGTATATGGTTAGAATTCATTAGGTAAGGCTAACTTAATGGAGAGTTTATTTGTTTGTTTCTAAAGAGTGCCAGTTTATTAAAATAACAATTATTAGATCATTGAAACAACCTCCTGCCATAGATATCATTTTTATTTTATTTTTGTGACATACGACCTTATATTAGTTCTAATTACATCGCACGTTTTGAAAGTAGTGTCGACACGTCTTGAAAGTAGTGTCATGGGTATTCATCTACATGAAACCCATTTAAAACCTAGATAATTTGATTAAATGAAAACGGAGAAGGCAAGAGAATGAAGACTGGGAGGCATGGCGAGCAATATGCACACTACTGTCCAGCAACTTAGCTAAAGCAACTTCTAATTAATAAAGGATGTCATATTACTTAAGATTAATATTGGATACAATATTAATAATTTTTAGAATACCAATATTCATGAGAGTGAAAAGGCTAAGTAATGTATTAGGAAAATGTACAAATGCCACTTTTCGGGTATAGTCATGGTGTATTTATTTTTGAATAAACATAGTTACTTAAATCATTGTAGGATTATGTCTATTTTCATATACCAAATATTCTATATTAGCAGTAAGTTTATTTGCAATGTGTATAAGTGTATTCTTAAAATTAGAATGACATTCAAAATCTAAATCTTAATAAATGATAAAATTTTCACAACATGCTGAACATGTAAATTATCCAAAATAAATAAATAATAGGAACTGTAAAAAAACTAGAAAAATGCGGCCATCATTTTAGTAGATTATAGTCATCATTGACAATGAAAGTTGTGTTTGTTATCTCTACCATCATGAAAAAAAAAACACTAAAGTAGCCCTCTAATTTTGAAAATAAATTATTGATCCGGGCCATTATTTAAAATAAATCAACTAGCCTTTACATAGTAATGACATAGTAATGTGTATCTAAATTATATACCTCTATTAATATAAATGGATATCCCAAAGTACTCCTATACATGGTTCTAAATTAACTGCATCTATCATGAAATACAAAAATGTAGTTCAAGGTATACATGAATGATGTGTTACGTTGTAAATAGCATATGGGAATTGCTAGCGCCCGGACGTCCGATGAAAATTTTTCATCGGACGGTCCGTTACAACATCGGAAATACACGTTTGCAACATCGAAAATACATGTTTGCAACATCAGAAACCAGATACTGAAACACAGTAAAACATCCGGATGCGGGGGTGAAAATTCCCGCCGCAACATCGGAGCCCTATTGCATGCAACATCGTTCAATTTTGTGCACCATCGAAACAAGGCTATTGCAACATCGCTATCATATAACTGCAACATCGAAAAAGTTCTACCGAAACATAGTAACGAAACATAATGAAACGCCTGAATCCGATGGAGTAAAAATTCTCGCCGCAACATTGAGCGATGTTTCATGAAACATTAAATCAAGGCTATTGCAACATCACTGTCAGACAACTGCAACATTGAAAATATTCTACTGCAACATCATGAACCTCGTCGACCATGGACCTGCGGCTGTGGGTATCTCGCCGCCGGCGTGGAGCTCGCCGCTGCCGCGGAGTAGCTCGTGCATCCCGTGCCGCCGTGCGCCGCCGTAGAGGAGCTTGGTGCCGCGGCAGCTGCGACGCTCGCGGGGATGCGGAAGGAGCGGCCATAGCAGTAGGCGCCGGCGGTGTGTCCTGTGGACCGGGACGCGTGGGAGGTGAGGGCCGTAGCAATGGACGTCGGCGGTGTGTCCTGTGGATGCAGGACGCGTGGGCAACGGATCAAAAGCGAGAGTGTCACTAGTAGGCACATGCGTGCAGCGTGCGTGCGAATTGTGTGACGCCCTGGTGTGAAGGCGTGGACAGTGAGGTGAGTGGCGATTGGGAGCCGTCCGAAGTTCAGGGCTGATATCGGACGTACGAGTTAAAGCATTACCGATAACATATACATATAAGCAACAAGCAATAAGCGCATCAATTTCTATGTTAACAGCACAATTCAAGCTAAGGTGGTAACGAAACACATGTTAAATACACATGGAGGTGCAATGCAAAGAGAAAACTAAACTCTATTACAACTGAATAGCATAAGAAAATCTATATATTATTATTGTGTTAGAATTTTAAACAATGATAAAAAGTAAATATAGGCACTTTTAACTAGCCTTTCACCCTGCCTTAATATATCTTGGCATTTTAATACTTATCTTCTAAAACAACTAACCGCGCGGGAGCACGGGTTGGTGAACTAGTACACATAAATAATATTCATCGCGTTGAGTAAATCAAATATATTGTTTGTCGTCATTGTCATGAAAGATAGTACACATTGAAGGTATTCTGCGCATGGGACATGTTTTATACAAATATTAATTTAAACAAGGCATGCATAGACAGAGATACGTCCGTATGTAGGCAAACATAAATTTACATTGCATTGAATAAGATATTGGGTTGCATTGTCCAGACGCTAAATATTATTCAAATTAAAATAAGACTGAAAAGTGTGCTTCCGAATATGCTTGGTTCAAATATACAGGGAATCTAAGAAGCAAAAGCACTTTGCGTATTTACTAACTTGATTATAGTACAACAACTGTTTCACTTCAATGCACACCAGAGGCACGGGAAATTTTACTAGCAGTAGTCGCCTGCATTGTACTTTATTAATCCGTGCACTGCACTGCAATTAACGGGAAAAAGATGTGTTTTGACTCCATTCCATTGATTAGTTGAAAGTTCAAATCTAAATCATATACCTAAACAGTACGCATTTCACACTGGAGTCACTACGGGAAACACACGGTTTGCCGTGTGCCAAGGGCACACGGCAAAAATGTTTGCCGTGTGCGAAAAGCTTTGCCGTGTGTAAAATGGCACACGGCAAACCTTACGACGGCAAACGGCTGTTTGCTGTGTGCCAGACCACGGGCACACGGCAAAGATGTTTGCCATGTGTCACGTGTCTTTGCCGTGTGTCGTATGGGGCACACGGCAAAATAAAGTAACTGACGGTGGACACCTGAAAAACGACTATTTGCCGTGTGCCACGTGGCCGACACACGACAAGCACAGGCTGTTTGCCGTGTGCCACGTGGCTGGCATACGGCAAACACCAGGTTGTTTGCCGTGTGCCGTGACTATTGCACACGGCAAACACAGGCTGTTTGCCGTGTGCCTTGACCTTTGCACACGGCAAACACAGGCTGTTTGCCGTGTGCTTGACCTTTGCACACGGCAAACATCCTTCCCCCTGCCCAAATTTTTGCTGTTTTTGCTTTTAAATGTCCCCCAAACAAAAAAACAATCACATGCAGTTCATATACATTACAATTAACATCCCAGGCAGTTTATATGCATCACAGACAATCAAATATTGCTTCACCAGCTCACAAACACCATAAGCCATAACACGGCCACAGAAATTCATACAAAGTCCATAAACAAGTTCTTAAACAGTCCATACGAGTCGATATGACTCCAAAGTTCATAAACAAGTTCATACAACGTCCATAGTCCAGAACAAGTTCATACAAAGCACACGGCATAGAAACCACATGATACATACCGCTCACTCGTCCGCCGACGGCTGAGTCGGAGGCGGAGGCTGCATACCCCAAGCCCAGGGCGGCGGCACCTGCGACGACGACGGCGGAAGCTGACACGGCAACACGGCGCCCCCTGCCACGGCTGAGTCGGCGGCCCGTGCCACGAGCGAGCCTGCATCCCCTGCGGAGACGGCCACGGAGGCGACATATCTGGATTGATTGGCCCTTCATTGGATGCCGCCGATGGAGGCTGTCCAAAGTTGAAGATATTGAATGTGTTAAGCTAAGTGATTTTACTAAGTCATTGGTTTCTATACTAAGTCTTTCTACTTTGTATCCTGAGTTTGGAAAGTGCTAAGTCACTATAACAAATGAAAGTAAACGGCTATGAAGTCACTCACAGGAGTCGGAGTACTGCCACGAGCTCCAGGTGGTGAACCGAACGGTGACAGCGGTGGCTGCGGATAGCCCAAGGATTGCATGTACTGAGCATAGGCCTCCCATCTCCTTGCATTTTCCTGCTCAATCCTTTCTGTCTGGGCCCGCAACTGCTCCTGGACCGTCGCCTGTACCTGCGCCTCCATCTGGGCCTACAAAATATGATGCATGGGTTAGAATACGAAGCTAACGTGTGTAAAGCGCTTGAACGATGAGTGCAACAGAAATAACCTTGAATTGCTCCATGTCTATCTGTACGGCGCTTCGCCTCGGTCGTATAGGCGGTGTGGAGTCGGTTTGCCAAGCACGAAGTTGCAAGAGAGTGGGAGTACTAGCCGTGTCGATCACGCTGCCAGCCATAACGTACCGCCCATGCTTCTTGCCTCCTCCCATCCTCATGACGGTCTCTCCATCAATGGGCTCTGTGTGTGGATCGAAATCTGGCCCCCTCACCGCCTTTGCCATCTCGGTGTAGTCACTAAGGCGGCTGTGGACAGAGGAGTTGCTGTATGCTGAGGGGGGTCATCCGGGTTGTACGTGACATCAGAGGTCGCCTTCCCCTTTTTTGAGCAAGCATAAGCCCCGAGGATGCTGGTTTCTTGGCCATGTGCCTGCGACTGCGGGAAAAGGCAGATTCATTAGAAATTCTGCAGAATTTAGCGTTGGAATAAATAAGTAAATACACGTACCCATTTTTTCTGTATCCCTTGAGGTTGTTGCTGCCTTGGTGGTGTGATGATCCTCCCATCATCCCTCGCCGCACTCGACCACCCTCACTCTTCTCCGTGAAACCCTCCGTGAACCACTTGTCGACCACCATACCCCAGCACCGATCATTGTTAGCTAGCCACCACGGAGGCACCTGCATGCCATCAAGTACGCCATCAAGGCACTACGGAGGCCAGGCATGTTGCTCGCCATATCCCACAAACCCACCAGCTTCATTCATCACGAGGGCTTCTAACTCGGCACGAATCTCATCAGGTGTCATCATGTGCGGTATAGGGTCTTTAACTTCGACGCCTTTCCTAAGGTTCTTCTTATCTCGTCTGAATGGATGGTCAATAGGGAGGAATTGTCGATGTTTGTCGAACGAACAATATTTGCCGCCCTTCTTCAACCAAATGAACCTCAGACGCGCCTTGCATATTGGGCAAGGGAACTTCCCGTGCACACACCAGCCACAGAATATCCCATACGCGGGCATGTCATGCAGAGAGTAGTGGTACCACACATACATTCTGAAGTTTGTCTTTGTAGCTCGGTCGTATGTCCAAATCCCTTCCTCCCAAGCACGGAGCAAATCATCAATCAGAGGCTCCATAAACACACTCATATTATTCCCCGGGTGTTCAGGAATTATCAACGACAGGAAAATGTTCTGTCGTTCAAAGATAACGCCCGGGGAGAGATTGAGAGGGATAACGAACACAGACCAACAAGTGTATGGGGCTGCCGACATTCCGTAAGGTTGGAAGCCATCTGTCGCCAACGCAACACGCACATTACGAGCTTCAGCAGCTTTAACATGGTGGATCCCGTCAAAATGGGTCCATGATTCAGCATCGGATGGATGTACAAGCTTGTCTAGTTTGTATCGAGTTCCATTTTTGTGCCATGTCATCTATTTTGCGGTGTCCTCGCTCATGAACAGCCGTTGGACCCTCGGTATGAATGGAAGGTACCATAGGACTTTCGCGGGGATCGCGAGCTGCCTCTTCTGACCATCACCAGCGTCTACCTCCAAGAACCTTGAGGATTCACACTTTGGACAGTACTTTGCATTCTCGTGTTCTTTTCTAATAAGATGCAGTTCTTAGGACAGGCGTCAATCTTCTCGTAAGACATCTTAAGTGCACGAAGGACCTTTTGTGACTCATACATGTTCTTTGGCAGAATGTGACCTTCCGGAAGCAGGCTGCCAAATACCGTCAACATAACATCGAAGGCGTCTCGACTCAGTGCAAACTGGGACTTCACGGCCATTAGGCGCCCAATAGCATCCAATTGGGAAACCTTTGTATGCTCGTGAAGGGGTTGACCAGCTGCAGCTAACATGTCGTAGTACGCCTTCGCGCTTGGCTCTGGCTCATCTTCCCTTCCTCCTTCATCAAACTGAGCTTCCTCAAAGTCATCTAACATGTCCGCCACCCCAGCATCTGAATCAAGTTCCTCGATGCGTTGTCTCACGGCCTCGTCTCTTCTACGATTATTGCCTTCAACATAGTAGGTCCACCGGGTTTGGTCTATCGTAAATCCGTGTTTGAAAAGATGACTTGTCATTTCTTTCTTTGTTCTTCGACACGTGTTCCCACATTTATCACAAGGACACCAAGTGGTCTTGTTGCTTCATTTAACCTTTGCAAATGCTTCATCTATAAAACCCTCGGTCCTCCGAACCCATTCCACACTCACATCACCCCCAGGGTTCCAACCCGTGTGCATCCAGCTACGATCATTCATCATCTATGACACCGGCAAATGAAAATGGAATTCTTTTACATGTACATAGTGTAGGTCCTACACGATGTCTATACTCTCTACTAGGTGAAGATATGTTCTAATCCCACCCGAGGATGCATAGTTAGGGTAGGTTTACATAGTCTACTCCGATCTGGGACAGAATTTCGGCAGCACCTCCCCGCTGTTCTCCAAATACACGTCCCAGAGGGAGATTGTGTATCCGGAGAACACCGGAGAGATGCTGCCGAAATCCTGTCCCAGATCGGAGTAGACTATGTAAACCTACTCTAGCTACGCATCCTCGGGCTGTCCAAATAACGTGGACAATTGGAAAACAGATACGGTCGTAGATATGCAAAGTTCTGCATATTTCCAACCGTATCTCTTTCGAACGGGAGACACCTAACTGGTTTACGTGATCTACGAACATGCATGTAACGCGAGCGTGATTGCGGTGCTTACGGTGGGTCGGCGGTGTAGGCGTGGCCGGCGTGGTGTAGACTCGCGGTCCGGCTCCCGCTACTGTAACACCCTCAAAATTAAGTAGGATTAATTTAGGGTTTACTTAGATAATCACTAGATTTATTAGGAGAATTATAGAATTAAATAGAAATAAATATAGGAAATAAACTATAAATAAGTGAAGGGAATATAAAAGGGATGTTTCATAGCTTGAGTGTCAAAATGAGTCTCTAAAACCCTAGAATCAATTAGGAAACGTTTGGTCCAAATTTGAATCCAAATTCCTTTCAAAAACCCTTTTAAACAAATGAAAAAGCTCTCTTAAATGTTAAACGGGCCAAAACCCCTATTCTGGCCCAACTCACCCCGCCAGCCCACTAGCCAAGTCTGGTTTCGCTCCCCCGACTCCTAATCTCGTCCATTTCTTCCCCCTTCCCCGATCGCTCGGCCCACGGCCGCAGCGGCCTGCGTAACACCCTCTGCGGCCCAGTCCGCTTTCTCCCCTCCCCGATACACGAACGCCCGCGGCCCAGCTCGTCGCCGCAGCCCGTTCGCACCCTCCTTGCGACGCATTGACGTCACCGCCGCCGGGGAACAATTCCCCCTGCGCCGCCCTTCGCCGTAGTCACGCGTGCGCCGCCGCGCCGCCGTTATCACGACGAGTTCCCCGCCACCGTGTCACGGTCACCGGCACGGCTTCACCGCGCGCCGTGCCGCATCCCCACCACCGTGCGCCGCGCGTCGCCGCCCCGGCTGCACGCCTACCGCCTGTCCCTCACCGACGCCGCCGCTCGGCGCCACCGCCGCCACCAAGCTTCGCCACCGGGGGGCTCCTCCCTCCTTCCCCCTCCACGCCACGGGCCACCACGACCGCCACGCTGGCCCAGCCGGCCACAGCTGGCCGCCACGGCGGCCGAGCGCCATTAATGGCGCCAGAGCGCCCAACTACCTTGCCGCCCTACGTCATGGCGACCGTGCACGGCGCTGCTCCGCCCTCCGCGATCCGCCGCCGTTCGATGCGCGCGGAGCGGCCATGATGAGGCGCCCCGCCGCGTGTCGCCACCTCCCGCATCCACCGCATCCGGGATGCGGCGCCGACCCCCCTTCCGGCCGCCCGAGCTCGAGCTCACCGTCGTCACCCCGACGCCACG
This sequence comes from Urochloa ruziziensis, assembly GCA_015476505.1. NCBI lineage: Eukaryota > Viridiplantae > Streptophyta > Magnoliopsida > Poales > Poaceae > Urochloa > Urochloa ruziziensis. The sequence continues at coordinate 9,877,956 of CM027120.1, read as the reverse complement.
CGTCGAGCTCTTCCCAGCCTCCTTCCCTCGCCACGCGCGACGTGGCAAGCCTCCGGCGCATCCGTCCGCCTATAAAAGGAGGCCCCCTTCCCCTCACCGGAGCGCAACAAGCCGCGCCGAGCTCCCTTCCCCGGCCGTGCTGCCTCCTCCCTCCTTCGCCCCTTCCGTCGTTCCCTCTCCACCACCCAATACCCGAGCAGCTTTCCCTCATCCTCCTCTCTCTCTTCGTGGCCTCCGCCCAAGCGCTGGCGGCCGGAGCTCGGAGATCGGGGAGCACCCCGAGCTCCCCTGTCCCCGCCATGGCGCATCAGCGCCAAGAGGAAGATGACCCTCTGGTCATCCTCCCCTCCCGCATTGAGGAGCTGACGAGCGGGCCCGCCTCCTATCCTGCCGCGGGTGCGCTCGGTCTACGTAGACCGAGGTCCCGGCCGCACCCCCGGTCCACGACCGGCTCACCACGCCGAGCCGCGTCATCCCGCGTGGACCCGGTGCACATGAACCCCAGCGGGAGATGCCACGGTCCACCGGCCCATGGTTCCGGCCCACGGAACAGTGCTCAAGCTGGACCCCACCCGCTCGCGTCAGCAGCCCGGAAATTGCTACGCGTACCCGGTAAGTGTACACAACCCCTTGTTTAGAGCCCTACCTCCACTCCAAAAATTCCCCAAAATTCTCCAAAAACATTAGGAACATTCCTAACCCTATTAGAGCCATCTAAACCATTTTAGGATAATCTAAGACCCCAAATCCCAAAAGAGTAGCTCTCATCCAATAGAAAAACCTTCCTTGGTGTACCCAGAAAATCCCCCTTTCTCTATCTTAGCCCCATAAATCCCCAATTAATTCCCATAAATATTAGGGATTATTCTAAACATTTTCATATGCTTAGTTCCCTAATATTTACATCCTAAGCTTAGCCATGCCTTTAATCCACCCAAAACCCCGCCGCTACGCCGCCCGTGTAAGCCTAAAACCCCGTCTAAACCCCCGTCGTCCAACTGATCGTCCGTAGACCCCTAGGTTTCACTGAAACCCTAGCCATCATGCTACCCAAGAAACAGATAAGGATTCTCTAGAAATCCATATCGGTCATTCGGGATTTATTCATAGAAATCCTTATAATTCCCGAAATACCGATAATCATCATTCCAGCCATCTTCCAGGGAATTATTTAATAATTCTCTTCCACATTCCCATCCTTTAATCCATTGGTTATTTTATATAATTGATGGGTTATTAATCCAACCCCAGCCATTAGCAGAATCTTTCAATCCCCGCCTTCCTTTCCATTCTTCCTTTTCCTTTTACGATTTGATTGATGTATTGTTATCCTGATTGTTATTTTATGTGTTTTTATCGATAGCATGACCGGGCCCCGACGAGACGCCAAGGCTCCAGAAGGCCCGAAGCCCAGCCCGGTCAACATACGAAGCACGCCTGTGTAAGGAACGATTAAGGATCGACAATGAAGGCAAGTCTCACCAATAATATCACTTAATCACTAAAGTTTACCGTTCTTGCAGCGTAAGCTATGAGGAGGCATCACGTGGGTGAATGCCTGGCTCCGCTGTAGTTATAGGATGCTGATTGGGAGTGGAAGGAAGATCCCAAGGGAGGGGATTCTGTCCTAAGAGCCACTCTGATCCCAGCTAAGGACCGGTTCATGGGAGAGTCTTTCCAATGCCCTGTACAACCACGCATGCCAAAAAGGTATGGCCTTCGGGAATACCTATTTATGTGAGGCCTTGACTCACACCCCACTAGTCAGCACTAGTAAACTGTCCCGAGGGGCCACGGTGGGCAACGGGTATGCTGGAGATAGCCCCAGACAGAGGGCTGGGACTGGTCGGCACGGGTCGCATGTGACAGGGCTGGTAGGGCCCAAAGGGCGATGCAGAGGCATGCCCTTTTATATAAGGTGCACCTATTCCCCGGGAAGGTCCTTTTGTGGACAGAAATGCGATCCCTGTTTAGACCCCAGCAGCACCCGTGGACAGAGCTAGTGATTGGCTGTCTAGAGATGGACGCCAGTGGACACGAGTCTCGTAGGTCGACGCCCGCCTTTCGCGGAGGTGGGAACAGACCGAATGCGTGGTAGATAAGTACAACCTCTGCAGAGTTAAAATCTATCTGGATAGCCGCAGCTCTCAGCATAGAGCCGATTTGGTCAAAGCCCCCACTGATTAGATTTATTTTATCGCATGGGAAACCCGGACGGCAGGAGCGCCGAGGACTGGGTTCTGGGCTTGATACCGGGACTGGCAGGGAGGAAATGCCCCTCCAGGCCAAACCTTCACATTTATTTAATTTAATCTATTATATTATTGAATTTGTGGGATTTGCTGGGTATTCAATTTTGAATACTCACTCTTGCCTTCCTTGTCACACAGATTTAAGTCTCCAGGGCGATGAGGTGCTACAGCCCATTCCGGTGGAGGAATGAAGTGCCTACCCGCTCTCCGCTAGCTAAAAACAAACGGTGTTAAACCTGATTTAAAATTATACGTTATTTACCTCTTCTGATACTAATCTGTGATAGGATCTGTATCAGCGGCCGATCCAGGACCTGATACAGGTAATTAAGGGACGTCCCGGTAAGGGGTCCCCACAGCTACGACTCCCGCTCCTGATACCGCTCCGGCTCCCGCTTCGGCTCCCACTCATGGTACCGCTCCGGCTCCGACTCCCGCTACAGCTCCGACTCTCTGTCGAATAAGTGGAAGCGGATTCCTGCAATATTCAATAAATGATTATATGAAATTCAAAATTTCGCCAGCACCTCCCCTATACGGTGAGGGTTTCCAAACCTGTAACAAAAACCACGACATGAAGGTCGGGCCACACAGATGTTTAAGCACACGGCTCGATGGCCGGACACAAGGCTTTGACCACCAAAACCACAAGGCTCCCCTAAAGGCTCAACGGCGGCGAGGCGGAGATGGGCTCTCGTGGACGGTGGCTTCTGCACATCAAAAACCAAAGAAATGTCAATGTAAATATTTTGGCAGCACCTAATTATCACTAAGTATATGCTAACTAAGTATTTCTAACTAAAATAGCAACTAATTATAACTAAGTATATGCTATCAAAGTTTTTCTAACTAAATTAACAACTAATTATAACTAAATTAAATTAAATCAAACAACTAATTATAACTAAGCAACTAAATAAAAAAACTCACCGGCTGGCCGGTGAGGTCGTGGAGCGGCCGGGGAGGCGGCGGCCGGCGCGGCGGCCAGGAAGCGGCGGAGCGGGGGCCGGAGAGGCGGCAGCCGGCGCGGCGCGGCGACTCGGCGGCCGGGGGTGGGGGAGACGGCGGCAGGGCGCGGCGCAGCGGCCGGGGCAGCGGCGCGGCCGGGGCTGGGGGAGGCGCGGCGGCGGCGACGGCGACGGTGGGGCGTGTGTGTGCGTGTGTGCTGTGTGTGTGCGTGTGTGTGCTGTGTGTGGGGGGGGAGAGGATGCCCGAAAACGGCTAAGTGCCGGGGCTTCGCCGTGTGCCCTGGATCTGGGCACACGGCAAAGCTAGGCTGATTTCAAAATTCTTTGCCGTGTGCCCTGGATCTGGGCACACGGCAAACAGACTACTTTTAAAATTTTGAAATTTTTAAAATGTTTCATGTTTTTTAAATTTCTGAAATTTTGAAACTATTTGCCGTGTGCCCTGCATCTGGGCACACGGCAAAGTTGTTTGCCGTGTGCGGCCCATGGGGCACACGGCAAACAATCTATGCCGTGTGCCTCTAGGGAAAGCACACGGCAAACATTTTCTGCCTAAACAGAAAAAAAAATAAAAAATATCAAACGGATTCAAAAAATAACCAAATTTGGGCATGGACCTGTCTAAGGTGTATGAAGACTATAAAAAATGAGTTTTATGGTAAAACAAAATTTGAATTGTCACGTTGCTTCAAATCACATCGTCTCATTCAAAACTCTTAGGATCTTCTCCCGAGAAGCTCCGGTTTGTAAAGAGGCAATGCGTCAACTTGCTCAAAACCTTCTACATTTTTTACCATAGCCTCTACGTATAAAAACATGACATCATGTCAAAATTTATAATGTTTTGACCTTTTTTGTATTTTATAAAAATTTTAAACGAACCGAACCCAAATGCGGGCACACGGTAAGCGAGCAATATATTCAAAATTTGATTCCATCTAATAGACATGGCATCATATTAGTCTTAAGAATCCGAATAACATTTTTCTGAAGATTACATTCAAATTTGCCGTATCGACAAAATTAAAAATAATGATATAAAACGATTAAATATAGCAAACAGACCGAAAAACATGCACAAAACTAACATGGAATAATACAAGGACCAAGAAGTTAGTAAAAAAATTTGGAGGCAAAATTTAAAATTTTTGCTGCCTGTTTGCCGTGTGCCTACGTGTGGCACACGGCAAACAGGCCACTTTGCCGTGTGCCTTCCTTTTTGCCGTGTGCCACGTGGCCCCAGCACACGGCAAACAGGATGCTTTGCCGTGAGCTGGATGTTTGCCGTGTGCCACGTGGCAAGGGCACACGGCAAAGCTGACGGCCAAGCCAACGGCCGTTTGGGGCGGCCTGTTTGCCGTGTGCCTGCCTGTTTGCCGTGTGCCTACCTGGGTCCACCGTGTGCCACGGCTTCGCCGTGTGCCACGTGGACAGGCACACGGCAAACAGGCTTGTTTCTTGTTCGGCAGAGCAGCTGAAGTTTCTGTTCATGTAAAATACAGTCATGGAGTGAACATCATTTCTATCATTTCTTTTCCTTTTTCACTCTTTTCCCCTCCTGAAGGCAAGCAAAAGTTCTTCACATGGCTCCTAAGAGCAACTCCAAGAGAGTTGCCATTTTTCGCTCCTTATTTGACTCTCTATTCAACTCTCTACAAATATTCCTCGCCATACTGAACATCTCACTCCAACAGACTCTCCATTTTTCACTCCTCAAATCCCAACGACTATATTCAGCTACCCAATGACGCGTAGGTCCCGCACGTCATCCCCACCCTTTCCTCTTTTTTATCTTGCCTGGCCGGCTTGCCATCCGGCCTCATCCTCTTCCTCTCCCTCTCATCCGGCCGGCCTCCCCTTCTCTCCCTGGCGGCAGCGCGCGGAGCTCCGACCGGCCTCCCTTCTCTCCCTGGCGGTGGCGCGCGGAGCTTCGAGCCAGCGGCGCGCGGAGCTCGGCCGTCCGACCGGCCGTGCTCCCTACCCACAGCTCCTCCCCACCAGTGGCTCCTCCCTGGCTGCCGGCGTCCTTGCGCCGCTCCTTCCCACCGGCGTCCTCCCCACGCGCGAATCTTCCCCGCCACGTCCTCCCCGTGAGGCTCCTTCCCGCTCGCATCCTCCCCGTCCGCCGCTGGCATCCCCAGGCAGCTCCTCCCCACCGGCGCTCACCACCTGCGCGGCGCTTCTGCCCTGGCGGTCCCCGCTGCATCTTCCTCGACCGGCTCCTCCCCGCTTGCCGGCGGCATCCCCGTGCATGTCCTCCCTGACCGCTGGGACCCACGGCTGGCAAGCCGGATTGGCAAGCTAGATTGGCTTGCCAAGTTTGGGGTGCTGCGGGTGAGTTTTGGCAAGTGAGATGGGATAGCAATCCAGATAGAGAGTCTCTTGGAGCAGTATTTTTGAGTTTGAGTTGCCAAAATTGGTTTGGGGAGTGGGATGGCAAATTTCTTGGAGTTGCTCTACAACACAAAGTTCTAACGGCAGACAAACTACTGATTCGTATCTGGCCATGTGATCAGGTTTGCTCGCTCGCTCTGTGATCAAGCAACTAAGACCGCTGTGCACTTGGCTCTAAAGTGTTGTGTTTTGCAAAAGAGATTTGGGTCAACGTAAAACACTAGCCTGGGCTACCAATTCTCTAGCGCCCGCAGTGGTTGCTGTGAAGCGAACCATGACCACTGTGGAGGTGAACCATCGTTGTCAGAGGCAAAGTGCGCACTATCTGTTCCGTGCGAACCATGACCTGTTGAAGGATAAAATAAACATCTGGTCGTTGCCTCAACCCGCCATCCCCTCCGAGCGCTGGCCCTCACTCTCCCTCTCTCCCATTCCCCTCCTTTCTCTAGCCAAGAGGAACGAGAAGGAAAGCAAGAGGAAAAGGAAAGAGGAACGAGGTTCCCCACCGCCCCTCCCTCTCCCTCTCGAACTCCACCTCCACGCAGGCCTTCGCCCGCCCTCACTCCCCCGTCGCGCCTCCCTCTCTCGCGCAGGCCTTCGCCCGCCCGCCGCTCGAGCTCGACCCCCTCCATAGCCGCCGCATCTCCCCACCACTCGTCCATGTCCTGTCCACCCCTGGACGGTCGAAGGGGATAGAGCTGCGAAGCCCTCTATGTTCCAATGCTCCTCTTAGAGTAATTTCACCAACGGTCCATGAACTTGTCCCGAGTTCTCATCTAGGTCCCGGTACTCTCAAAATACACGTATAGGTCCTTAAACTTGTCCCACGCTGACATCAAGGTCCCAATACTCTTAGAATGGACACAAATGTCCTCCAACTTGTCTCACCGTCTCATCATGGTCCATATACTTCCAAAATGCATTTATTTATTTAGAAAAAAATATTGTTGTCAAATTAAAACTTTCATGATTTCAAACCAAGTTTAAATCCCACTCAAAATTGATCCAAAATTTATGAGAAAATAATCACAAACACATGGTTGATTAAGAATATTGTATATAATATTTGGTGAGTTCAATAATTGCAATTTTACCACAACTATTTAGTAATTGATTTTATTTTAGAGATAAAAATTATTCAAAAATACAAAAAGTAATGGAAAATATTAAGAACTGTGAAATTAAAAATCTCTAAAATAACCTATGGTAAATTTTTTTTGTGATTTTCTCAAGAATAATTTATCAAAAATGAAATCAGTTATTAAATAGGTGTGTTAAAATAACAACTCTAAAAATCGTTAAATCTTGTATCCATTATTCTTAATCAACCTTTTTTCTGATTATTTTATCATGAATTTTGTATCAGTTTGAAGTGAGATTTGAACTTGGTTTGAAAACATGAAAAATTTAAACATTCAAAAATGTTTTTTTCAAAAAAAGAAATACATTTTGGAAGTATATGGACCTAGAGACAAGTTGGAGGACTGTTGTGTGTATTGAGAGTATCGGGACCTAGATGAGAGCATAGGACAAGTTTGAAGACCTATACGTGTATTTTGCGAGTACCAGGACCATTATGAGAACTCGGGACAAGTTCATGGACCGCCGGTGAAATTTACTCCTCCTATATGCATTAACAATGCTCCTGCTGTTATTTTTTTTAAAAAAAGAATCATTTTTTCCCAAGTACTACTACTACTGTCTAGTTCCATCATAAAAGCAAAAGAGATAGAAAGAGAGGACAAAGACATGGCATGAGGGGGAAAAATAATTCACAGCAGCGTCGCTGATGGTGTTCTGCTGCCAAGAACATGGGAGTGATCTGAGGCCTGATGGCTTGCCTTGCCGGCAACCACCATCACAGCATGACAGGCACAGCAGCAGCTGACACACATGGGCATGGGCTGGCCGGCAGGGTTGTCCTGCAGCAGCAAGTCATGGAGCTCAGCTGCCTCCGGCAAACCAACCATGATAGGGAGAACTCTGCATTATTTGCTTGCAAAGACAAACAAGCGGCCATCATTTCGTTTTGGCACCCTTGTTTCCTTTGTACAGTATATATATCAGCAGCTGCAGCGGTTTTGTTTCGTTCGTTTGGGCCTGGTTTCAGTTCAAGAGGGAGGCCTCAAAAGGCTTTTGGACTACCGTTGTGTAAAACTATTGATCGAAACAAAGTGAGAATTGTTCCACTACAAAATGCAATATGTTTTGAGTTATGAAATTACCTTTCATGAGAATCCACAAATACAATTACTTTTCGGAAAAGAAGTAATTTAAACATTATTGGAAGTCAAAGGCTATAAAAAATGACCAAAACATTAAGCATAGATTCCCCATAATAGAAAGATATGAGTATGTTTACGATGAAATGCTGGTTACAGTCATATACAGTAAATATACCAGATCTGTTTAATTATATTTCGAACCTATCAAACAAATAAAAAATCCATGATCCGCATTCTTTATTAGGATATAATAGGATAAACCCTGGCTTCCTTTCGGCTTGAACATGCATCTCTCCTCACATGCTCTTCTCCCAATTCCCACATGTGCCCTTGCCAGTGTTTCAGCAGCCGCGATGATTAAAGAGATCCCATGCCTGTCTCTATTCACCCTCTCTCAGATTATAGTGGAGAGATGAGATACACTGTAGCTTTGCTAAATCTTTGTTTGGCTATTTCCGGTGCTAGTGGAGATCTTAGCTGTATGACAGGAGCACCATGATCCCTTTTTGACACCCAATGCCAAATGTGAAATGTTTCTTGCCATTTCCTTCCCTTAAAACACAGAATCGTCAATGCGAAATGTTTCTGTTGGCACGTTGTTCATGTAAGGGCGCACGTTGGCTACAGGTATTAAGTACGTATACGACAGGTCAGATAGCCACGGTGGTACAGAATTTTTGGCTATCCAGGACGAGCTAGATTCAAATCAAATGCGTCAGATGTTTCCGCTGATGAAATACAGTACTACAATTTTTTTAAAAAAAAATTGAAAAGAGCCTTGGGCGCGTCGTGGCATGGCCGTGCGTGCAGACAAGAACGCACGGACGTTTCTCCCCCAAAGTACAGAGGAAGCCATTGTTTGAGCAGGTGCTATGGTGCCTATCCGGGTCTACTCTACGCCCTAGGCCCTAGGCTGAGGCTCTGGCGACAAAGTACAGAGGTAAGCCGAGACGACACGGCCAGCCATAGGCACCATCACTGTTTTTACATTAAGCATTGCAATCAAGCTTCCAAAACAAATTAAAAAAAAAAATGCCAAGTTCGTCCCTCTGCTTCACAATGCAGGAAACAAAATGAGAGCCAGGAAACATGTCAAGAAGAGATTCTAATGCAGGAGCACGGGGAGCAACGTGTGCGCGGCCTGCACTGCACGTACACACCTGTACAAACAGCCACAAGAAGCAAGCGAGAGTTACTGGCTGGGGATTGGGTCGCCACATGCTCCCCTGCCCCCCTGCACACCCACACATGATTGATTGGTTTGGTTTGGTTGCGACCTTGGTGGTGGTGGCCATGAACAAACCCAATGTGCCCGGGGGTGCAGTGCAGGACATGCTTGCATCTGCACCAGCATTATATTTGCTCCCAAACAAAGGGAAAAAAAACAGAATTTTGGGTGGCATTTTCTTGTGCACATCCATTTCCCCTAAATTTCTCACTACATCCATCTTCCTTTTTTAAAAAAATAAACTACATCCATCTTCTTGAATTCGTTTGTTGCCTTGCTCTGAATCCTCAGTGAGCATGGTGAGGCTTGTGAGATCAGGCACAGTAGTAGCATCAGCGCCGACAGGAGCTGCAGATTAATTAAGCATGGATCATAATCCTGCGCATCCCAAATCAATGCCGCATCAAACAAAACAGTGACCCTGAATGCCACGGCACATGCATGCAGCTCAATCCTCAGACCTCCCTGCCGCGTCGCGCCATCATGCACGCAGCACACCCTTCCAAAATCCCGGCACAGAACTCAATGAAAAAGAAGCTGTCCATAACGACAGCTCAATTGCGATATCCAGCACATTTAATTATTATCAGCAAAAAAAAAATCTTCAACTCACCAAACATTATTTCAGTATTGCTTTTGCTACTAGAAATGAAGTCAGAGACACCATCGAGGAAGCAACAAGTAAAATGGATATTTGGGTTCTCATCAGGAAATTGAGTCCAGTTGCAGTTGGATTGGAAATCACCTGCTACTGTGATGCATTGCTTGCTCCCCTACCTTATGACAAAGCAACAAACGCCGGAAAAAAATAAGCAAAAATAAAAAAGACGATAATAACCTTGACATGTTCTACTTTTGTTGTCTCAGTTCACTTCCCCTCTCTCTCTCTGCTTCGACGACGGTAGATCATTCGGCGATAGAATTAATGGAACAGTGAAAATGGCGATCGATGAAGCGGTTGGTTTAATTCGCTAGCTAAGCTAGGTTACCAGGACGGATCAAGAATGTAATATCACCATGGACAGAACGGCACCATGGCGATCCCCTCCTCTGTCAGTCGGTCTCACTCGAGCTTGAGCCCCGGCTGCGGCGGTGAGCCTGGGCCGCCGCCGCGGTGGCAGGACGGCCCGGCGGCCTGCGGCGGCGCCGGCATCACTCCGGGGGGCACCATCTGGAGCGGCATCTGCGGCGCGGCCTCCGCCGGCCGGGACGGCATGCCTGCCGCCGCCGCCGGCGAGTGCTCCATGTCGATGCGCCTGGTGGTGGCGAGGCTGTGCTTGTTGTTGTGCATCCACACCTTGAGCACCCTGCGCTTGACGCCGATCTCCTGGCAGAACCCATCCACCATGCCCTCGTCCAGCTTCTGCAGCCGCCACCCAACCCGCTCCGCGAACTCCAGCATCCGCGCCTTCTGCTCCGGCGAGAACTTGGTCCGGAACCTCTTCCTCGCCGCCGACGACGACCCCCCGCCTCCGCCTCCGCCGCCGCCGTCCATCTCGTCCGACTCCGAGTTGTGCACCATGCTCAGCGGCATCACGTACTGGTGGTGGCCGTGGTGGTGGGGGTGCCCGTGCCCCGGCGGCGGCGGCGGGGGCAGCGCGCGCGCCGCCGCGGCGTATGCGGCGTAGGGGTCGCCGGCCGCGGTGGAGACCAGGAGGCCGCCGGCGCCGGCGCTGCTGCCGCGGTAAGGCATGGCGGGGGCGAGGAGGCGGTGAGTGGCGCGGTGGCCGGCGGCGGAGGAGGCGTACATGACATCGTCGGCGTCGGCGTCGGCGGCGTCGCCGTCGAGCTCCTTGCGGTGGAAGTTGCGGTGGCAGCCGCAGGCAGAGCACTTGAGGGCCTCGAGCGAGCCGTCCTCGCCGCTGGGCATGAACTCGCCGCACCCGTCGGTGGCGCTGCCGCCGATGGCCGCCGCGTGGTTCTTCAGGCACTCGCGGTACCTCACCGCCGGCGCCGGCGCCGCCAATGCCACCGCTGGCGCGCCACCGCCGCCGCGCTTCTTCGCTGCGGAGCCGCCCTCCGTCTCCTCCGCCACCGGCGACGGGGACAGGCCGTTGTTGCTGCCGCCGTGGCCGTGCTCATGGTGGTGCAGCTGCAGGACATGGCCGGCGGCGGCGGGGGCGCTCACGGCGGCGCCGCCGCCGTAGGGGGAGACGGCGTTGGCGTGCATTGGGATCGCGAGCTCGCCTTGCGTGCCAGAAAGATCCATGCCTCCTCCTGCTGATCTCTCCTCGAGGGAGAAGATGCTTCTCGCTGCAGCTGACGCTTCTGTTCTTCTCTGCAGCGGCACAATGGAAACCATGATGAGAGAACAAACAAGAAAGAAAAGGCCAATCCCTCTCACACACTACACTCTCAAGGAAGGATGGATGCAACAAAATTCTCAGTGTTTCTTGGGACTCTCAACACAGAAGGCACTAAGTGGGGGGAGAGAGAACAAAAAGGAGGGCTGCAGCTGCACTGAGGGTGAGATGCATGGTGGGGGATCTTGGGACCTTATCAACAAGATACTCTCTACTTGCAAAACCCAAGATGGATGTAAGTAAGCAATTAAGCTGCTGCTAAATCATCAGGCCATAGTTGAATATATAATGCATATTGTGCTTGCTGCCATGTCCTATATGCAACTATGTTGCCAGTTTCTTCTTCTACTGCTACTACTTTCTTGGGCGCTTCAGCATGCAATGCAAATTGTGAAACAGAGATCACATACAACTTGGGAGGGGAGGAATGGAGGAGGAGAAGCTACTCACTCGGTGGCTATAGTGGAAGGAGGATGGAAGGAAGGATGAACAGTGAGGCTGTTCTTACCAAAAGACACCAGGGGGGTTACTTTGAGCTGCTTGTTACTAGCTCCAAGATTTTACTGATATACTGCTTCTACGCTACTGTGTATTCTTTTGTTTTGGTTGTTCCTCCTCCACTAAGATGTACGTTTGGGCTATGGACCAGCCTTTGACCTCTCTCTCTCTCTCTCTCTCTCTCTCTCTCTCTCTCTCATCCTAGACTTGCAACACACCGCTTCTCTCTCCACTTGAACCGGGAAGCTATGGAGGATGAGCGCTCATGCTGCTGCAGATGTTTTGTGTTTAAGCCTAGTGCTGTTTGTTTGTGTTTGGGGGGTAGGTTTAGGAGGGAGGCCACACGAAAATTTTCTCTATCAGACTTCAGACTCTCTGGGACAGTAGAGGAGGAGAGAGAAGAGCAAGAGAGAGAGAGAGAGAGAGAGAGAGAGAGAGAGCCAAGAGACCAAAAGCGAACCAACCTTGTTGCGTCAAGGGCTAATCGAGAGGACAAAGCAGCAGGGGGGGCAAGGACTCAGCCTTTGCAGCTTCCACCATTGCAGTGAGGTGACTAGCGGGCTTGCTAGGCCATGCTAGCCGCCCTCTGCAATGTGGCGATAAAAGAAAACAAGAGAGAGGAAAGATGAGAAGGAGCACTTAGAGGGAGAGAGTTTTGTAGGAGGATTATTTGCCTGTGGTAACCAAAAGATAAGAAGTGAAGAGAAATAGTAGAGTCTGGTGCTTGCTTTGCTTGCACTATCAGGAATCCAAGCTTACATGAGAGAGAGAGAGCCGGGAGAGGCAGTGGCCTGTCAGAGGAGAGAGAGACGATGCCCATGGATGACTCTGATATTTTTGTTTTTAGATCTCAAAGAATGATATTTCCGCTGTCCCTTCTCTCTCTATTTTTTTTAGCAGAGCCTAGAGGGAAAGAGGAGATATCTCTCGATCTCTGTTAGGCACTCAGTTAATGCTGTCTCATGGGCACCATGTTTTCACATAACCCTTGTGCTCAGTATTTATTTCTCATGCATGTTAGAGGGATAATATCAATTCTATTGTCGGAGCCTATTCATGATGGACAGTCTTTGCCTGCTGATCACAAGCCATAACTACAGTGTGCAAATAAAATTATTTCAGTTTTTAACCTAAATAAACAAAGTTTTAAGAATAATTTAACCTAGACATTAGTCTTGTATATTGTATCCTAACGAAATCATAGCACTGCCTAAATTCTAGAATATAGATTAGTACCGAGTATAGAAAAATGAAATGATGGCGATAATATATATAACAAAAGCATGCATGATAAGGTTAAATATATACAGTTTTTTTAATTATACAAAACCATTTATAATTTTAGATTACTAATATGAGTCCCTAAAACTAGGGCAGGCACAGCCTCCGATTGCCCATACCTTTCCATTTCTTGTGATGTTAACTGGACGGGAACATGGCAACCAGCACAAAGAACAAACACTCATATATAGAGATAAACTAATCTTTGGCGTGGTCTGAAGAATACCACGCAATTAGTTTGAGGAAGATATATGCATGTCATGTCACATACCCTACCAGCTATTAGTGAAATCACTAGACAGTTTACAAAAGAGCATACTCGGTAGTAAAAAACTCATTAGTACACAGTGATATAATTAAGCAACAGTGTTAGCAGCTTGTAGTATCTTATCGGCAATCAGCTGTAGCAGAGCATAGTGTGTTTGTCTGTATCACGCAGAAGTGTATCATTGTGCCCTAAGAGTTGACCATACCACCTTGTCCTAATGGCACCCCACAATGACCACACCACTAACCAATCATCTTATGCTTCCTTGAAATGTGCAACAACAGCAGGATTGCAGTCTGCAGAACCCCCACCCCCACCCCAACCCCAACCCCCCAAGGGTCAAAATGGGATGTAGCATAAAAGTACTGGTGCTAGCAACCAATAAAACTCAGGTTAGGGGACAGGGTTTGTTTGGCACCTTTTATTTTTGTTCAGGGCCCTGACTAGATTAGTTATATGATTACATCCTAATCAAGACAAAGTCACAAAGCCTACAGTCTTTTGTTAAAAAAAATTCAGTTCTGTTTAAATATGCAGCATGCATGCTCATACTCATAGATGAGTACAAGGTGTCATCCTCAAAGATTCGCATAATTGGCCAGTGGCATGATTTGAGTTAGCACCTACTGACCTACTGCATCACCTTGGGGTGTGCAAAGGTATGCATTACTGCTGTCCTCAGGCCCACTAAACACAAAGCTTTGGATCCTGCAACTTTTATCTCTCTACCTGCTGCCTGAACGAAATGTTGCCGGGGTGTGCCATGCCTACTCCTATGCCTATAGTCACTAGTGGATGAGTGAGTGCTCTTGTCCTTGACTGCACAAACATTCCCCTGCCTGTCTAGAAAGAAAAGTTTAAATTGCCAAGTCTTTCTTTAACACACAAAGCTTCGGTTTAAGGCACATGATGGAATCAATTGGGATTAGATTACCACCTTGCATGGGAATTAGATTCCCCCTTTCCATGTGGGGAGGGAGAAAGGTCCTAATCACTTCTTTTGGTGGTGAATATTATAAAGTGCTGCCTAAGCATGCAAAGTGCACACAGAATGTGATCTTTAGGGTACTACATACAAGACACCCGACTTTTTCTTTCTATCAACTGAATGTCCCCCAAGATCGCGAGGAATGTTCATTCTTTCCTCCATAAGATCTTTAGAACAATACAAGGCTGGATGATCCAGGAATATCTCTTCAAGGCAAAAAAAAAAAAAAAATAATAATAAAGGCGCATATATGCATCCTTAGCTTTCTCTGAATTTATTTTGCTCTCCTTTTTTTTTTTTTTTGCCTCTGCTTTTGTTTCCTTGTTCACGCAAGGTTGGTTCATTCGTAGCCTAGACAGCGTCAGCTCCTGTATTGCAATTATGCATATTTTTGCTTTGCCTTTTGGTTTTCTCTCACGGGTCTTGCATATCGCTATCACTTTATTCTTCAATATCTATATGCTTTATTCTCACTTAAACCTCATTCTAGCTACTTTTGCTGACCTTCTGTGCATTTTTGTTTTGTTTTGTAAATTTCTCCATTTTATGTCACTATATGTTTTTTGTCGGTTTCTATATTGATCAGAAGTGAGATCAATATTTTATTTGGCTTGTATCTATGTTGATTTGCAAATATATGAAATGTATTTTTACATGTTCTCTATCTTTATGTGATTTATGCATCATAACACCAGTACTTTTTTATGGATTTTCTTTGTATATGCAAACTATCGAGATATTCTGAACTGAGGATCAGTGACAAATATATACTAGCACAGTTTCTATAGAAATTCTGAATTCTGAATCTGCTTGAGTTTTGCCTTCAAAAAAATCTGCTTGGGTTTATATCAAGTTGGGCTTGCCCTGGGCTCAGTTTGGGCTTAGGCAATATTGGGCTGTGCTGGCATAGGGCTCACGCTAAATAATTTATGAGGAAACGAATAGTCCCTATACGAGTCCAATACAAATATTACATCATTTGAACATAGGAGTGTATGGTGGCAGGAATGATGCAACCTCATTAATTACCACATTTTTTCTGCCTACATTTTTTGCTCTGTATGTAGAGTCTGAGATTTAGTAGTAGTAGTAGAGTAGTAACGGCTGGCATAGGGCTCACATTAGTATTGTGGCTTGTAGTATCGACTTACAGTATATTTGGATATCTTGTTTATACGCTAAAATATACCTTTTATTTTGAAAGGGGTCTAGTAGAGAGAGATTTATTGAGTTCATGCATGCTGCAACAGTGTAGCACTGGGTGAGTTATCCAACATGCTAACGTGTAACCTGATCATGATGGACCATCTACCTGGCCTTTATGCCTAGCTAACCAGGATATTATGCTTGATTGATGACCCCACCCCAAATTTAATGGATCACAGAACAGGATTGTCTTAGCTTTGCACATTCAATGCCATTAAATGAGCTGGAGTATTTATGAGTGCTAGCTGTTCGTGTGAAGAGTGACGACAGAGGTGGATGCAAGGTTGATGTATTTAGCTTTGGCTGACCAAGGTAGGATGCCCAATTCAAAATAAATTATTATCTCCTTGGAAAATGATTATTGAAAGATATATTAATGTGCATATATAGTGTTGTAAGGCCATCCCCAACCCAAGACATCAGTCATAGTTTCCATAACCTCCACATCATCAAGAAACTAGCACTAGACATTACCCTTCCAATGCAGACACCACCATTCTACAACTAAATTTAATACCACTCATCTCTCATCATGTCTTGGATAGTGTGTGGAAACCATGTCTCATGTAAGACCTAGTTTCCTTCTCTTTCTTCAT
Source organism: Urochloa ruziziensis (assembly GCA_015476505.1). Taxonomy (NCBI): domain Eukaryota; kingdom Viridiplantae; phylum Streptophyta; class Magnoliopsida; order Poales; family Poaceae; genus Urochloa; species Urochloa ruziziensis. The sequence goes on along the minus strand of CM027120.1, from coordinate 9,861,749 downwards.
TTACTCCCTTGCCACATCATTTTTTATCCTACGTGACACCTCATTTAATTCTATGGACATCATCCTAGTCATCGGGTTGGAGATGGCCTAAGGGCAATCTCCCGTCCTCTTAATAGGATAGTTTTCATAGCATTAATGAGGATGCATACCGACAATTTGGTGATGTGGCAATATATTAATAAAAGAGGAGGAAATCGTTCTCAGGTGGGAAGCGAAGTTGTCTTGCGCACCAAAGCTTGTAGAAACGACCGATATCAAGTTGGGCGAGTCTTCTCGTTTCCTTCCTCGTTTTACCCATCCTTCTTCTGATCCGTTGTGTGCGCTCCCCTCCCTGCTATGCCGCCGCCGTGATTAACTCCCTTGCGTGCGCCTTGCCCCTTTATGTCCCACCTCTCATTCGCGCACGCATCAATTCCCATGCAGATGCCTACCTTCATTCTCCCTCTCCGGCGCAAAGGAGTTCACATGCAAGGAGTTTGATTTCCCACCCAAATCTTCCGTGCAGAGGCTTTCCTACTCCAATCTCCCACCGGGAGGATGATAGGGCCACTATAATTCCATCTTTCCCCATCTCCTAGCGCCACCAAGCTCCATGACCTAGTCTGCCCAAATCAGTCCCCAATCCATCTCTACGGGAGCCACCACTGGTTATAGGACGGATCAATTAAAGAAGCAAGGCGTACAACAAAATAACAGAGGAAGGATACTGGGCTGCTTGCCACAACTGATCAAGCAATGTTTGTGTTGCTTATTAAATGTTGCTCTGGATAGAAATTACTATAGAGACTATGCATTGGGGGAGATTAGGTCTATAAGTCGTGTCTTGATGATATGGCAATACCCATAAAAACTGTGGGTTGGGACTGCCCTAATACATCTAATAAGTAGTTTTTTTTAGAATTATCTAATAAGTAGTTAAAGACATGGCGATCTTCATACTAACAGAAAATCCTTAAGAAATGTTATTCAAGATTTTATTTACTTTTTTTAATAGCAGAGTATATGAAATCATTCTTTTAGATAAAAGTTCCCTTAACCCTTCATTTTGTATATGGAATGTTTCTCGATTCTTATGGAGATTGACTTGTTCTATAGGGAGCTTTGGCTGAAATTCCAGAGTTCAAAACATGTCTCAAAATCTTTTAGGAATAGAGTTTTCTGGATTCTAAAATTTGAGTTGGTGACTGGTATAAAGGAATTAATACAACCTTTTAAAATGTATCTTTTTGCAATGCTGGATATAGAGCTTAATGTTCGTTTGACTCCTTTTAATGAATTCAGTGCTTAATATATTAACAACTATAAAAGGGTATGTTCTATTTTTTTAAGTAATGGCTCTCTTAATTTATTTTTAGTATATTCACTACGTGCACATGTATTCCTTTTATCTTCACAGTTCTACCACGAAACAAAATGATGAGTTATTACTTATTAGAGACACCCCTCACACCTCCATCCTGGAAATTGTAGGATCTAGGATGTCAACAATGGTCACACATATAGCTTGCCCCGACTTTCAGGAAACCATCCACGGCCCACGGGGTTCCTTGATCATAAATTTTTAACATTATCTTACATGTACATTAGCTCGTTTATACTGAGTATAAGCACCTGAAAGGGTGCATACAATTTTACCAAATTTTACCCATTGATTTACAAAACAAAATAACAAGAAATTATAAGACAAAACTAGATGAGCTAATGAAGATTAAAACAATGGGACAATAGCATAAGGAAAATACATACATAAAAGAAACGAGGATTTTTAAAAAGTTGTCCAAAAGAATCCAATGGTTGTTACCTTCAAACTTAGAATTTAGAGGTGTAAAACAGCAGGTAAAGCTCTACCACGTCCCGTCCTCCTAAAAATATACCATGACATTCATCAAAGACAACTAACATAGACTTTGCAACAAAAGAAACTTGGGATGATATAAGTTGTACTCACACTGCTTGTGAAAGATCGCGCTAGAGGTAGGGAGATATGTGAGAAAAAGCCATGCTTATATAGTGGTTTGGCTAATGGGTGCCATTTATTGACTCCAAGAACCTAGGCAAAATTTCAAATTACCTAGGGAGATGAGGAAAATAGGGTGAGCGAGTCCACTAGAGACCCATTTCTACGCCGTGAACTGACACGTTGCGACCTAGTCCCACAAAAGAATGACAGATGGTGCTCAAATGATATGCATGATACAACTCTTTGCCATTTGCCACAATCTAAGAAGAACCCGTCACTAGAATTAATGATGAACTACGCTTAGAGATCTTTTTTGTAAAAGTCATTGAAAAAAATTGAATCCCACATCATTTCATTCTGCATGTAATGTTTGACTACACATGCACAGATACAAGTGTCATTTTTGGAGCGAATCTGTTTACACGTGTCAACTTAGTAGCTACACGTGTAATTTTTGCCTACACATGCGTGAATACATGTGTCATGTTTAGAGCAGAATTTGTTTATGCATGTCAACTTAATACCTACAGCCTTTCTTATGTTTGCTCCATAAAAAATATGGTTGACTAAATTAGCGTTTTGGTTGGTGGGATGTCATTAAAGATGGCAATGGGCACTATTACCCGTGGGTAGAGCTTATTCACGCTAACACCCGCGAGCTGATTCTTAAACACGCGCCCGTGCCAGCCGCTCGCCAACGGTGAGAATCTGCACCATGCCCGCCGTGAAGAGTCGAAACACACTAAGAGAGGAATAATCGTTCAGAAACACAATGGAAAACCTCGCAACAAAGGTTCGAATACTTATACTTCCATGAACAAAACACCTTCATACAAAGATCTGGATGCATCTGTCTTAGATTTGAATAGAAGGTCAAATCAACAAATCGAACACGGGATGCATCTGTATTAGATTTGAATAGAAGGTCAAACAACAAATCGAAGCCTCTAAACAAAACGATCCAAGCAATAGTTTGTCCACCAGATTAGAAGCCGCCCAGATTAAAAATCGTGTGTAGCAGAGCAGAATGAGGAGAGTGATGGTCTTGGGACCAATTGCTGGCATACAGTAGTGCGATTTAGTGCCGGCTTCAGCATAGACACACAATAGGGGGGGGGGGGGGGGAGGGGCAGAGACATCTTTGGCTCCGGCGATGGGAGGCAATGACATGGGCTCAGTGCCTTAGTCGCTTGAGCACCTTGGGACCTTTGGGGCTGTTGGTGCAGGGTGGTGGCTGGTGCGGCTAGAGGATTGGGGCAGGAGGAATGAGAAGAAACCCTAGGATGGCAGATGCTTTGTTATATATGAAAGTGCATCTATGATCCTTTGTGGATTTTGGTGAATCGTGTAATAAAACGATTAAAGGTCTAACTTGTTTATTCAAGATTGTGAGCAGGAATTATCTTAAGTATCTATAATGCACGATTATCTATTGTATGTTGATCCTATGTGCATGACTCAATTATTGAAGAATAGACAAGATATCATCTCCATGTGTGCAAGCATTGTGTCATGACAAGCAAGGTTAAACAAAAATAAAGAGGCACGATAACATGCATGATATATTGGTCTCTAAAATTACAAAGGATTGTCGACACATGTATATGGGGTATCATAGATCATGATTCGATAAAAATATTGGATCACAAGTTCATGGCTAAATGAAGTTAGAGATGCAAGATAAAGGTTTTTGATTGGAAAAATGATGGCATGGGACTTCATGGACCTATTTGATACATAGCTTGCATATGAAGACATGGAAATCTTAGTTTATATCATATGGTCAAGTTGATGAATGGATTTCCTTGATGATACAAGTTTATTTAGAAGTACAATATGATGCAAGCATGAAGAGTTGGAATTCGGGATAGTGTTTCAAGGTACCAAGCAATTTGTGATCAAGTTGTGGCTTGAGTCATGTAGTCTTTGCTAAGGGTGAAGAAACTTTCTAGGGGTTGAAACTCGATAAAGCTCAGTCATATATGAATGGATGGATTAGCAAGTGTCAACTATCATAAGAAAGTTTGGATAGCCCAAGGATTGGAGTATAGTTTCTATGATTGAATGGAAAATCCTAAGCTATCGGCTCAAGTATGAATTGCTCAGCAAGAAGAGAATGTTGAAAGCCATCAAGTTGAAGAAATGACTAAGTATGGCATGTTAAAGAAAAGATCAAGCTCAAGTTGATGACTTAGATTTTAATTTTCTCTTGAGATGTAGGTCTTAATATCAAGAAGGATGAAACATTGGCTCATGACAAACACCATAAAGTGCTCATAGTTTGACCCAAGTGAGATAGCCTTGAGAGAAAAACCGTAAAATATAGGGTTGTGCTTCTCTGCCTAGGGCTGGTCTAACCGCGCTTCAGGGCCGGTCTAACCGCCCTGCCTCTCTGACAAAGGTAATGGCTACTTGGTTCAAAATAGCGGTCTGACCGATATCTGATACCGGTGCGACCGGGTTTGTCTAATAGAGCAACGGCTAGTTTTTGTTGGCCGGGGTATTTATACCCCTTAGCCTTCCTCATTGAAGGTTGCTGGTTCTTGGTGAATTTGAGCCCTCCCACACACTTCCCTCAGCTGAGAAACACTCCCAAATCTCTCCTTGTGAGACTTGTGTGATTTGAGCTAGATTTGATAGTTGGGTTTGAGAGAAGCCTTGAGTGGGAGAAATTCAGAGCTTAGAGAATATTTGTGAGCAATCTATAGCTTGAGCACTTGTGGTTGACGTAGAAGTTCTTTGTGACATTAGTTACTCTTGGAGCTTTGGCTCCTTGACAGCTAGGCGTCGCCTGCTAGCTACCTACATTGTGGTGAGCAGTGACAAGCTTGTAAAGGTCAGTTTCCACCTCAAGGGAACCATTTCATCTTAGTGAAGAGCCAAGGTGTGGCGTGTATACACCTTGGCGAGGTGGCCGTGCGGGGTGCCTCAAACGGAGAATAGGAATCACCGAGCTTGCCGGTTGTGTGCATGTGGTGGGTCTGAACTTCGGGAAAAATCTGTATGTCTCCTTTTGCTTCATTGGTTCACTTCTAACTTTATATTTGCTTCTGCTTCGATCTACTTAGGTATACATCTTTTGTGTGCAGGCACTTGGTGTACCTACCGAGAAACACCTAAACAAGTTGTGCCCATGGTCATATTGGTGCTAGAAGAACAAGAGGGGGTCAAGCAACACTTGTTGAGCCTCACTGTCCAGGGGTGGTCCAACCGCCCTGGGATACCGGTTCGACCGCGATCTGCTCTGACAGCAAGAAGAATTTGGTGTTAGAAGTTTTAATTGGTCAACTCGCCTATTCAACCGCCCGCTCTAGCAACATCTAGGTCCTTACAATATACTTGCACACAGGGTCCACATGTCAAAGATATGTAGAGGGTTCACAGGCACGATAAGATTTTTTCATGCCCGCTACACTTTTGCCCACGGGAACAAGTTCTAACCCACACCCTCGCCCGTGAGCACAAATTAGAACTCGTATCCTCATGCTACAAGGTTTTTGTCTGCTTGCACGCAGCTAATTTGTGCTCGTTGCCATCCCTAGACGTCATAGGATATGATGGAATGGCTCCATCCTTGGTAATGCTTGGTCGAAGGATCTAGATCCCCTAGCATTGTGCTATGATAAGTTTTGGTAATTTATGACATCCCAATATACCAAGCTACTACTTTCATGAGTTGGTGTGTTAAGTTGAGTCAAGGAAAAGCAAGGTTAGACTGCAATGGACCATGCAATGGTGAAGGGCAAGAAAGGATTTTGAAACCGACGAACCAAATATCATGGTGCGTTAGTAGAGGCTTAGATTCATCAGACCATGAGAGGCCATATTAAGTTATGAGTGGTCCATATCAATTATATGAAGAATACAAGAATGTGTATAGAAAAGGAAAATGATGTGTTTCATGTGGTGAGTAACATCATGTGACTTGAAGAAATGGAAATAAAAGATCGCCATGTGTTGCCGGGAGTCAAATAATGATACGGTAAAAAGTAAGATGATGGAAATCATGTGTTTGTTGATATTAACTATATCGATGAAATGCAAAGAGCGGACTTCATATGTTGATGAACATCAAGTGCGACATATGTGTAGAAACTCCTTTTCACGGGAAATATGCATGTCTAAGCCTTGCCACAAACTGTTTCTATCACTTCATCTATACACTTTTCTAGCTTATCATGTCATCAGCTCGGATTCATTATCCTTCTTTCCACTTCACACATATCAAGGAGCAAGACAATTGCGCTATGCCAGAAAACAAACAATTGGTCTATGGTGGCAGCCTTTTATTTTCTATGTTGAGGATGATAATTTGAATTTCCTCAAATATTTTGATTTGTCCACTCAACCTCAATAGAAAGGTTCAACTCGTCTAACTCCCTAAAAAGGTTCAACACATTTAACTCCCAGTACTATTTGAATTTGTACTATACCCCTAATTATTTTATCTTTTTGTTTGTCATTTTATTACAAGCTGTGTTTCTGTTCGGGTGGGTCAAGGGGTGTATATGACATTATACAAAAAATTTAAAAAATGTTTTATAATTTTCTTTGGAATGTAACGCGAGTTAGACAAAACATGAAAGAATCATACAAAATTGTTAAAATATTTTGTAACATGAATTATATGATGGAATTTATAATCACAAAAATTTAAGAGAAAAATTAGATAAATTTAGTAAAGTCTTGTAGATAAAGAGTTTGGAGATAAAATGGATACCAAGTTTAAATAGCTTGCAGTAGTAAAACAAGTACAACAAGTCTTGTGGACAATAGAATGTAAAACTTCTTTTGTGTCTTTGGTACAAGATGTTCACTTGTATACTTGCTCGAATGCACCAAAGGATATTGCACGAATGAAAGCACTCTGCTTTGCACTCATGTTTATCACTTTGCATCAGGTTCACCCATCTCCCTTCTGCTCCCATCACCCCTCCAAGATCCATGGCATAGCAGCGGCAAGCAGAGGATTCCCTCTTGCAACTGGACAGAGCAATAGCCAACGACGGGTTACTATGTGCGGCTGGGTTGAGGGGAGGCCGACAGCAGCTTCCCGCACGCGGAGCACGAGTCAGGCGGCGGCGACGGCGGCCGTAAGCGACCGCGTGGAGGGAGGCCGCTGGAGGCTTCCTCGTCTTCTCCATGGCCGGTAGGGGCTTCGCCAGTTGGGTGGCCACTCACTCAATTTCGCATGGGCAAGGCAATCCCTTCTCCAAAGCGGTGACCGGCTACAGGCCCAATATATGGCCAAACGAGGAAGCTGGCGATGATGTTCGAGACATGCTGCAGGTGACAAATTTCAATGCCATTTTATTATAACGTTCAAACATGAATTGAATTGCAATGCTTTTTAAAATTCTAAGAGGTAATGCAATGGGCACCCAAACAATGGAATTGAAATAGTGGCCAATTCAATATCATGGTTGATTTGGTATTGTATCTAATTCAATGCCATGGCCACCAATGTCTACATCCAAACGGAGCCTAAGGCTGTGTTTGGATGTAGATATTGAGCAACTAGAATTGAATTGAGTACCAATACCAAATCAGACTGTATTGGAAATGGGTTACAATACCAAATCAGTTGTTTGGATGTTGATGAAATTCTTAAGTTGGAATTCAATTAAGTGGCAAATACAAATTTGAGTTTGGATGTGCACGTCCCTGAATTGGCATTGGCCATCTTCTCCTCTTCTCTACTGTGCCCAATCTCCACCACTGTCTTCGCTGGTGACACAAGCCATGGCCGCTGCCCGCTGGAGCCCATCGTCGATGGTGTAAATACCATGTATCGAGGCAGAGCATCCAGGCGCCGGCGAGGTCAACACCTGTAGCCGGATTTGAGGGCCTTGTTTAGCTGATTCATGGAATGAAGCCGAGGAGGGGAGCACCGTGGATGGAGTGCGTGCCAACATGAAGAGGAAGATGGACGCACGCCCGCCGGAGTTGAGAAAGAAGGCAATGTCTCGAGCCATCGCCGATTTGACCTTGGTGCCTGCAGCAACGACCCCACTGTTGCTAGATTGAGGCTCTCCCACACCTAATCGAGTGCTCCCACCATCGGACTGAGGCTTGCCCGTACCAAATCGAGCGGAGGGGCAGCGGTAGCGGCAACGATGGTGCATGGAACGACGGCAGAGCGGTGCCTGGCTACGCGGTGGAGCGTAGGGGAGCGGCGCGCACCATGCCAGCGGAGGGGCGGCGGACGACGTAGGGAGTGGCAGGGCGGCATGCTGCCTGTGCCGAAGAAGAAAGCGAAGAGATGCGAGAGGGAGAGATAGAGGTGCGAGGGAGACGATTCAGCCCAATATGAAAGGGAACAAGTCGGAATTGTGGGAAGGGGTACGCTAGGACGCTGAATATCTCACGGTATTGGTGTCAGTTTCCAATACCAATTCCTAAACCACCCAAACACTTGGTATTGGCTACATTCAATACCAATTCCGAATTCTGACCTTCAACCTACTTCCAAACGCAGCCTAAAGGATATTGCACAAATAAAAACACTATGCTGTGCACTCATGTTATGACTTTGCATCAGGTTCACTCGTGTTTGCATTTAGATCGTCAGAAATTCGACTAAGTTCAGGCATCCGGTGTATTAGAGGCGTGTTCTAAAATTCCACGAAGTACCATTTCTTCGTTCGATTATGTACGTCCACATGTCCAATATTCCCCAAGAAAAGCTAATCAGTCGAGAATCCAATGCTAAATCATCCAAAGCATGCAAGCCTCAGGCTGGCCTAGGATACTTTTGTACGCTGTATATACTCGTGGCACATAAACATTATTTTTGCACGCTGGGTGTAGATACATCAGTATTATACAGGGACAAACCAGTAATCTCTGTACAGATACAGAACCATTAATTTTTTCCCCGAAAGAACCAAAATTATCATCTTGCAAGTGACAGGATGTGAATTAACTTTTATCAAATTTTATATCTTGCTCTTCTAAGTACATATATTTCTGGGACAGGTTAGGGCTTAATAGAATTGATATAATACTGAGTGTTACAATTTCAAGCTGATCTCATGGTTACTTGGATGGTCCACACCATTCAGGGATCAGGCCTGTCATGGTCGCATGGAGCAGGCAGGATAATTTGGATGAACCTCCATTAATAGTGTTAGCCACGGCACATGCATTTGCAGGCCGAGTATTAATTAATAATAATCATATCGCCCTAGCTTGCGTAACTCTCGAATCAGTGATCTAGCCTAGCCCAGATGGCCAGGTACGTACGTACTCGATCAGGCCTGACATGTCTACATGGAAAGAGCAGCGGTCTGGTAGTCTGGTTGGATATATAATTTCGTGGACAGCGTTTCTTTGGACTATTTCTTTTTTTTTTATCGTGGACCACGCGCCTTGATCATCATCTTCCTCTTCAGCTACTCTGCATGCCTTGCATTCTGAATAAATTGAGCAGTCTGTCTGCTGGATAAGCCGAGCCACACATACAGGCATACAACCCTACAGGTGGGCCGTGGGCCGCACGCACGCTTGGAGGTGGGGAAGAGGACGGATAGCTTCAAATTGTTTTCTAAAAAAAATGTTAGTTCTTTTTCTTTAAAGAAGAAGTGTTGGTTCAATTATTTAAAAAAATAGATCTTTATTACTACCTCTATTTCAAATTATATTTGGTTTGACTTTTTTTACTTCATGTTTGACTATTTGTCTTATTTAAAAATATATGTAAAATATCACTTCTTTTGTTGTGACTTGTTTTATTAATAAAAGTTTTTAAGAATGAATTAAATTTAACTATATTTTCAAAAAAAATGAACAAGATGAGTGGCAAAAAAGTCAAAAAATTATAATTTAAAATGGAGGAAGTACTTCTGTTCAGAGTCTATCCCTATTATCTGTCCTTATTAGATATTCCCTCCGTCTCAGAAAGAAGGTTGTTTTAGGATTGGGCACAAAGATTAAGGAGAGGTGAAAGGTCATTTTAGAGCAAGAGTAATGGACTCGCTCACCAGCGGACGTCTTGGGTGCCAGCTCATATGAGCTTTCCAGCGGTGGGTGAGGGCCCCACGTACAATTAATGCACTGCTCCGGTTCTGGCGGGGACGGCAGCCAATCTTTGAGTTGCGGATTGGTGTTTGAGGCCGCATGCACGTCCGCCTTGAGCTAACGAGTCGCGAAACGGTAGCACCATTCTCTCTCTCATTTTCTCCCTCCTCCACATCGAAATAAACTGACATGGATGGCTCAGTCGCCAGCTGACTCAACCCCATAATACTTGCTCTTAGGATTGGGTACAAAGATTAAGGAGAGGTGAAAAGGTTGAGAGCGCACAAAAAACGAGAAGGAATACAGGATGAGCAGAGATAGAGTTGTATTGGACTCAAGACGTCCACAAAAAGCGAGAACGACCTTCTTTTGGGAAATTTTGAACTCTAAAACGGCTCTTTCGGGACTCTTATTTCGGGACGGAAGCAATATGATATAAAACCGAACGTAATTCAAATTTTCTAAAAATATTTCGGTTAACATTTTTTTCTAGTTACAATGGTGAATGTGCCGTTGTCGTGAGTTCGATCAGAACCTTGGTGGTGTTTACAATTGAACCCATTAATCATCTTCTGGTAAGCGGCGTCAGTCCAGTCTCAGTGGAGAGTGTCATGGCACAGTTGCCGAGACTGAAAACTCTGAGAACTGTGCTGGGGGAGTGTCATCATCATGACATCCTCTCTCGTCCCATGATACTCCCCTCATAAATGTCACTGTCATGTCAGCAAAATTGTTGATGTGACATGACATTTAATGATCGTGACATTCCCCACCGGGACTGGCCTCGTATAACTAGAAGTTCGGTCCGAAAGCGGTGTTCCAAAATGATGGTGCGCAAACCGAGAGATAGAATCCGCGCCCCGCGCGGCCGCGCCTGGTTCTACTTCGTCCTCCTCGCAGGCCTTACGTGTGCATTTGGCGCCGGCATCGCCCGAGCTGCCTCCTCCAACGATGATCGAAAGGCCTTTCTGTCTCTCTCTCCTTGTGGATCGAGAAGAGGCCGGATCAACTTTTGTGTGGGTCAGAGAGGGTGGTGTGCATGCACTTCTGCTCGTCTGGGCCTCGTTACGCGCTATATGGGCTGATGATGGGTACACAACCCGGTTTCGTTGAGATGGGCTAACAACAGCCCAGCTGAACATTGGGCCAGCACCTTAATTTACTACTAGGCTGGAGGAAAAAATCGCCTAATTGCACAGTTCGGCCCAAGCAAAATAATCGCATGTTCATGTGTCGGCTGCTCAATGGCCAGCCATAAAGATCTCCAGATCTCGTTCTCTCTCATCTCTTCCCATTCAGACCGGCGGTGGAAGGGCGATTTCGTTCCCGGCGTCGTTTCTGCCGCCTCCTCTTTGCCTCCGGCGGCCGTTTTGGCGTCGGAGGTGGAGGGGAGACGGGGAATCGATGTCCGGTGTATATACCCTCTCCTATTAGTCTAGGTGTGTAGGTTAGGGTTAGGTTTCCCGGTGGCGCTTGGATGGCTACCGGTTCTTTTGCTCCGTTGGTGCGGCGTCGGGAAGGGTGGCTATGGCGGATCCGGTGGTGCTGGAGAAACTAGAGCTCCTTCTTCTCACGACGATCCATGGAGAATAAAGTGTGCTCTCGTCGGATTGGAGTCCTGGTAGGTGCTCAAGTTCTTGGCGAGAGGTATGTCTACCAACTTGAGAAATCGGGTTGGTCTTATGCTACCATCTTTTTTGGTGGTTTTCTTCCCCTACGGGGTGCTCTGCTGGCCGTCGTGCCGGGGATGTTGGTGTTGAGGCGCCAGGCTCCCTGGTGTTCGGCGAAGCGATGGCTGCTGGCCATCTTGTCGGGCCTGTGCGTTCAACGGTTAAAAAGCATGTTGGTGCTGCTGATATGCTGCTCTTGGTACCGTTCTAAACCTGTGAAGTTTCTTCGTCGAGAGGGTGGTCCGGCTTCAACGATTGTACCGGTCGCCGTCGATGAAGAACACCGGGAGAAGCTTGCTAGGACCTAAATGTAATTTTCAATTCTTTCAAGGGTGTCCGTGCAAGTGTTGGGTTGTAAACCATCAGAAATATTTATGAAATACATTCTCAGTTTCTAAAAAAAAAATGTGTCGGCTGCTCAAACCAACATACCAATGCGTTTAATTTGTACGAAGCTGTCCTATGTCTATTTTTTTTATTGTACTAGCAAACATGCCCGTGCGTTGCTACGGGCGATATCCGTATAGATTATTTAGTTATAAAAGAAAATACTCCCTCCGTCTCAGGATATAAGGCATGCACGTAAATCAAAATTCAAACTTTGAAAAGTTTGACCTACGATTAAGTTTGTATAATAAAAACTTTGTCTTACAACAATAATATAAGTGTAGTCATATTTAAAAGTACTTTCATATGACTATAATTTTGTTGCTACAAGTATTATATTATAAAAGATATTAAGAGTCAAATCTTATTATTGAAGACCGTGCCAAGTTTGACCGCGCCTTATATTCTGAGACGGAGGGAGTAATATTAAATGGTTGAGACTTCAAGACAACATCATCTTACCTGATAATTTGAAATTGATTCATTAAAGTATCACCGGAGCCATCGGAGCCATGCTACCTCAAAACATACGACTATCTTTGTCAACAATTAAGACCTGAGCAAAATATCTTGCATTATGAATCATCGCCACATGTGCGCGTGAAAGCCATTACAACAGTCTAGTTTCCCAAGGCTTTATCCAATATCGCTTAGCAAAATAAGATGTCATGGTAGATCAATAGCACACAACGACTACATGATTATAGATGTATTTTTTCTTAATAGTTTGATAGCCTATTTAGTGATTGGTTGGAATATGGATTCCTCGGATTTTGTTTATTCACTTGGTTGTTTAGAGGTATTACTACAAATAAATTAAAACCTCTAGCTGCACACAACCAAAGTGTAGTCCAACCGTGGGAACATCTCCTATTCTGCTGGGTGGCCGCAGTTCGAATTTGTTCAACCACCTTTTTATTGCCGATTTTTGCTAACCGTCCAGACCGGACCGAGGCGACGCAAGGAACAAAACAGAGGAAAATTTACATTAAAAAAATAAGTGGGCCTCATGACGGACCATAAATTAGGCAGAGACACTCCTTGCTTTATTATTAGATAAAGATTGTTGTATAACCTTACCAAAATTTCTCATGTCATTCAGTATGTGAATGTCACTAGCACGAAAATTTTATTTTTAAGGGTGTCTCACTTTTTATAGGTGGACGGGCAGGGAAGTTCCCAACTCTTAGAAAGGACTGGGTTGATGCAGCTCCCGTGAATTTCCAAGGGCAGACTGTAGGGTAATCCATCTCATCATAATTATATAATCCATATCATCATGTAATCTATACTCCAAATTACCGTAATTACATAAACTGTCCAAAGTATGTTTATTTTAGATTATAGATAATAACTAGATAAACATTCCAAATTCATCCAGTTCGCTGTTTCAATAACATTTTGTAAGGGAGAAGTAGATAGAATAAACCATAATAGTCTCACAGTGGCTGGATGGAAAACAGATAAGCGGAACTGGCTGAATTAACTAATAATCTAGACTACCAAACATCTTATTTCTCTCAAATTTATAATAATCAGATTATATAATCTACCCCCTATAATCTATTCACAAAACAAACAGGACCTTAATGGCTTCCAAGGTTAGCGTATAAATGGAATTGATCCACTCGAAATACTCTGAAATGAAGCCTCCCTAACTCTGAGAGGCTGGGAACCGTTAGATCTAAAGCTGGCCGTACTCGGCTCTGGGCCCACCCTGCCACAGCAGCTCTTCCATTGAGCGGGGATGCCGCAGCAGCTCCGGAGGAGCACGAAGGCTTGGCCGGGCTGTATGCATGCGTTTGGAATTGTTTTTCAAGCTCCACAAATCATAACTCATACTTGATACTTCCATATCATACAACATTGAATCTGTCCCTAAATTAAAGATACAAATAGCTCCACCTTCTGGATTTCTGGGCCATATGTCTGGACTCTGAACGAGTGACGTTAGGGCGTGTCGTCCCCTTGAATTATGTCCTTGCTCTGCCCATGGAAGAATTCAACTGTCATTTGGAATTCAATGAACCTGGTTTGCTGACTGCAGCAATAAACATAAGCATTTCATTTGTATCACCTCCAGTGCTATTTCTCTTGGAACGGCCCCTTGTTGAGTTGAAATCTCCAAGCAAGCAGAGCTACTCCTACAATATCTGCTATGTTGAAGCTATCAAAACCCACTAGTACAGAAACTATTTCTACTTGCAATCTAGTCACTTCAGAGGAGGAAAACTAAACTGCCAGTAACCGCAGAAGAATTACGATTTGGGCTATGTCGGGCCGAATCTGTGAAATGGGCCGAACCTGAAGTCGTTGCAACTCCGGCCGGCTCTCTCAGCAAGTTCCATAAATCGCCTCTAAACAGTGTCAATTTTTGTACTTTCAAAAAATTCTATACAGCAGGGGCAAAACTGAACATAAATCCTTCCACTGTGTATACTTACCTATACCGTGTCAAAGAAGCGAATAGCCCATGAGGTCCGCTAGCAATTTTAGGCCACATTTATATCGTTTATAAAGTTCAGTGATCAGTGCTCGTCTGCAGCTGGTTTGGCAACTAGCAGTGAAATTTCTGTAACCAGCTAGCAATCTCAGGTAATCAACGGTTCCTCGAGACAGTGATGCCACGGGCCATACAACTCAAGCAATGAAATCCGAAATGGAGAACAAGGAAAGTAAATGTACAACACCTACAAATTATTGTACAAATGGTGAGCAGCCACGGGGGATAACAGTGGCTGCTTCTTCCTCAGGCCTCATTCCAGCTTCTCCAGTTCACCCATTCGCTCAATTATTGCCTGCAAAATTGGAAGGGGTATTGATTATCATTAATTCAATATTTGTGCTTCAACACAAAAACCCACAATCAGAACATTGGAGTTGGGGATAGGACGGGTAGATACAAGTTGGTTATCACATTTCATCTCAGAGTGTGAACCTTGTCACCAAATGGACACACAGATATGAAATTCAATCCAAGAGCATCGAAACTCAACAAATTTTATGGCGAAGGATGGTTGGTGCTCAGAAGGTTACAGCTAAAGAAACTCTTGACTTTGCTAGTAAAATCTAAATGCAATAGCCTAAGAGATAAAGGCAAAAACTGGTTTAATGTAACTTTCCAAATCAGAGATAAATCAGCTACTTTTGGGAACAACGGTGAACTGGTATATGCATTTATTATTCTTAGAAAATGTACGAGTGGCAGGTCTTATCACTAGTAGCAGAACATACTCTAAGAAGAGAGGGGAGAAAATGATGTATACCTTTTTGCTTGTTTCTTGGAGCTCTCCAGCAAGAATAAACTCATCTAATATCAGATAAACCTTCAAGATAAAGAGAACAAAAATAAGCATACAAAAATTTTGAACTTAAATTGCTAAAATCATAAACCAAGGTTCATAAAAGATATATTGTATGTTGAGTATTTAGTCAACCGAATTCTAACATACTTTTTCTTGCCATTGAGCAAAACCATACAAAAATGCGAACTATCACTTGCGATGCTAACTAGTGAACAACAAAGGCTACATATGTATAGTTTTGATCATTGAAAAGAAAGTTACGCAGAAAGGCATAAACAAGTCCACAAAGGATCATTTGTGTGACAAACAATCAAACTTACAGGGTAAAGTAGAAAAAGAAAGACATGTTACCTTGTGAAAATTAAAAACCAAGTCAAGCTCACAAACATTGCTAAAGAAATGGTCTAATATCTCGACAAACAAGTGAATGCATTCCAAGTATGCCAACTCGTTGTCAGTTATGTCCACACAAATTGAAAAAAACAGCCCTGCATATCTCCTGTAGATAACTTTATGTGTGCGAAACTGCATAAGCAAAATTCCAGATTAGCAGGGGAAAATTATGTAACTGAATAATTCAGGGCCCAGTGGTCAGGTCCACATGGTTCAGTAAAAGCACAACAAATACTTTAATCGGAGATTGATTTTATACTCTCCATTTAACTTGTATCCCAGTTCCCAGGGTGTATTAGTATAAAATTAGCCAGGAACTGGGGGGCTTCAAAGCCAGCCCTGTAAACTTGAACCAACCGGCTCATGGTTACAGAATCTAGATTTGAAAGAACAGATGTTTGCTCTAGAAATCTTATAAATCTATGCCAGTCATAAATAATTCTAAATATGAGCTTCAAACGGACTAAAAAATGCCCTGAACTGTGTTTTTTTTCCTGCAAAATATTAAATGTGGTGACAAATCCTCCAACCAGCATTGACAAGGATATATAAGTTTTTCCACCTGACTTGAATTTATCTTTCATTTTTTCTTTTAAATCAACATCAGGATATGATCCATTTACTCTCTAGCTCCCGTTCTCTATCACATTAATATGAAAATTTCTTCAAAAGGTCTATATCCCTGTATGTTCTGCTTGTATGGACCAAGATCTATTTGCTTCATTGACATTCAACAAATTTAATGGTTACTAGATATATTCTCAAATCAACTTACTTGGTGACAGACTTAACAATATTTCCACCAAGGAATCAAAACTCTGACATAAAAGAACCTATTCATACAACATATACCACTCATTCAATCAGATAGTTCACATATTCACTGTATCAACAACACAAGTCTTTAATTCTTGATCAACATATCACATAATGTGCGAAGGTTGTTAGCCTCATTATGGAAATGAAGCCCCATTTATCCCCATCGTGAGTGAACCTAGAATCCCTAAACTTGCACTTGAAATTTCAGAATTTGCATAACATCCTAACAAGAATTTGCAAAGATCCGTACCTCGACGAAATTGGTGAACTTGGGGTCCCGATTGACGACCAGCCGGTGTACCTGCGGGGCAACAAGAAACCAAATCAAGAAACCCGAACACAGAATCAAGATCACGGCCGAAAGCAGCTCTAATCCACCCGTCTCTCACCTCGTACTCGACCTTGTGCTTCTCCGAATCCTCGAGCGGGACGTAGTACTTGGCCAGCCGCGTCTTCCCCTGCCGGTTCTGCAGCAGGATGAACCGGATCTGCTCCGCCCCATGCCAAGGAAAACACGGAAGTTTCAGTCGGATCTGGTTGGATGCTAACTGCGCAAACGCGCGCGCAATCGAATCGATCGGGTGCACCTTACCATGTCGTAATCAGGTCGGAAATCCGGCAATGTTTTGGGTTGATTCCGCCACCAACAGTTTGGGCTGGGAGGGAACAGAGAAGAACAGATCGGTTCCCCCCTTCGGCGCTGTCGGTCAGACGAAGGAAGCGAGGCAATCCACGGCTTTTGATTTTTTGTATGGCCCCTTGACAAAGTAAAATTTTACAGGATTTGCAAAAGTAATTGAAAATCAGCAGAATCGTGTGGAGTGAAAGAACTCTTTAAATAAATTTTGTTTGGTATTTCAAAATAACACTCGGACGAGGAATTGAAGTTGTCACTCTACAGTAGTGAAAAAAACATTTTCACTCCGCTGTAGAGCGAAATATGATAGATCTCCTTCCTTAAAAGAAAAAAAATGTGGGTTCGTGCCTACACTGACCACGTGGCGGTGTGTATTCTACTCCCTCCGTCCCAAAAAACATACTCCCTCTATCTAAATAAAATTTTTAAATAAAATTCTATTTCCGTCATTTTAAATTATAGGCCATCTTGATTTTGATTTTTCTAGATACATACACCCCCTCTATCTAAAACAAAGATTTGTTTAGTATTTAAATTTTGTCGAGTATTGTTTTAGTTTATAGTGAAGGTCATCTATCTAAAACACTCGTACCAATAGAAGAGTACATGGAGAAGCAAATGCAGCCAATCAAATAAGGGAGATCGGTGATCTTGCCCCTATGTGCCGTGGAGTCTAATGATGATTTCATTCTTATTTTTTAAACTTTGCGATTTTGCCAATACGTTTTAGAGATGAAGCCTTCGTCTACCCTGTTTCTAACGCTATTAGTTAAGGACCTCTTTAAAAAACAAAACAAATAAGAAAAATATTAAAAGTAATGAGAAAAGACATTGGTACCCTGATCTCCTCGTTGTTTCCTCTTTCCCAAAAACTGAGCCTGCCCGACCATCTTGCTGACCTGCTCTCCACCGAAAACCACCCGGGCGATTGGGGGGCAACGCGTGGGCGGGAGAGCCACTGGCGTTGGCGTATGCAGGCGGGTGGGCTTCCAGACGGCGGCGCGTGCGCTCGGGCGGGATGGTGACTGGCGCCGGCGCGCTCGGATGAGATGGAATCGTGTTATAAGCGATAAGGAATAAACGATAAAAGTAAACGATCAAAGCAGTAAAATGACACGAGATTTAACGTGGAAACCCTTCCAATGTGAGAGGGAAAAACCTCGGGCATCAGGCAGCAAGAAATTCGCTATGTCGGGGTTCGAGTACAACGCCAACGGCGACGGCTTACAAGAATATGAGAGTATGATCTCGACGGCGACGGTCCGATGTACTGTTTTTTTAAATATCGTGAGAGAACTGCTCTAGTACTCTTTTTTAATTTTCAATATGAATCCTACTAATTAATTATTTTATCAACCACTTTCATCTCGGTCCTGAATGGGCCTTGCCATATCCATACCCAGTTCAACCAATTCGTCCCATGGTCCATCCCAATATGCTTTTCCCCACCCAAACCCACACAGGCGACTTCTGGGCTTCCGGCTCTTCACCCGTCCGCCCTCTGCACCGATATCCTCGATATTGCCAGAACTGCCCTCTTCACCCACTACGGGAAAACTGCACATCGGTGCAAAGCCGTTAGTGCCGGTCAAGCTTCAGCTGGCACTAATGTTGTACATTAGTGCCGGCTGGGGGAAACAGTGGCGCGAGAGCCACGTTAGTGCCGACTGCATTCCGGCCCCACCATCCGCAACGAATATGCGAATCTCGCAACGACCAGGATGCACGTTAGTGCCGGCTAGCGGGAAGTTTAGTGCCGGCTGGGGGCATTAGCCGGCACTAAATTTCAACAATTAGTGCCGGCTAAAGCCTCCAGTCGGCACTAAGTTCCCCAACATATATCAGCTTCTTCCTCCCGAGGCCGAGCTCAATCATTTGAGCTCGAGCTTCTTCTCCCTCCGATGGCGTGTTAGAGGGGAGGTGCTGCCCATTTTTCTTCAAATTTGTGGCGATTTCACTCGTTCAAGTGGAGCAAAGGTTAGCAACTTCATCCTATTTTGTTTCACGTTTTATATTTTGCATTTCATGCTTTGTACATAGAGAAATTGGTGATTTAAAGAATGAAGAGAAATGAGAATGAGTTTTTGTTTTGTACATTAATTTGAGGTATATAATTTGAGATATATGTAAAATTGATTAGTTTCTAAGGTTATTAGATAATTTGTCTATGACACATTTACAACTTTTTTAATTATTTCATAGTGACATGTGTATATATATTAGTATGTATATTATTTTTAAAAGAAAATCTTAGGGATAATAAGGATTATTGTTGATTTTAAGCATTAAGGGTAATGAGAATGATTTTTTGATTTGTACATTATTTTGAGATATATGTAAAATTGATTTTGACATGTGTATGTATATTAGTATGTATACTATTTTTAATTATTTTAGAGTTAGCATGTTTTTTTACTTATAAAAAATTAACAAAAATAAAATTATTAGATGGTTTCCTATGTTCTAATAGTTTGTAATATGGTTCAGACTATTTAAAAAAACAAAAGTCACGTTGATCAATATGACTTCTGTTGCTGGAGGGAGTGGTTCTGGTGGCGGTGACCGTCGCCCACCTCAAGACAACGAGAAGAAAATGGGAGCATGGCAGAAAGCAATGGTTCGTTTTTTGAAAAAAAGGAACAATATGTTGAAAGGGACGAGGACCCAGGTTTTGATCTTGAGAGTGTATTGCGGCGTTACGCTCCATCTCCTACGAAACCGAAATCTTCTGATCCACCATCTTCTTCAGCGCCAGCAAAAAATCATGCTTTTCTACCAAGAATGGTTGAAGATCGTTCTCGTGTTGCTTGTTAGCTATTGAGAAATTTAGGTTCCTTTGAATAAGTTATGTGTGGGATGACACTTACTAATGTTCTTTGTACTGTATTGTAAGTCATCTTTAAGGAAAAATTTGTATGTTATTGAGACGTTATAATTTGTATGTTATTGTAATAACAAATATGTTTATTTAAATTATGTAGAATTGATTTGTGTTTTTTATACGTCAATTAATTGCAGATGGACCGACAATGGATGTATAGCGGACGAGCCACATCAGCGTGGGTTAATGGCCTAAAATGTTTTCTCGATACAGCAGAGGCCAACAGATCACCAAAGGGTTTAATGTTCTGTCCATGCAAAGTTTGCGAAAATACGAGACAATACAAGAAAAGAGATACTCTATGGTCCCATCTTATGAGAACGGTTTCATGCAAAGCTATAACGTTTGGACTAAACACGGTGAACTTGGAGTTATGATGGAAGATAATGAAGAAGATTATGCTGGTGGTGATGGTGGTGATGATAGCACCATTCCAGACTGGGTGTGGGTTCAACAAGCTGGTGGCTATCATGATGAACCAATGGGAGAGGGTGAAGCAAATGTTGCACAAGAGGAGCCACCTGACGAGCTAGGTCAGGCACTGCTTGATGCACAGAAAGACAGTGAAACTGCGAAGGAATCAGCAAAGTTTGAGAAGATGCTAGAGGATCATAAAAAACCGTTGTACCCTGGTTGTAAACCAGAGCAGAAGAAGTTGGGTACCGCACTGGAGATGCTGAAATGGAAGGCAACTAATGGTTTCACAGATAAGGGATTCAGTGAGCTATTAAACATTGTAAAGAACATGCTTCCTAAGGGTAACGAGCTGCCGTTGACAACATACGAAGCTAAAAATATCGTTTGCCCTCTTGGATTGGAGGTACAGAAGATTCACGCATGTCCTAACGACTATATACTGTATCGTGGCAAGGAATACGAGAACTTGGAATCTTGTCCAGTTTGCAAAGCATTGCGGTATAAGATCCGGCGAGACGATCCAGACGATGTTGATGGGCAACCAGTCAGGAAGAAAGTTCCCGCAAAGTTGTTGTGGTACTTCCCTGTCATACCACGTCTAAAGCGTTTTTTCAGAAACAAGGACAACGCTAAGCTGATGCGGTGGCACAAAGAGGATCGTAAGGAAGATCACATGATTAGACACCCCGCAGATGGGTCTCAGTGGAGGAACCTTGACCGAGAGTATCCTGAATTTGATAGGGACCCAAGGAACACAAGATTCGGTCTGAGTACTGATGGAATGAATCCGTTCGGTGAGTTTGGCTGCAGTCATAGTACATGGCATGTGACGCTATGTATGTGCAACCTTCCTTCTTGGTTGTGCATGAAGCGGAAGTTCATCATGATGCCGTTGCTTATACAGGGGCCAAAAGAACCTGGCAACAACATTGATGCGTTCTTTCGACCCTTGATTGATGATCTATTATTGCTTCGGAAGGAAGAAGGTGTACGTGTGTGGGATGAGTATAAACAGGAGTCTTTCAACCTCTGAGCTTTATTTTTCGTAACCATTAACGATTGGCTTGGACTTGCAAAACTGTCAGGACAATCGAACATGGGATACAGTGCATGCCCCCACTGTTATGATGAAACCGATAGAATTTATTTGAAACACTATAGGAAGTGCGTATACATGGGTCATCGGCGATTCCTTCCTGTCGATCACCCCTTAAGAAATGAAGGGAAACATTTTAAAGGACAGTCTGAAACTCGCCCTAAGCCTTTGTTTCGTAATGGAAAGCGTGTGTTATCGACGATCAAGGATGTGAAGTGCGTATTTGGAAAGGGTGATGGTAGCGCACCTGTTTCCAAGGATCCCATCACGGGACATGCTCCAATGTGGAAGAAAAAATCCATATTGTGGGAACTACCTTATTGGGCAGTTTTAGATGTTCGACACGCAATTGATGTGATGCATTTGACGAAAAACCTTTGCGTGAACATACTAGGCTTCCTGGTAGTGCATGGTAAGCCAAAGGATACATTGGAAGCAAGGCGAGACATGCTTAACCTAACAGAACGATAAGGCTTGCAGCCTGAAAAGATTGATAAGGGACGCCACTAAAACCTGCCAGCTACAATCTTAGCAAAGAGGAGAAGGAAAGTATGTTTGATTGTTTGAACAGTATTAGGGTCCCGTCCAGATACTCCTCGAATATACAGGGCATAATAAACGTAAAAGAGAAGCAAATTCAAAACTTGAAGTCCCATGACTGCCACGTCTTGATGACACAGTTGTGAAGCTTTGTGCGTTCGTGAATGAAATTTCTCAGAAGGTAATTGATTCGAACAATCTAATAAAACTGCAGAAAGACATTGTCGAATGTCTAGTCAGCTTCGAGATGGTCTTCCCACCATCATTCTTCAACATGATGACACACCTTCTGATTCATATTATGACTGAAATAACTATTCTTGGTCCTGTCTTTCTACATAATATGTTTCCTCTCGAGATATTGATGGGAGTATTGAAGAAGTACATCCGCAACCGCTCTCATCCAGAAGGATGTATCGCAAAGGGCTACGGAATAGAGGAGGTCATTGAGTTTTGTGTTGACTTTCTTCCCGACATGAAGCCGATTGGGCTCCCTGGGTCACACCATGAGGGGCGACTAAAGGGAAAAGACATACTAGGAAAGAAATCTAATGTGGACATCTCTTGTAGTGAATTCAGTAAAGCAAATTTCATGGTTCTTCAGAATTCATCCAAGGTGGCTCCATATATTGATGAGCACATGAATATTGTACGGGCCGAAAATCCAAAGAATGGTCATGATTGGATCACGCGCAAACATATATCTACTTTTGAAGGCTGGTTTAGACGGAAATTATTGGGCAACAACACAGTTGATCAAGATCTACAATGGCTGGCTAGGGGACCATCGATCACAGTCCAGCAATACCAAGGGTACGAAATCAATGGGTATACATTTTACACAACAACTCAAGACAAAAAAAGCACAAACCAAAATAGTGGTGTCCGTATGTGTACAGTAAACAGTAATGGACAAAAGGACAACTACTATGGGGTCATAGAGGAGATATGTGAACTTGAATATGGACCCATAATTGTCCCTATGTTTCGTTGCTAATGGGTGGCTAGATCCGGCGTGATGAAGGACCGGTATGGGATGACCATAGTTGACTTCAAAAAGATTGGATATAAGGATGAACCATTCGTTCTAGCCAAGGATGTGACAAAAGTGTTCTACATGAAGGACATGTCAAGCAAGCCGAAAAAAAGTTTCAAGAAAAGGCAGAAAATGAACCAAAACGACACATAGTCATTTCAGACAAGTCAGAAGATTATGACCAGATTGATGACCTTCCTCCATTCTCTGTTGATATTGACCCCAGCATCCTTTTATTTCAAGAGTACGCGCCTTACTTACGCCGCGATCACGCCCAAGGCACTTTCGTCAAAAGGAGGGTTGTACACAATGTAATAGATAATGATGAGTAGTTTTAAGTTATGCAATGTAACCACTATGTCGTATTTGTGTAAGTTCTCTTGTCTATTTACCTTTGTATTTCACGTCAACTGATGTATTGTAATGCACTCTGTTGTATTTCTCTCAATTAGCGTTACTAATCATGCAATTTGGAAACAATATAATCAAAATACAATATTATATTTTTGCATGGTAAAAATATTGTTTACTACCATTAATTTTGTATTACTAGAATCGTTGAAACATTAAATTATGAACAAGTAACTAAGTAATCTGCGAATTGATCACATCATTGTATAGGTTATCAATGAAAAGATTTTTGAATATTTTTGCATGGTTCAAAATGAAATGTTTTAGATTTATTATGAATAACAGAAAAATAAACACACATATACCCTATTAACGCTACATATTGGTAATTTTAGTATATTCATCAATTTATTTTAATTACTATTTTTATTTTGTAGATGGAATTAAAAGGATGCTAACAAAATTAAGATAGTAATTTTCGTACAAGATATTGAATAAAAATGTAAATATAAAAACAAAAAGTAAAATTTAAAAAACGACACGTTATTGCCGGCTGGTAATACCAGTCGGCACTAACCTGTACCGCCAGTTTTCATTTCCCGCCAGGCGATGCAGATTAGTGCCGGGCAGGCTCCCCAGCCCGCACTAACCTGGCCAGGGTGCACGTTAGTGCCGGGCCTTACCCCCAGCAGGCACTAACCTGGCCTGGGGTATATAACCCCGGCCCAATTTCTGACCAACACTTAGCCGATTTTTCCCTCTCCCTCGTCGATCTCGTCGTCCCCACGGCCGCCGCCGCCTCCTCGCCTTCCTCGGCCACCGCATCCCAGAGCACCGCTGCCCCGTCGTCGAGCCCCGCCGCGGCTTCCCTGACCCTGCCGCCGGCGTCCCGAGCTCGCTGCCGCCGGCGTCCCGTCAGATCCCCACCCACCGCCGGTGCCCCGTCGTCCCCGTCCCGCCACCGCCAACGCCCCGTCCCCGAGCGCGCCCGCCACAGCCGGAGCTCGTCCCCGCCACCGCCGACGCCCCGTCGTCGTCCCCGCCGCCACCGCGCACTGGCGCCCCATCCCCGCCACCGCCGGCCGCTCCCGTCACCCGCCATCGCCGACGCCCGGCACCGCCGGCGCCCCGTCCCCGAGCACGCCCGCCACCGCCGGAGCCCCGTCCCCGCCACCGCCGGCGCCCCATCGTCCCCGCCGCCACCGCCGGCCGCCCCGTCGTCCCCATCGTCCCCACCGTCACCGCCGGTCGCCCCGTCGTCCCCGCCACCGCCGGCGCCCCGTCGTCCCCGCCACCGCCACCGCCGGCGCCCCGTCGTCCCCGCCGTAACCGCCGGCCGCGCCCGTCCCCGTGGTCCCCTGCGCGCGGTGCCCCGATCGCGTGAGCACCCGTCTACAAAGCGCTGACATCAGCGCTTGTACGTGTTGACGTCAGCGCCCCATTTTAGATTTATTTGTATATTTAATTTTTAGAAAATTACCTAAAAATATTAGAAAATTGTTAAAAAATGGAAGAAAATTGTATGAAAATGTTAGAAAATTGTATGAAAGTATTTTACTTCTCCAGCTCACATTGGCGTCTGCACACTTTCGTGCTGACGTCAGCACTTTTTTTGGTCAGTTTTTAGATTTATTATACTTTTTCAGCTCGCGCGATCAGCGCCCGTCGTCCCCATCGTCCCCGCCGACGCCTATCGTCCCTTCGTCCCCGTCGACGGCCGTCGAAGGTCCCCATCGTCCCCGCCAACGTTAGTGCCTCCTTTTAATATAGTAGTTTATTTGTAGAATTGTTGAAAATGTTAGAAAATTATAGAAAATGTTCTAGAAAATATTAGAAAACGTTAGAGTTCTAGAAAATGTTTGAACATGTCATATGTACACTAAACAATTACTTATACCTTTTTTCTAAATGCTTGTCAGATTTATTGGTATATGTTTTTAAAAATCACCTAAAAATGTTAGAAAATTACTAAGTAAATGGTTCAAAATTGTATGAAACTATTTTACTTCTCCAGCACTTTTAGATTTATTTGTATACTTTTTAGAAAATCACCTAAAAATATTAGAAAAATGTAAAACAATGTTAAAAAATTGTAATGAATTGTTAGAAAAAAGTAAAAAATGTTACAAAATTGTTGAAAATGTTATAGAAAATATTAGAAAATTGTAGTGAATTGTTAGAAAAATGCAAAAAATGTTAGAAAATTGTAGAAAATGTTCTAAAAAATATTAGAAAATGTTAGAGTTCTAGAAAATGTTTGGACATGTCATATATACATACACACAATATAAAATCACTTATACTTTTTTATTGTATGTACTAGCTAGTGAAATTGACCGGCATGAATGATGAAGACGAGGAGTACATCCACTCGCTCATTCATGGACCCACTCGATACGAACATGTTCCTGAGGTTGAAGCTAACGTGGACGATGGCTCCCAGTATCTGAACTTGGATAATCCAGATGGACAAAGTGATGACGAGCAGAGTGGTGACGAGCAGAGTGGTGGTGACCAGCAGATCGATTATGAGCAGGGTGCTAATGAGGATGAAGATGAAAATGATCACGAAGCTCAGGTATATAAATTTTGTCCATATACACGTGATTTGAATTTATATACGTATCGACAACTTCTATTAATGAGTAGATATCATTTCAGGCATCAAGATCATCCACGCGTAAACGGAAACGTGGCTGCAAGAGAAAGATGGATGGTTATACGGCCATCACCGAGGTCTACGATAACGGCAAGCCAAAAGCCCCTCCTGGTGTTAAGACCACATTCGTGAATCAATGTGGATATCTTTTGAGGGAAAACGTCCCCATAAAGTACAAGAAGTGGAAGAGAACAAAAACCTCTGATAATGATGAAGGTATCGTGCCAAATTCAGAGAAAGAGATGTTGTGGACAGAGGTGAAGAAGCACTTACACTTTCCCAATGGCAAAGAAGACAAAGTGAGAAAGTGGGCATTTCAGACGATGGCTACTCAGTTCAGGACGTTCAACAGAAACCTAATAAAAAACTTTGTGTCAAAGGGTCTCACACCAGATTTTGATAAAAACTGGAAGAAGCAACGAGAGTGGTGGAATGAATTCGTCAGCTACAACTCCTCAGCAGATAGCAAGGCAGCCTCTGCTCAAGAAAAATTAATTGTAGTAAAAAGACACAATTTCATAAACTTGGGCCAGGAGGTTATGAAGTTGCCATTCCGAAATAGGAAAAGATGGAAGCAGATATAATTGCAAAAGGCATCATACCGGAGACATTGAGTTGGCCCAAACGAGCAAGGCATTACTTCTATGCTCATGGAGGCACACTGGACGGAGAAACTGGGGTCTTTGTCACTAGCGACGTACTAAGGGAGGCGACCCTAAGACTAAATGAGGCAATGAGGCTTAGGGAAGAAGGAACTTTCTAGCCTAACAGAGATAAAGACGAGTTGACTTACGCTCTTGGGAATCCAGAGCACACTGGATGGACCCGAGGCGTGGGCGTAGTTCCATGGAATCGTGGCTTTCCTGAAGATCTCGAAACCCATAGAAGCCGGTGCAGAAGCGAGGCAGTAGTGACAGAGCAGATCCATACACTAGAAGGTCGACTAGCTTCTCTAGAGGCGACAGTTAGCCAACAACGCCAGCCACAAGCAGCTCCTAATTTGGAGCCAAGTCCGGCCTCTCAGCGTCGACTTAGCAGTGTCGCTTCGACGAAACTCCCTCTAGGTGATGGAAATGAGTCAGTTGCGGACAACCAGCGACTCCCCGTTGACAACATCACTATTAGGACCAAGTGTGAGCTACTGTATCTTCGTGGGAAAAAGCTCAAAGTTTGCGCTCAGGGTTATGTGGAAGCACCGGAAGAAGGCGCTATGTTACATTGCCGGCCAATTCCTGAAGGATACGCTAAAGTACATGTTGACCGCATCGAAGACGGTTGGGAAGACCTAGACCTCCCGATCCCTATAAGTAAAGAAGAAGTGGACCTACAGTATGCCATACACACTTGGATCGCTTGGCCAAAGCGCGACATAAGATTGGTGTAAGCAGCAACCGATTCCGCTCAGTGTTCAAGGCACGGCGAACCAACACCAGTAGACAAGGATCCAAGTGTTGAACCACCATCGCCACCGGCAGCACGTGATCCCAACCCGAATCCGCCATCGCCACCGGCGGCACGGGATCTCAGCCCGGATCTGCCATCGCCACCGACAGCACAGGATCCCAGCCCAGATCCGCCATCACCACCGGCAGCACAGGCAGCACAAAGCAACCCCAACCAACCATCACAAGCTGCATTGTCGCCTCAGAAGAAGCAACGAAAGACATCCATGGTACCTTTGGGCAACCCAACTACTAAACAGAAGAGGCAAAAGAAAGAAAAGGCTCCAGTTGAGGAAGAGTCAGAAGACCCGGTCAAAAAGTTCTTCGATGGTGTGAAGGCCAAGAGAGCGGCTGCGAACAAGAAGCTAGAAATAGATCCAGTTGAGAAAGCACACCTCATCAAGGAGACCCTACCAAGGGAGAAAAAAAAAGAATCAGACTATGATCGGCAGATCAGAAAGTGCCACGCCAACCCCAGCAACTTGAAAAGAAATGCAAGACCCGTTGCCTAGCTTGGAGAACAGTCCAAACAGTCGATCCCTCCGCTGATAGTACATCCTGATGCTCCTCTCAATGAATCAACAGAACTGAGGATCTTTGCCGGGATGATAATGCAAACAGATCTTACCAAGGCTCAATTGCTAGGGAAAGCTCTACAGGAGTCCCAAGGCAAGAAAAAGTTTGTACTTGGTGAGCCTCTCATATGGCCAGAGTTATTACCGTATCTACCAACGAGAATGGCGCAGTTGCACAAATGGTATGCGATGCAATCTCGAAACGGAATTGACATGCTCCTAGCTCGGATCAAAGACGAGCATTTTTGGCGGGGGCCAGCGGATGTATGGATCGACTTTGATGCATTTTATGATTTGTACCATCAAGATGCCCTTCACAAGTGCCTCATGAGTGTATGGTGCATGTAAGTGTTTCTGCTTGTTTTATTATTTTATTTATACTCGCTCGACGCGTGTTTGTTGACTAATTCCTGCTTTTGTGGTTTTATTTTTCTGTAGGCAAAAAATTAAAATTGCCCGTCAAAAGAGGTTCCATAACATCGGCTTCATGGACCCCGATGTTATACACAAGGAAACTGTCGCTAGAAAATCTTGTGCAGTGGTCGACAATATATACAGAGGCATGCGTAAGCAAAGCATGTGTCCATTCATTCTCTTGCCATACAATTATCAGTGAGTCATTTGCCACTTTTTCAATACGTTCAAAATAATAATAATTAATAACTATTATAATAAACATTAATTGGTTGTTTTTGCGTATGTATATGAGCAGTTTCCACTGGATACTGTTTGCTATTTAGATTGACGCCCAAACGGTCTGGATCTACGATTCATTGAGGCATGATAGATCACTGTACCAAGACCTTATCGACCTGATCAACAAGGCATGGACTCGCTTCCTCAGCAAACACATAAAAATGAAAGAACCAATCGAACCTCTAAATTTAGGAGTGACAAAACCGTATGACCAGACTCTCTCATCTTGTGTCATTCGTAATGAAAAATTTATTAGTCTATGCTATAACCCATTTTCCTACAGTGCATGAGACAGGAGCAAGTGAACAACTTGTGTGGATACTACGTATGCGAATGGATCGACGACTTTATAAGTGAAAAGGGGCAAATGACGCCAGAAAGATTCGAGGTACGTGAGCATAAACAATTCTAGTAATTAATTTTAATTCATTTAATTTTATTCTCATGTTTTCATCTGGAAATGTTACAACGTTGGTCCATGAAAAAAGATCTGATCGAAGAAGCTCGGGTCAGGGCAATTCAAGAATCTCTCTGTGGATTCCTGCTCGATGAAGTCATAAATAAGAACGGAGAATTCTAACGCAATCCCTATCAAGCGTCGTGGCAATTGAGAAGGGTATTCACGATCATTGATATATCTCATGCATGAAGTACTTGTAATATCTTACTTGTAATATCTCAAGTACTACAAGTACTTTGTTGGATCTTTCAAATGTTGTGTGTATAGTATGAATTCCATCTATTTATGTATATATATATAATATTAATAATGTGATATATATCGTCGCAATGTAGTATGAATGCAAATGGTGTCACTACGTAGACGCATTAATTTGGTACAAATACGAAAACATATAAAAGAGTAGAAAAGAAAATAAAAGCAAAAAGAAAAAAAAAACAGGATCTGCCCCGCGAGGGGGGAAGGGGGGAGCAGTTTAGTGCCGGCTGGTGACAGCAGCCGGCACTATCATTTTGACCGGCACTAACGTGCATCACGTTAGTGCCGGTCACGTTAGTGCCGGTCAAAATGACCGGCACAACCGTGCCGTATGACCGACACTAATGGCCATTTTTCTGGCCGTGACCGGTCCGCCCGCACCTCGCGACACTGACTTGAGGTCTCCGCGCCCGCATGCTGACGCGTTTGACAGCTGCAATGGCGATCTCGTGGCAAGCTGGGCGGCGGCGCCCTCATGGGCCCTTGCGCGGCGGCGCGGCCATCCGACGTGCTCAATGAGCTCGGGAAGGTGCGATAGAGCTAGGGGTGGATTCAACCCTCAACCCTTGCTATTGACGCCAGTCCTACAGCCACCCTACCTCCATTAAAGTCAATAGCCATTGGAGCCCTGCACCCTTAGAAATCCGAAACCCTAACACCATTGCCACGATCAGCACCTACGACTGGCGTCGCCGCCTTGACCACCACCCGCGGTCGGCATCACCACCCACCGATGCCATTGGAAAGTCTATGAAATTGTCTTTCCAACCATATGTAGATCCTCGAAATTGGAGTCCGTATGTGGCCTAGGCGTCCAATCTAAGGCAGATTGCTCATGGACTCCGAGGTGGACTCGGAAGTCGACTTGGATTGGGCCTCCACCTCGACTTGCACTCCCTCCATGCATCTCCTGGTACTCTTCTTGGTTCCCAATCACAATATAATCATTAGGTAGCAAACTATTCTCAAAATCATAAAACGAATTGTTTAGGAACGTGCTCACCTCTAAATTCAATTGTCATACACGAGCTTTAGTGATGGGACCTTGAATGTTCATCATAGGAATGGTTTGTTCATCCGAAAGAGTGATGTCCTCATCAAGTGAAAAATCCTTTAGCATGGGTTTGTAACCTCAACTAGTGCTAAAAGACTATTAGCATGAGTTTGTAACATGCTAAAAGTACCGTTTAACACCGATTGGTATTATAAACCTATGCTAAAGCCTCGGGGAGCATTAGCCTTGAAAAGCTAAAAGGTTATTTCTAACACCGGTTGGTGTTATAAACCCATGCTAAGAGCATGTCCAGACGGCCCCTGGCCCTCTATCCCTTGTTTTAGTCTCCCAGGTGGAAAAAACAACTTCGATAAATGGGCTACCATTTTGTGGAAGCCACCAATTTTGGTCTAGGGCCCCTAAAAATGGAGGTCCTCTATTTCCACCTGACATCATTTGGTCGACCGGGTGGAGTGGAGAGAGAATTTGAAGCCCCTAAATTTTAGACACTAGCCTAAAAAAGCAAAATTTAGAGGTCCTACTAGAGTTGCTCTAAAAAACCCTAGGGGCTTCCAATAGCACCCGGCCTTTTCTTGACCGGTTTTGATAGGGAAATCCGAAAACGTTCTCTCCACTAGTGAGCAGCGGACCCAAGCAGTGGCGGAGCCACCAGTGTGGCGAGCCATGGCGGCCGCCATACCCGCCGGCAGATGATGAACCACGTGACTTGAGAGCGCAAAATATTAAGTAAAATCAATTAACGAAGTTTGGTAGAAACAATTAAGTGGTTTGGTGGTAGACGAGCTTCCTGGTGTGGTCTGTTCGAGTCCCCTCCTTGCCAATATTTTTAGATTTTTTTTGTTTTGTTTGCACCTGAACCGGTAATCCATTTGTGTCAGTAAAAGTTTGGATGTGGTCGCGAACGAAGATACCTAGGTTTGAAACTTGCTTGAGCACTTTTTTCTTCTCTTTTTTGCATTTTAACACACCCACTAGATCTCCATGTACTTAGTGAACTATATGGAGATGGATTCGTTAAAACGCCAGTACATTTTGAGTCTAATATTCATGGTTAGTAAACTTTTAATGTTCATCTAATCGTCTACCTAACAATGCCTAATGTTTTCACACAATTCTGACTATTGAGCTGGTATATAGTAAATTTATGCATATTCGATGATTACATATATTTTTATTGAATCATCATCTTTTATCACAGTATTTTTAATACAAATGAGTAGTAGTAATTTTGCCATAGGTAGCCACCAATTTTGGTCTAGGGCCCCTAAAAATGGAGGTCCTCTATTTCCACCCGACATCATTTGGTCGACCGGGTGGAGTGGAGAGACAATTTGAAGCCCCTAAATTTTAGACACTAGCCTAAAAAAGCAAAATAAGGGCTCAAATTTAGAGGTACTACTAGAGTTGCTCTAAAAAACCCTAGGGGCTTCCAATAGCACCCGACCTTTTCTTGACCGGTTTTGATAGGGAAATCCGAAAACGTTCTCTCCACTAGTGAGCAGCGGACCCAAGTGTTTTTAAGAGCCTGGGCGATTGAATTACCTAAGCAAGGGATTATACTCTTTATCATATATATGCAAGTGGGGCTCAACGATTAGTCTAATGGACATCAGACACTACTACACAAACCACTTTCACAAACGGGCTATCACAACCGGTTTTGAGAAAACCGGTTGTGATAGAGCTATCACAACCGGTTTTTAAAAAACCGGTTGTGATGTCGCCTATCACAGCCGGTTTTTCTCAAAAACCGGTTGTGATAGTCGGCCGGCATATCACAACCGGTTTTTCTTACAAACCGGTTGTGATGCTCACTATCACAACCGGTTTTTGAAAACCGGTTGTGATGGTGAGCATCACAACCGGTTTCTTTACTAACACATTTTTGGAAGGCAAATTTGAAAATTTAAATTTTGTAAACGACCTCGGATGAACTTTTGACCAAAACGAAAGTTGTAGATCTTGAAAAGTTATGAAACATTGTAGTTCACCATTTTTTAATTTGAAGTCATCTTGTCAACCGAATCTAAGTTTGAATTTTTTAAATTTGAAAATTTAAATTTTGTAAACGACCTCGGATGAACTTTTGACCAAAACAAAAGTTGTAGATCTTGAAAAGTTATGAAACATTGTAGTTCACCATTTTTTTATTTGAAGTCATCTTGTCAACCGAATCTAAGTTTGAATTTTTCAAATTTGAAAATTCAAATTTTGTAAACGACCTCGGATGAACTTTTGACCAAAACGAAAGTTGTAGATCTTGAAAAGTTATGAAACATTGTAGTTCACCACTTTTTTATTTGAAGTCATTTAGAGCCTCAAATAAGCAATTTACACTCAGAAAACATTAATATGAGGGGAATCAAAATGGTATATAGACATAAACACACTAGTGGTGCAGTGGTAGAGGAGGCTATGCACGAACGTGAGGTCGCGGGTTCGAATCCCACCAACCGCGTAGCGCGCGATTTTTCCGCGAAAAATGCACGACTTGCGACTTGAGACGTGGGACGGTGGGCAGTGGCTGATGGGGTCCATCCTCCAAATAAATAAAATGTTTTGCTATTTTATTTTGGTTTATTTTCGGTTTAGATGAAAACCGGTTGTGATGGGGTCATCACAGCCGGTTTTTGAAAACTGGCTGTGATAGGGGGGACTTTCACAGCCGCTTTATCTCATCCGCCCCCAAAACCGGCTGTGATGACCTTTTCTGTAGTAGTGAGACACGGGGAGCCTGAGCGGGCGGCCAGGTCGCCGGCCCTGGGTCCGCCACTGTTCACACTAGTAATGAGTTTATTTGGATGCGAAGTGACGAGATGGAGCTTGACAGGAGGCGGTAGATAGAAAGACAATGTGTAGGCTAGAAGAAAACTGCTAATACAAAAGCATGCAACAGTAGGAACCATGCATGTTCTCACGCGTGAATAGAAAGAATCATGTCTTCGATCTGATGACTGTTAGGCTAGTCCCAATGCAAAGTTTTAATACACGGTTACTAAGATTGACACATCATCAAAAGACTTTTGAACTATAGGTGAAACAAGGCCTCCCAATATATAGTTTCATTTCACAATTTCGTAGGCAGGCCATTGCATTCAATTGCTATGAACGTGATTGGATGAAATCAAATGAGATGAAACTCTCTAGCCCCCAATGCTAGTTTCTCAAGTTTTATAGTCTTGGAAACAGCGTAAACCAAGTTTGATCTAGGTGAAACTCATTCGTTCTCTCCCTCTTCATAAATTCCTTGCCACATCATTACTTTTGCCTACGTGGCAGCTCATTTAATGTGCAATGTGCATGAAATCCATATGAAACTTGCACTGGGATTAGCCTTACCAAATCAAAGAACTGTCCCTCTGACAGGGAGCCTAATGGAGATCAGACAAGGAGCCTGAGCGGGCGGCTTGGGTCCGGCACTCTAGTAATGAGTTTATTTGGATGAGCCTTTTTTTAAACTAGCAGAAGGGCACGTGCTACAGGCGCGTGTTTTTAAAAATTACTAATTTAGAGATGTAGTCTACATGAACTCTTTAGATTAATCTAGAGCGTTCGATCGTCATGAAATCCGACGACGTAGGGTCAAGGGTGAGATGTAGTCAACATGGACTCTTTAGATTAATCTAAAGCGGTCGATCATCATAAAATCCGACGGTACAGGATATAGACGACGACGGACGAAATGAAAATTTCGTCGTCCTTTATAGTTAAAAAATAAAGATTTTATTTGGATGAGAAGAGTGACGAGATGAGAGCTTAACATGAGGCGGTAGATAGAAAGACAATGTGTAAGCTAGACAACTGCTAGCACAAAAGCATGCTACAGTACGAACCATGTTCTCATCACGCGTGAATATTAAAATTGAAAGCGTCATGTCTTCTGTTGACTGTTACCAACTCAAAGAATTGTCCATCTGTCAGGGAAAATATTTGTTTCTTGGCCGCGTTTAGATGTTTCTCGAAAAAAAATTACAGTATGTCGGGCACACATTTGAAGTATTAAATATAGACTAATTACAAAACTAATTACAGATTCTGTCAGTAAATCGCAAGACGAACCTAATAAGTCTAATTAATCCGTCATTAGCACATGTTTACTGTAGCAATTTATTGTCTAATCACGACCTAACTAGGCTCATTAGATTCGTCTCGCGAAGTACACTCCATCCATATAATGGGTTATTTTTTTTACTACATTTAATATGCCATGCATGTGAGGGAACGTACTCGAAAAAAATTTCGCGAAACATCTAAACAGCGCCCTTGCACGCTGCAAGCATTATTGCTGCTTAATTTATTGTTTATTTCGATGCACTTTTGGATCTCTTCCATTTCACATGAACAGAGATCAAATCACAGGATTCGTACTCACTAATCATACAATGGTACCAAAGGAAAAAATATTACATACTATATATGCATTGTCGCGCTTCATATGGTTGTTTCTTTCGGAAAGAAAAATAAACGTTCAACAGCGTCGCATCACATGCCACCTGCACATATAATCAATAGACAAAGTCTCTCAACTGCTGCATGAAACACATTCGAACGACTGCTTTAAGCTCAGCAAGGTCAAGACTCAAGAGGCGACGAAGCAATAATAGAAGACTAGAAGCGGAATCTCTTTGCTTCCTGATACAAATACTAAACCATTGTTAACAATCTTTTTTTGAAAAAACCATTGTTAACAAACTAGAGTGAGCACCAAGAGAAATACAAAGGCAATTAATGAACAGATCGTAAAAGAAATTGAAATGGATTGTTCGATGCAAAAAAAAAAAAACAGAGGACTTAATGTAGATTTGTTTTCCAGTTGGACCTTATAACATCATTCCGTTTATGTTGCATCCCCCCCCCCCCCCCCCCCCCCCCCAAACCCTAATGTTCTCCATTTACTGCATTCTAAAATAGGTCAACGTGAGTTCAGATTCCGTGACTTTTACCTCTTCAGAACTATTTCTATGGTTTGAGCCATCTCAAGCAAAAGATGGCATGGACAAATATACCAGGAGTAAGATCTCTGTTTTCTTGATAGGTACCAATAGTAAAATCTCAGTAGT
Source organism: Urochloa ruziziensis (assembly GCA_015476505.1). Lineage (NCBI taxonomy): Eukaryota > Viridiplantae > Streptophyta > Magnoliopsida > Poales > Poaceae > Urochloa > Urochloa ruziziensis. Next base: position 9,826,073 of record CM027120.1, on the reverse strand, counting down.
GGGCAGCCGCTAGTTCATTGATACACAGAAGGCTCTACAAACATGTTGCCTAGGAAACAATATGCAGCTAAATGCGGCAAAGTTGAATACTTACAGTACTGCAGAGACCGTCATTCGTATCGGCCCATACGTGACGGTTCAATAGCACCGGTACGTTTAACTCATTCGCACAAGCTCCAACAGGAGCCGGCTTGTTGGAGCCGGCATGAGTAAGCACATACTACTATATGCCAGTGGAATTTAAAGCCGGCATGTTTAAGCAAGCGTGTTGCATTCCATATCTATACATTCTTTTTGAATAAACTAATCGGTTTGAAATTTCGTCGGGTAAAATGAAGCATTAAGTGTAGCAGTTGGAATATACACTGATTGGTCTAGGAATTTGAACCGTTCATCATACGCACGCAGAGAGCATGCACATAGGAAGTTGAAGCGTTCGATCTCTCTCATCAATGGCAGTTGTGAAATAAGGAGCCATTTTCAACTGCTTCATGTTGCCTTGCAAGCTAAGTTGATGCGCCTGCCCTCTTCCATATATACTCGACATATACTCTGATCTCACTCAGCCATTCTACATACTCTGTTAGGCCAGTCTCAGTGGGAGTTTCATCAGCATTAAATAGGCTGCCATGTCACCATTTTTGATGATGTGGCAGTGTATTAATGAAGAGAGATGTGAAATGAGTTTCATGCTCATGAAACTCTCTCTACACGGTACTCTAGACAGTTCGTGTCTTGCATGTTGTCTTGGGAACAACACGAGATGAAACTTTGCATTGAGGGAGGGTGTTTCATCATAGTTTCAAACTTCTCGTAGATGATGTGTCACTATAGGTAAGTGTGTCGATGAAACCCCCACTGAGACTGGCCTTATTGTGCTTCCATATATATTTGAAATTGAGACAGGCAGGCCCTGATATCTTCGCTCTCATCTTTTTCGATTGTCTCGCGCACATGGAAGAGATGGAATTTGTCGGCCGTGCCAACCGCCACCTCTCCCCTTTTGCAAGACCACCACCACTAGTGGAGGAGGTGTTCGTCTCCAACCGTGCCATCGAGCATCTTGGCATGTGGAGTGGATCGTAGGATCAGGTGATGATCGCCTTCGTCACGAAGGATTGCTACATGTCCTTTGTCACCACCTCCCCCGTCGTCAAGCATGTGTTGGGCGACCATGTCACGATTGTGCCCTGTGACGACGTTGAATCAAGGTTCTTCGTCCTCCTTCACCGGCAGATGTGGCCAGGTTCCATGGCCACAACTGGTAGTGGTGGGGGGAGCACATCACCTTCGCCGCGTCATGAAGGTCACAGACAACTCGAACTTTGATGACAGGGTGTCTGGCAGAGGCATTCCCCGTGTGTGGTACTAGCTACTAGTTTAGTAGTTTAGTCTAAGTTTTTAGGTTTCACTTGATCCGGTATCTATGAGCAATTCGTATCTGATTGGATCTGGTATTTGTGTTATATTATTAGTCTGGTATCTATTCCCCACTGCTTAGAGTGACCAGCAGTTATATATATGCCGCCCCGACCCTGAAACTCTAACCCTATCCCACTTACACTCCTACTCCTCCGCTGCTGCCGTCGTCCACAGCTCCGCCACCACCGCCATCAATGCCTCCATCCGCGGAGCAGGAAGCCAAGGCTGCCACGGCTTGGCGGCCGCAGTGGCGGGCCTTCCTGAGGCCACGGCCCACACGATCGTTAATGTGGCGGTGAGAAAGGCCTTCATCTCCGCTCCTTGGCTGCAGTCATGGTCAGGGTTTTTTTTCCCGACCGGTCTGGCCAAACCGCCGCCCACCGGTAGCGGTTAGCCGGACCGGTTTGACCGGAAACCGGTAGAAACCGGACAAATTTAAAAATCAAATTAAATCCGCAGTCCAACCGGTTTCGAATGGTTAGCCGGCCGGTTTGAGCGGTTAGCCGACCGGTTTGAGCGGTTAGCCGGCTGGTTTGAGCGGTTTGACAAATTTTTGAATTTTAATTAAAAATAAAAATAAAAAAGAATTTCTAAAAAATTCCTAAAAATAGTTTAAGGTGCGTAGAATCTAATTGTGTAAAAAAAGAGAACATTTTTAAGAAGTTTAAGTAGCGGTTTAAAGGCATTAGAAGTTTAACGTGTTGATTTAGTAGGCTGTTTGAACTTCTAATACAAACAAAAGATACTAAATGAACTAATATTTGAAAATTTTTGACACCATTACAATCTACTCACCTTAAAGTATTTTTAATTTTTCAAATTCAAATTTGAAAATTTTAAATTTGGCCGGTTGGAAACCGACCCGTACCGCTACCGGTCCTGACCGGTTACCGCGGTATCCGGACCGGTAGCGGTCGGGATTTTTAACCCTGGTCATGGTCAGATCCGCATCTGGCTTGACCGGATCCATGGTGGTTTAGTGGAAAGATCTTGTGTGTGCTACCCATGTCTCACGGATTTGGCTACCTCCGTCGTGGGGAGGCAATCCACGATCAAGGCACAGGCCAGATTCGCAGCTGCCACAATGGCCTTGGATGTGAAGAAAGCACGTGCTTGTGTGGCGTTGTAGCGTGACCTCACCATGAGGCGCCGGTGCATTCCATTCGACCATGACCTCCATTGCGGCGGCGGCGGCGGCAGAGGCTCTGCTGCCTCCGCCGTCGTGGTGTTATCCTGCTCTGTGCTTGTGGATTACCTATTTTGTTATAACGAATTGCCCATTTTGGTCATACTAGCTAGGCTTTGTCATTCACTATGCATGTAGTAGCTGCTACTATCTCAGTGTCCCCGAGCACTTCGTAGTCATATGCAACAGCTCTCGAGTACTTATAAGATCATCATTGGGCAGTTTCATCTCGCTTCGAGTACTTTTCTTGGCTGAATCTTCAAGTTCTTCAAAGTTGCCATGAGGCTATGATGAGCTCAAACTGTGATCAGCTTGATATTGAAATCTTCGATATGGGGGACAGTGAAAGTTGCACTCCATATGGAGTAGCCCTCCAGCCTTGGATTGAGTCGAAGAATCAAGGTGAGGGTCAAATAATCTTGAATCTTCTTTTGTCTTGAAAAAAAATCAACAACCATTGTGTATAGCTTATCAGCCCCCGAGCCTTGGAATGACTTAAATAATAAATTCAAGGGTCTAGCGAGCCAGGTCTTCATCAAATTATTCTGGGAGATTATCAGCCGAGTAGTTCTCGGCCCAGCCCCCAAGCGTGGGAACCAGCAGAGATGCGTTGAGTGGTAAATAGTTGAATAGCCCCATCGGTGGTGTAGCAAAACAAAGGAGTCCGTTGTTGACCCGTCAGCCACGGTTTCCCCCAACTAGGAGTCAGGTGCTAATGTGCCTGTGACCAACCATTGGTATTTGGTGGCTCAAAGATGTCAGAAAAGTCAACTAGGTAGCAAGACAGCGAACCATCCAGCCCTCGAGCGTAGGAGTTGGCTGAGATGCGATGGCACGTTATACGCTTGTTTTAAATTACTAAAATTGTACAAAAGGACAAATCATATTTAAAATATCAAAATCCCTACACAACATCAAATACTTTGTTTAATACAATTTTAAAATAAATTGGAGTTTGGAATGCAATTATTTCAAATATTTAATTTTTTTGACGAGATGATAGAAAAACATCTCTTCTGACGTGTTGTAATGCCAGCCGCTAGCAAAGATTGCCGCATTAAAAATGCCTTGTGTTGCCACAGATTGTTTTTGGCGTTGTAGGGTCACTACAAACACTCACACGGCAAGGTTTCATAACTTGAGAACAGTAAAGAATGTGCTTACTAGGAACTAATGGGTCAGGTACAAGTTAAATAATTACACAAAAATCAAGCAACGTTGAAGCAGATCTTAGTGTCGGTTACACTTCATAACCACTAACCACCACCATTTTCAGTATCCTGGCCCCAACTATATACTAAGCCAATCCAAATTATTGATTAAGCTTGGTGCACACACACCTAAACCAATACCTAAACCTTGTAGTATATGTTCATTAGTATTTATTGATAAATAGCACATTTAATTCGTTCAAGTCTTAGCTAGGATTAATGATTACTCGATGCAAAAACATGTGATTGCAATGTGCTATACAACATGGCCCAGAGATACGGATGTGGATGCAGTTTGGCCGGAGCTCTGGAAAGAAGGTGCCGCGGATTCAGACTACAATCAGAACACTCCTAGATAATACTCATAATAGAAAAAAAAACAATCTTTTATGATTCAGCTCCACACTATATAACAAGAGTGCCTAACCCGCTTAGTTACGAGCTTAGTTTGATCTCCTTGAGCGAACTGGACATAGCTAGCAGTTCAGCAGCTATTCTCAGGACACTGATTTAACTTCAGGTTACCTATTTATCTATCTGTCATCTCCACTGTATGTTTGTCTAGCTGCTAAAATATATATGTCCATGCAGTACGTACTCATAGCTGATAATTATTTTTGTAAAGGTGTATCACTGCTTGATTTCTAGCTATTCTCTTCGCATATCTAGAGACAACTACAAGTGCATCGACATGGAGTCAAAGAAGCCTTATGTGATTGCTATCATAGTACAAATGATCTACACCGGCATGTTCATCATCAGCAAGGCAGCCTTCGACAAGGGGATGAACACCTTTGTCTTCATCTTCTACCGCCAAGCAGCTTCGTCTATCCTGCTGCTTCCTATTGCAGTTTTCCTTGAAAGGTAGATACCTGTTATTACTTATTAGCTATGCCCAGTTAGCAACGAGAATGAGGAAGTAAAGTGATGCTGAATCGTCACATAATGTTTTAATTTCTCTATTCGAAAGCTGCAACTAACTAGTGATGGATTCATGGATGATTTTGTTGAAAACTGTGTCATGGCAGGAAAAATGCACCATCCATTTCGTTGCGGATGATCTTGAAGCTCTTCCTTTATGCCTTCATCGGGTATGCATGTCACATTGTTGATTTTAGTGAAAAGTGTATCTGTACTTCGGCAAAGGGAAATTGTGATAACTAACTAAATATATATGTGGGTATTATTAATTCTTGTAAACTATATATTCCTGTTGGATAAAAGTATACCGTTTAAACAATATAGTGACATTGCAACACGCTGGCACACCAATATATACTTAAATTTAGAATGTTAATTTTCAGGAATACATTTAGCTTAAACTTGTACAATGTAAGTATGAAGCTCACATCAGCAACCGTGGCATCTGCAACTTTCAACTCTCAACCTGTGGTCACCTTCTGCTTAGCCCTGCTATTAAGGTACGTTGTTACTATCCATCCATCAATGTAACTTAATTAACAAGAGCACTAACTAGTAACACTATTTGAAGGATATGGTGAATTATGCTACTTGATCATGCTTGGGTTTTAATTAGATGCATGGCATTCAGGATGGAGGTGGTTAAGCTGAGGAGCTCGTCAGGAATAGCAAAGGTTACAGGCGTAGCACTCTGCCTTGCCGGAGTTTTGGTCATAGCCTTATACATTGGGCCCGGGCTAAGCCCTATCAATCATCATCGAGTCTTTGCTGTCCATGCTTTGACAGCTCCAAGCAGGGCCACATGGATCAAAGGGACGTTCCTCATTGTCCTTGCTAACATGTCATGGTCCCTGTGGATAGTTAAACAGGTATTTTTATAGACATTGTAGATGAATCAGAATCTATATAGCATCAGTTTTATTCCGAGATGCTGTTATGCAAATAATTCTAACTATAGTCACGTTATTTATTCATATGCAGGCTGCAGTGCTGAAGGAGTTCCCGAACAAGATACTTATGACGTTATCGCAATGCATTTTCAGCACGGTACAGTCATTCATTGTCGCATTAGTGGCTGAGAGGGACTTCTCCAAGTGGAAGCTCCATCTTGACATCAGCTTGCTGGCAATCATTTACACTGTAAGAACAATAGATTTACTTGGTCTACTATTGTAGTTTAGTAAGGAGCAACATCCCCTTGACTATCACCCTCATTGCATCACCCACATCTCTCATTGCACCTCTCTTTAGTTTCTACCGCTGCCACCTCCGGACATTCTGTGGCTGTTGGATACAACCACAAGTCTCTCATAGTCTCATCCCATCACCTAGTTTCACTCCACACCCACACCTTCCAACCATAGCTAACTCATCCACATTGTCCATTGTCGTGTGGTCCAATCTAATTCTCGCCCATTGTCAGTATCAATTATTGGATGTACTGTTACGGGTATTGATGAAGTGGATCGGTAATAAAGTTTTTTTGCCCTAATGTGCACGGCAGTCCATAAAATAAGTTTAGTCGACTAAGGTAGCTAGCACACCTTCCCACAAATTCACTTCCTAATGATGATAACTAACTGAAAGGCTTGCTGTGAATTTAATCTATGAACCAGGGGTTTATGGTGAATGGGGTGTCCTTTTATCTGCAAGCATGGTGTGTGGAGATGAAAGGCCCTGTCTTCCTCACCGTCTGGACTCCACTCTGCCTTATATTCACAATATTCTGCTCCTCCATCATAGGAGAAATTGTTCACCTCGGCAGGTAATAGATTTAATTAGATTCGAATAACAGAAAAGGGTGTTTACATATCAGAATTTTATGAATGAATTAATGAAATGGTCTATCTTTGTTTTGTTGCAATCGCAGTATTGTTGGTGGTATCCTGCTGGTTGGAGGCCCTTTACTGCGTGCTATGGGGCAAAAACAAGGAAAATAAGACTGCTCAATCCAACAGGGTCAATACAATGGACATCGGTGTGCAAGATGAGCAGGAGCACAGACAAACAGAAGAGGATAAAAAAGGCAGGAAAGATCAGAAGGAAGCAACATTAGCATTCACGGTTGACCAAGTCTGAGTGACTGGTTGAATAAATCAGTGTTACTTTGTTATAAGTAACATAATGAAGAAAATAGGGGTGAAAGCTGGCGAGGTAGAGTACAACTGTCTGGTAACAAGGCATGCCAGAAAATTGTGATTATCACAGGGATTGTGCATAAAGCAGTATGTTTCAGTTAATTCAAAATTCATTATTAGTTGCATGCAAAGCCTTGCGTACGTAATGTAAAATATAATGGAAGCCATCTTTAAAAAACAAGTATTTATATGATCCATGTGCAATTGCATCGAATTAAATACTACTTCAGTTGCCTGGGTTTCTTAGTGTCTTGTGTGCTGAGTTGCATGGAATACATAAGGCAAATGCATAATAATATGTACCCAAGAGATGAAACAAACATGTAATATTCATGTAACAAAACCGACACTCGTTATCAGTTACCCCATAATATTTTGCTTGCTGTCTTGTGAATTCTAACTGTTTCTAATTTCATGCTCATTATTATTAGTTTCATGTTACCTAATTTGTTATATGAGTTATGACAAACACTACTATAGAGAACAGGCTTTTGATACCGGCTCATCACTTATCTGATAGCATCAATAACGTTTCAGCAGTTCCAGCAAAAATCAAGCAAAGAAGATATGCTATGGGTATTGGAACATGTTATTTTCTTATGATTGGTCGTGGGTCTTCTCCAAACTGCTGTATGCATGGTTACTTGTTGCAGATTGAGTGGTTTGTAGTCTGTATATATCCACACACGCATGACTTAAATTTTCCTTGCAAGTTTTTTTTTTCCAGTTTGGGTTGCTCCGGGCCTGGGAGAAGTTCAGGTTCTACTGTCTACCAAACCCAAAATGCACCTCTAAAAGTGCATAAGAAATTCAACCAAAAATAAGAATGAGCAGATCATACTATCATCTACCCTGATGAAAAATTTGAACAAGCTTCTGGTAGAAGAAACAAACTAAAGAAATCGAGCAGTGAATAATGCAGCAAACAGCCACTATTCTTTCTCCTTTCATCTGTTCAGGTTGGGAGACAAATTTAGTGGTAGATGATGCATTACAATCCATTCATGTGTGTTGCAGCACTAAACCTTTCTGGCCGGGCGTCGGCATGATTACGTATATATTTTAATATGGTTGAGGGACGGACACAGTGGTTAGCGCGAACATCAGAACATCAGAAAGTGCAATTTCAGCTCAGCTTGTGGGCGCGATCGGCTGTATAAATTGTTCATCTTCTTCAGCCAGTTATATTAATCTAGAAGCTAAAAGAGCAACGTATATTTCCCCTGCACCCCATTTATCTGTGTAGTAGTCCATCTGAATGTGGATTGAACTGGTAACAAGCATACATGCATATGAACTGCTGTTTGGCGACGAGCTCCTTCTGTAATCTGTATTTTGCGCCCTCGATCGGTCAACAAAGGCGGCACACGCAGAGAATGACGGCGGCGGCACCAGCAGCCCGGACATCGTGCCGGCAGTCGGAGGCAGGCCGCGATCGATCGAGCGAGGCGGACGAGATCGGGAGGGGGATCTTTTGTAAGAGCAGGGCCCACACGTGAAGGCCGGCACGGCAGTGGTGGGATCTATCCCCTAAAGGACCGGGTGGGTCAGGCCTCATACGGGTGCCCTAGCCGCTAGCCCTAGCAACGCGACACAGACAAAAAGCGAGTGAGCCGCCGCCGCCGCACACCCACATTCCCAAATCCCCCGCTCTCTCCTCTCGCTCTCCACCGAACCCTAGCTCCCTTTGCCCTCCACCCCTCCGCCGCCGCCGCCATGGGCAGCCACGCGCAGCCGCCGAGCTCGCCGGAGCCACGGCGCGCGCGGCCCCTGGTGGAGCCCCCGCCGCCACGCCGGTTTACGTCCATGGCAGACGTGATGCGGCGCTCCTGCCCCGTCGGCGCGCCGCCGGCCGTCGCCCGCGCGCGCGGGGGCCGCCGCCGTCTACGACGCCGTCGTCTGCGACGCCTGCGGCTCTGGCGACCACGGCGAGCAGCTGCTCCTGTGCGACAGCTGCGACCGCGGCCGCCACACGTTCTGCCTCAGCCCCGTCGCCGAAGTCGAGGTCCCCGACGGCCCGTGGTTCTGCGGCCCCACCTGCGTCCCACCAGTGCCCGTCGTCGAAAGTGAGGCTTTTCTTCCACCCGCGCACAGTTCCCTTTCCCGTCGCATAAACATTGGATATATTTCTGAACTGCTGCATCTTCTATCTTGTTTTTCCTTTGCTTTTTTCTTTGCGATTCTTCTTTTTTTTTACATCAGTCAAGATTTTGTTTTCCACAAATGCAAATTTTCACTTAGTTGGCCGTCCCTTGATGATAGTGTTAGACCCCTAGGATCACTAGATGCACAAATAGCCGGGACTTTGAGGTTTAACAGAGAGTTCAAGAAATGCACATGCACGGATCTACAGCTAGGGGTAGAGAGTGGGGGAGTAGCGGGTTCATACCTTCGCCGCGGGGTGCGGCAGCGGCGGCGGAGGAGCTTGAGCCCGACATCACGTTCGCGCGGTGTAGTTTGCCCTAGGGCAGCGACGCGCAGTGCCGGTGCTCATCTGGGCGCCGGCGTTGGGGGTGATTCCTGTCACTCCTGCGCTCCCAGATCGGTGTGTGTGTCGGTGGGGGGTGGCGGCTCAGGCGAACCTCGTGTCTTGAGCCGTCCAGCCCCCACCTCTTTATATAGCGCAGTGCAACAGGGGCCCGCCAACTGTTAGGGTTGGTGCGCCCCCGATCAGGGCGCTAGACCTAGGCCCAGTGGGTCGTTGGGCCCACTGGAGGGAGATCAATCCTAACATTCTCCCCCTTGATCTCACTTTTAACTTTTGTACAATGAAAGGACTCTTTTCAAAGTACTTTGTCTCATCACAGGTGGACGCGTAGAGCATGCTTCATCGTCACGGTAATTACCGATAGAATCAACCAGCTACAACTCATCCCTCTGCTTTTGAAACAACAAAACTTTCTTCTTTTCGGGCCATTTGTAATCCAGGAATCATAGGCTTTCCCTTAACCCCATGCCGGCTAAGTGTTCCTTGAACACATTGGGTGGTAAGCTTTTCGTTAGCGGATCCGCAAGAATATTCTTTGTCCCTATATGCTCAAGACTTATGGTGGGATCCTGGATTCTATCTTTCACAACATAATACTTTACCTCAATTGGTTTGGAAGCATTACTAGACTTGTTGTTGTGAGCATAGAATACTGCTGCCTGATTGTCGCAGTACATCTTTAGTGGTTTCTGAATACTATCAACCACTCTTAGACCGGGTACAAATTTCTTAAACCACAATGCCTGCCCCAAGGCCTCATTGCACGCTATAAATTCTGCATACATCGTAGATGATGCAAGTGATACTTTGTTTGGAGCTTCTCCATGAGACAGCTTCTCCTGCGAGAGTGAACACATAATCCGTGGTGGATCTGTCATCTATATCTCTCACATAATCTGCATCTGCGTACCCCTTTATCTCTAAGGATTCAGATCTTGTATATGTAAGCATGCGACCTGTTGTGCCTTGCGCGTAACGCAAAGCTCTCTTTACCATTTTCCAGTGCTCCATGCCTGGATTATCTTGGTATCTACCAAGTATCCCGGTGACAAAAGATAAGTCAGGGCGAGTGCATACTTGCGCATATTGTAGGCTTCCAATAGCCGAAGCATATGGAACCGCTTTCATTTGATCGAGCTCGTATTGGTTTCTGGGACTGAAACCTCCCATATTTATCGCCCTTAACTATAGGTGCAGGTGTGACTTTGCTCGCATGCATATTGAATTTCTTTAGAACTTTTTCTAAATATGCGTTTTGCGATAATCCTAATACCCCATTCCATCTATCTCGGTGAATTTCTATGCCTAAAACATATGATGCTTCACCAAGATCTTTCATATCAAAATTTGTGGACAAAAATTTCTTTGTTTCCAGTAACAGACTACATCACTGCTAGCAAGCAAAATGTCATCCACGTACAAGATTAGGAAAATAAATTTCCCTTTCCTAAATTTCGCGTAAACGCAGTTGTCCTCTACGTTCACTATAAACCCAAATTTCTTTATGACACTGTCAAACTTTAAATACCACTGTCTAGAGGCTTGCTTTAATCCATAAATGGATTTCTTTAGACGACAACCCATATCTTCTTTGTCTTTCATGATAAAACCCTTAGGTTGTTTCATGTAAACTCTTTCTTCTAGTTCTCCATTGAGAAATGCCTGGGCTGCCGAGGCGGCCCAGCGTCGCGCCCCTCATGGGCCAAATCCGGCCCGCGCCACCGGAAAACTGGCCCAGCGGCCCGGTCAACACGCGCGCTTGGGCCCGCGGCCCGGCAGCCAATGGCTGGGCTGCCGAGGTAGCCCAGTGCCACGCCCCTCATGGGCCAAATCCAGCCCGCGCCACCGGAAAACCGGCCCGCGGCCTGGTCAACACGCGCGCTTGGGCCCTGGGGCCTGGCAGCCAATGGCTGGGCTGCCGAGGCGGCCCAGTGCCGCGCCCCTCTCGGGCCGAATCCGGCCCGCGCCAGCAGCCGACGCTGCCGACCGTCCGATCGAAGATCGACGGCCGAGCGGCGCCCCCGGCGATGATGGCGCGGTATAAAAGGCGGCTGGCCGGGGGGGAGGGGGGAGGGAAACCCTTGTCCCATTCCTTTCTCCCCCCGCCCGTCTCGTGCCCGCAGGCGGCGGCGCCTTCTCTCCCGCGCGCGGCGGCCGCTATGGCGCTGCCGGCGGCGGTGAGTGGAGGCGCCGCCGGTGCTCGGCCGCGGCTACCCCTCCCTCCTCTGTCCTCCCCCTTTCCCCCTCCTTCTCCCCCCACAGCGAGATCCGAAGAGCCGGCCCGAGGCCGGAGTTGGAGAAGACGGCGGCGCCGCCATGGTGCTCCTCGCCGGCGAGCGCGCTCCCCTTGCGAGAGAGTGCGCCGCCGTCGAGCAGCGCCTCAGTGGCTCCGAGCCTGAGCCCGCGCGCACGCGGTGGTGTTCCGCGGCCGTGGCTCGGCTCTGTCCGGCGGTGGTGGACGCCAGCGGCGAGGTAGGCAGGGCCGTGCGGCCTCTCCCCCTCTTCTCTTTGCTTTTCTTTTACCCTAGATCTAGATCTAGGGTTAGGGTTTCCTGTTGCTTTTTCTTTTTCGATTTGCAATCGATTTTCTTCGATTTCCCGATCTATTTCTACTTCCAGTAGGCGTATGATACCAATGTTAGACCCCTAGGATCACTAGATGCACAAGTAGCGGGACTTTGAGGTTTAACAGAGAGTTCAAGAGATGCACATGCACGGATCTACAGCTAGGGGTAGAGAGAGAGGGAGTAGCGGGTTCGTACCGTCGCCGCGGGGTGCGGCAGCGGCGGCGGAGGAGCTCGAGCCCGACATCACGTTCGCGCGGTGTAGTTTGCCCTAGGGCCGCGACGCGCAGTGCCGGTGCTCGTCTGGGCGCTGGCGTTGGGGGTGATTCCCGTCACTCCTGCGCTCCCGGATCGGTGGGTGCGTCGGTGGGGGGTGGCGGCTCAGGCGAACCTCGTGTCTTGAGCCGTCCGGCCCCCACCTCTTTATATAGTGCAGTGCAACAGGGGCCCGCCAACCATTAGGGTTGGTGCGCCCCCGATCAGGGCGTTAGACCTAGGCCCAGTGGGCCGTTGGGCCCACTGGAGGGAGATCAATCCTAACAGATAGGCGGGGTTTTTATTATATGATGAGATGAGCTGCGTTCTTGCATCTCCAATGAGTCCAGTGAGGGCATCTGGAGCTTGAAGGCGGATTACGTTAATCCTATCGATCATTTCACCAAACTCTTTTGTGAACGTACAGATCTATTGCCTTTTGGTTACCAGTAATACTGGACTAGCTTGGATCTAAACTTTTAGACTTGCTTCAATTAACATTTCCCGCGTGCCCAGTAGCCAACTAGACATATCCTGGTTTTGTCTTTAAACCACCTATAGCATACAAAAGTGTACGTCAGACACCAAGAGCAAGTCCATTCTGCATCTCTGCAATTTGCCACACGTGGCAACAACGAATGCCATCCCTGTCTATCTTGGTCATTTTTAACAAATGATTAACTCTTTGTCATTGTTTTTTTCAGGCAGAATGGATGAAGGCGACGAGCACGAGAGGGCTTCATCATCAAGTAAGAAGGACACTACTTCTATGCCCAATTCAAAGGTATAGTTATTTTTGGAAATGTTGCTGCACAAAAGTCATTGTGCTTGTTTAATTTATGTTTGCAAGTGTTGTAATGAATATTGTGCTGGGAAAAGATTTATTCGCAAAAGTTATATTGGATAAGTTCATGAAGAAAAGTTGTAACGCATGATAAGTTTGTCTTCTAAAATTATGTATCAAAAGGTACATCCGTTAAGTTACGATTATAAAGGCTGCCTGCTTGGTACACTAGGTTTCTTCTATATTTTATTTACACAGTAGAGTAGTATCTCTTTTCTTTATTTATTTTTTAAATTTCTGTATTGCTCGTCAAGCACACTAGCTAGTACGTGATGAGCAGGCAATATTATTAGTCACATTGGGTAGCAGGCGAATATTAGCAAGGACTAACGTCTATTATTTCAGATAATGCCTATTGGACCCACTCCTTTCTCTAAGGATAGCATCAACTGTTCGACTTTCCGGGGGTTCTGTCTACCCAATATATTTAAGATGCACAATCTGGAACTTCTGCAGGAGAGTACCAGTACTACACAAAATAAAGAATCTGAGGTATATTTTTTTTGTTTTTCTTAAATAGATATGCTATTTTTAAAAATAGTGGTGGTTTGTTTTTTAAAATAACAATCTGCCAGTAATCGGTTTTGAATTACAAGAGGTGTGAATTTTAGTTTCCTTTATGACTTTTTCTAATTGTTTCTTTTGCCCTTTATCTTTGTTTTATAATGCAGCTAACATTGGATGTGAGGACCCCCCACACAAGACCTATATCTGTAGACAAAACCCAGTGTGCTTCAACCTCCATTGATTTTGAGTCAGCTTGTAAGGTCATACTAGGGTCAACTAACTTGTCGATGCCTATTCTATGTGGCGAGGTTACCCATCCAGATGTTGAGACTTTTATTAAATCCACCATCACAGGTGATGCCAGTGAAGAAGTATGTATATCTAGCCCCATATATTTGTATTTTTTTATATTTTTGTTTAGGTATGTCATTTTTAATCAATTTCGCCCCATAATTTTTCATGTGATTATCAATGCTTGGAAATACTCATTTGGATATTTTTTTGAATTTCTTTGTTAAATACAATTACCATTTAGCCACAGGAACAGCCAGACTTTACAATCCACATGCTATATTCTAACATGAATAAGGCAACAAGCTCAGATTTATTTTCCTTTTTATGTCAAATATTTCTCCCTTTTCCTATATTTTCTTGTCAATTTGCAATATTATCTAAGTCTCGTTACAATAATGTAAAGCCAGCAGCCCATGCATGTTGTTCATTGGTAACCTATAAATGGCTTAGTATTTGTGCCGTGTGAGCTATTCTTTTTTTTTTTCTGTCATCATATATCTCAAGGTAAATTTCATAGATGTGGTTCCGTTTCTGCAATTTTGTTGTGTGTAATGCTTCCATCGGTAGTACTGTACTCTAAATCGAGCATATGTTGTTAGCACATGGCGTGGTAGGATATTTTGGATCTTAGCGATGCATCTAGCAGTCAGATCTTTTTTTATTCTTAGCAGTCAGATTATGATGTTGTTGGGGATAAAACTCTGGGGAATTTGATTTCCTAGCCCTTTAAGGGACACAATATGGTTAAGACAACCCAAGCTGTTTATTAGTGTTGTAAATGGAATGACATACTTAAAGTGACAATTTTGTATGTATTAGTTGTATGCATAAGCTATAAGTAATATCACTGCCTGATGCACATATGTTCTATATCTATTAACACAACATTTTTAAGTGTGTAAATGTATTTTACATGGTACACAATTTTTTTTTTGCAAAACATAAGTTTCTTTGCCCCCCCCCCCCCCCCCCCCCCCGGTGCACAACTTGTTTGTATAAGTTAAATTCATAAAGTTTTAGAAAACATTTATTATATCAGCGACAAGTTGCATTGATAGGTTATATGTGCATCTTACATGTCTATGCAGTCATCTTTAATGTATATTTTATCTAACTTATTTTAGTTTTACTTTCTTTTATCTAGGTGATGGAAAACATGGCTGGAGCATGTCGAACATTTTTCAAGGAGTCTGTCCAGAAGTATATCCAATCAATTGAGCCTGTTATTGTCAATCAGTGTTGTGATATGGTGAAGTCTTTGTGGTCTAGACAACAACAGAGTAGAGGTGACAACACCCTCAATGGACAAAGTATGATGAACCCATCATCTGAGCATGAGAAGAACATGGCACCTGATAGCAACACATTGTGTCCATTTGAAAATTTAGACCAATTGGAGAAAGAAGCACCTGCATCAAATAATTCTTACCCCAACGAAGAATGGTGCGAGAAGCCCATGAAATGCTTGACATGCGATTCTGATATGGTATTCGGGAAGGAACACGCATGTAGCTTCGCTGATCAGAGTAAGACTACTACTCCTTTTAGATCTCTAGTGTCAAGAAGGAGTGGTGATGTCGTCGAGGACATTCTTTCAAGTGATACTGGCATCACTGATGAACAAGCTAAGGTTTCAATGGCTTTAAATACAGGCAATGGTTCTGATGATATCATAAAGAAAAGGGACACCCCTGCGGCTCTGAATTCTTTAGTTAGCTCTGACAAGAAGGAAGAGGATTCTCTAAACATATCTGCAAGCACACATAATGGGAAAATAGTACTTGGCACAGACTTTGCACATATAATAACAGAGCGCGCTGTTCGCAATGAGGAAATAGTTGGCAATGGTAAGAAGCTCATCCCATCCTGTTCCAGGGCAAAGAGAAATTTCATGTTAGATGATGATGGTACAATTTTCCATCCCGACTCACCACAGAAGAAGCTTAAATTTCCACCACACATTACTGCAAAATGTGATGGGGGTTCAGATTCTTCACGGAAGGCAGAATGTGAAACATCATGTGCACAGAAATCTTATGGTGATCGGAGGGAAATCAGTGATGATGTTAATTCAACAAATGCCACACCAAACATAGGTGCCAAAGATGGTTTGAAGACTAAAGCAGCAAAATTAAATCTATTAGAGCTTGGGTTCAAGAAGCATGCTGTGATGAAAGCACCAGGACCATTGTTCAACGGTGAAAAAGTTCAGGGACAAAAAATTGTGATTTCCAAATTTGAGAAGGATGTCTATACTGCAGGCACTAATAAAAAAGTCAAAGCTAGCAGCAAGTAAGAATCATATCTTTTTTCATTAAAGACCATATTTTTGAATTTAATGTATGCTAATATTGTTGATATCCTCCCCCACCTTTTCAAGTTTTCGAACCACGAGTAGGTGTTTATGTTTGCATGAACCTTTATTTATCTATTGTTTTGCTTACTTTTCTCTCTTTTCTTTGTAGTACTGAGTGTGCAAATATTGGTCGGATGTCTATTATGCACATGGAATTTGCTAACACAATGCGACCATATACTTGGGTAAACACATGTGCAATGAATGTTTACTCTGAGGCCCTTGCATATGATCAAAGTCAAGAAGTCACCCCAAAAATAAGGAAGGGGTTTCTCACATCAGCGGAAGTTGTAAGTTACTAGCAGAACCTTTTATATTGATAGTGGCAATATACACATGCATTCCTTCTCTCTTTATGTTTCTAACTTTGACACATCTTCATCTAATGTATTGAAAAAATAGGACCACATGAAAAAGAACAATGTAGATATCAACATCCTCAAGAGAAAGCTTGCATTCAAGGCCATAAGATTTGAGCTTGACAAAGTTGACATGGTTTGCATCCCTCATTTTCTAATCACCACTCTGCATTTATATCACTTAATTCACATCTATATTTGATTCACAATTAGTCTAATAGAATATACACATAATTATTTTTCAGGTTATGATCCCTGTGTGTCATGGTGACCATTGGTGGTTGGTTGTTGCTAATATCAGGGATAAAAGGTTTGATGTTCTAAGCTCATGTAAAGTCAAAAATGGGGAGGAGCAAGTGACAGACACAGTTGTAAGTTTCCAGTTTTTTTATCGCTTCATTTGTTTCTTCTGTTTTACATGCATACTCCAGTAATAATATAATCCGCCTCCCTCTCCCTCTCCGTATGATGTAGAGGTATCCCCTTCTAATTTTCCAAAATTTTGATGGTATTTGTTTTTAAAAATGCAGCGGACAAACTTTGTAAGGGCGTTTGAAGCTATGTACAATCTTAAAGGAGATACCATATTGTCTGAATTCCCAATAGCATACCAAGATGCTCCTCAACAAGGGACAAAGTAAGAGACCACATATTTCACTGTATCTCAACATAAGGGATAAGTTCTTTTCCTTTCATAAGTTATGGACAATAGTATAGCTTATCTGCAACTTGTGTACACATGAAAATTTACATAGTACTTAAAGTTATGAAATATGTTGCATTCTTTCCCCATTCATAAGTTATGCACAAGATATGTTGTGCACAAGTTATATATATTCATAAGAATATATAAGTTTTGCATTCAGGTTTTGTAACAAATGTTATATGTTTCACTTCACAAGTTATTGTGCAACATAATAAATTATGCAATGAACTTTTAATAAGACCCACAAGAAGAATATAGGAATATATGAGTTATGTACTTATGTATACTAGTTATATATAAGATGCTATAGTTTATGCACACGATCAACATATATCAGAAGTAATATATTTCACTTCATAAGTTATTAGCCAATAGATAACTCATATATCAGTTACAAGTCTATTCTTTTTTTTTAATTTATTTATTTTACTATGTATGCATGACCAAGTGGGGTGCTTTTGTTGCTTTTGTCATGCATTTCTGTATAAGCTATGTACTAAGTGTTCTTAAATCTACTTTTTCACTCAGCTTTGACTGTGGCATATTTGTCATGAATTTTATGGCATCATGGGATGGTAGGCAGGTTGCTCGAATCGACAAGGTTCATATTACTTTTATTTTCTCCCCAAGTTTTTTTTTGGAAATTCACATGTGTTTCCCTTCTGTTTTTAATTATAGCTTGATTTGTTTGTCTACAGGACCAAATGTATAACTACAGAGTCAAGGTAGTTGCTTACATACTTTGCCACCCTGCAAACAACAAAAAACTGCCAGCTGTGATGGAATTAATGCAAAAGAATGAAGGTCAGTTTAATATCTTTATGGTACATATAGCGACAACCCATAAGACTACATGTTTTTTTCGAGAGTAAATTACACCTACCACAAGTTGTAAAACGTACAAATGGAGCATCAAGTTGTCACCTGTGATCAGATAAAGTCCAAATACACTTAGTGAGACTGATTTGTGGACACATTGACAACATGTGAGGTAAAGGCGCCAATTGATTTTTATGCACATAACTCCCTGCATTTATTATGTTGCTGCATTTGAGACATTTTCCTATCGCTTTGATCTAGGAGATCGACAAACTTCAGATATTGCACTCTTATTCTAGGGTTACCTGCTCAATGACTAATAACGAATATTCATGCTTATAACTGGCTATAATATTGGCACTAGATATTTCTAAAAGAACATTAAATAATGGCACTAGATTTCATCAGTTGTTGAATGTGTGTTTCAATTCGCTATACTACCAGCCTTTGCTTGTGACTCATAGACTCACAGATGTCATACAACAATCTCTGATCATCTTCTAATTTAAGCAGGTCGCAAAGATTTTAGAAGATAAAGGGACATGGCAAGAGAAAGGTGGAGCAACTGCACAAAACACAAATGTTTCTGAATGAAGCCTGATCAACATTGTCTATCTACTTTTTTCTATCAGCTGAAGCCTTAGAACTTTTCTTTTAGGTACTACCCGTATAAAATGGTAGTCATGTAAATTGTCTATCGACATTTTCTAAATATATGAACTGCAAGTCGTTGATGCATATGCAATTCACTAGCACTTGGTATTAAAAAGAGTCCTTCTTTCCAGTCTGTGTGGGAATGTCAAATAAGAAACAAGTTGATCAGTGCTTTGTAAAGGGCCGCCTCTGTATGACTAGCTATAGATCGCAAAAAAAAAAAAAAAAAAGACTAGCTATATATTCAGTTGAATCAAGATTATGTTGGTTTGTTAAGATCTGTGTGTTTGTTAAGAACAATACGATACATCTGCTACTCGCCCAATTATCTGCAACATTGTCTTTTCTTTCTTTAATTTTCATTGCACGAAGTAAACATGGATATCATTTGAATAGTAGACATGCATCTACTGCATAGACCGTCCATACGTGCCAGCACAAAACCCTTATTTGTGTCTGCCTTAAAACGGGCAGGAATAACTCCTTAAACGTGCCAGCGTAACTCTAGACCACTTAGAATATATAGTTCATTATTCTAAGTGGTTTTTATGCAGCGTTGATGCGTTTGACAGCCTAAATATACAAATTTTAGTTAGCACCGATGCATTTGAGTGCGCTAATCCCATTGGTGGTTAGCTAGGACAGCAAGTTTGCTAACCTATAACTAGAGGTTTGGAAAAGTGTCGGTTAGAATACTTCATTTGCGGTTAAAAAAAATTCACTTGACGTGCATCGGTTGGCGTCGACGCAAAATTCAGACCCCGCAGCGCAAACGGACTTCGCGTAGTTGGCTACACGCGCGGACCTGGGAGTTCTGCTTAGTTCTAGTGCAGGCTGCAAGTCGGATGTGCGGTGATGCAGGTGTTATATTCAATTTGACCCTAAAAATTAACAAGGTGAAAGCAGCGAAATACTTGAGGGAGTATCGGCTATAAAGCCAAACGTGCGCACAAAGGCGGATCAATCTGCTGTAAAGGGATCAGATGGTTCTAATAACATAAGTCAAAAGATATAAAATACAATGCATAACTGTAAATCAGATAAAACATGTTGGCCATAATGGTGGATGGATGATTCAATGCATTTGCTCTACCACACGCGAACACACAGATCAGTAGTCCTTTCTAGATGAACCTAGACGAAGTCAACTGATCCAAAGCTGATAGGAGCGTTGGTCAATGAGAACCTATGGATTAATAACACCCACTTGATGAACCAGGACAAGTCAACTAATCTAGAGGCAACAAAAACGTTAGTCGATGGGCCGCCCACGTGTGAGAGCCCATGTGCTGACTCCTGAGTTGATCATCCACGGGACCCACCGCTCATCATAGATAGACACATCGAGCCGATAATGCCTTGCCTCCTCCATCACTACTGGTCGGATTCAGGACAAGTTAACTGAGAGCAGCGTCAGGAACAAGGTGAGGCGAATGCAACTTTCTTGATCGATGAATATAAATCCGACGCTCAACAGGATCCTTCTGAAACACGCTTAGATCACAGCTGAGATTCTATCAACTATTGTGATAAGAGTTGTCGTGTGGCACGAGCAGATAGATCTCGAACCATGGAGTAGGGTTAACATAGAAGTATCAAATCGACTAAGGCGTGCATAGTTAGGAACAGGTGGTTCAGGGTCTCCGCTCACAGCTATTGGCTTGTCCGAAAACTGTTGTATGGGGGTTGCCCTGCATAGTTAGGAAGAAGTGGCTTCCGAGATGGCTTACCCCATTTGGCGGTCACTAGGACTAACATTTTCATGAGAAGGATCAGGTTGCCTCGAGATCTTCCCGATCTCAGCAGAAGGAACAGTAGCAGCCAGTTGAGATAACTGGGTTTCTAGTGTTTTATTAAAGCTTAGCTTGTTCTTTAAAGTGGAAGACAGACCATCAAGCTTTATGTTGGCTATCCAAGGATTTCTCTTAGCACCTAACTTCTTAGTGAAACCTTCATTGGTCTTAGTTTGCCCAAGAACGAGATCTTTAAAGGAGAGTTTGTTAGGATTAAAAGAATTACCATAGTTATCTTCTTGATAAGGGCATTGTTGATTCCACCCTTGGCCTCCTCGTGGACAATAATTATTGTTGTTGCCGTTCATGTGCAATAAGTCCTCCTGGGTCGCAGGGTGAGGCTCAGTATTGCCACAAATCTCACATGTCATGTGGGAATCCATAGGTAGGATGGCATTGGACATGACAACTTTCTCTTGAGCATAGTCGTCCAATTTCTTCATGAGGAGGTCTATCTTAGCGGTTAGCATAGCCACTTCCTTGACAGTATGCATACCTCTTTGACGGGGTTAGAGTCGCTCATCACTCCGCACTTTGCTGGACACCATCTTCTCAGTTAAGGTTGTAGCAGCTTTAATGGTCAATAAGAAGAAGGCTCCTCTAGTAGTAGTGTCAACATGACTTTGGGATGTTGGAGTAAACCTATTATAGAAATTCTAAAGAATGAGTCAATTATTGATCCTGTGGTGAGGACAAGCCCAGATATACTCCTGAAGCCTTTCCGACGCCTCAGGAATTGATTCTGATAAAGCTTGCTGGAAAATTGAAATCCTTTCATGAAGGGCATTGGTTTTACACAATGGAAAAAACTTCGCGAGAAACACAGCAAAACATTGATCCGATGTATTAATCCCTGCACAGCTCGCATATAACCACTACTTCGCTCTCCCAAGAAGAGAGAATGGGAACAGGCGAAGACGAACAACATCTTCACTCACTCCTCTAATGGTGAAGGTGCTGCACAGCTATTGAAACTGTTTTAAATGAGCGCTTACATCCTCGTTGGGATATGTTGTACCACCTTAGGACCTTTCGATACATAGGCAGCAGGAGCAGAGAACTTGCTGAGTGTCTTCTGACCCATAGTTGATGTAGATGGCATAAAGGAAGCTAGATTGACTTTCAACAGAGTGATCTAAGGGGCAATAAAACGAGTTTGTGCCTGCCTCACAAGTGACTTTGGGTCTTCAGTAAAATTAATTAGCGTGTTAAAACCAGTCATATACTACCTGTCTTCAAATCAAAGATAGAGAAGACACACAAACATTGGCCTACTTCAGTAAAGCTCCACCATCTATGCATATAGACATGTGCAAAGTAATTCTTTTAACTAGTGCCTTCCCTTGCAATGACTCCAGAAGTGCTTGTTGGCATTTTCAGAATCGTTGGCAAGTTTTTCTTCTCAACAACAGTGCTAGAAGATGCCACATGGTATTCTAACAATTGCAAATGAATGCACAGGCACACAGATATACCATTGCAATACTTCACCCATGAGTATTCCCAAGGGTATCGTATTTCCCGAAGGAAGGTGGTCGGTCAAAGAATACTATTGCAGTCATGAATATAGCAGTGGATAAAATCATTCACACAGGACATGGGTAAGATATATGATAATGGGGGTAGTGTGACACACATGGGATCATCTCAGTACTACTAGGCTAGAGAGAAGGACTAGGAGTTAGTATCTAGGTTCTAGTCTAAGCCTATGCACCTAGCCACACATGGGGAGATAGCCTCCCTCACCACTTATGCACGGTGAAGTGACTACTCATTTATGAACTCCTTTAGCGATACCTGAACATGGGAGATTTCAGAGGGTCCTACAAGGCTATCACCACTTGTGGCGTACCCCGGTCAAACCGTGGGGCACGCTCATATCCACATGATGATTCCAACCCAAACACCAGAATTGCATTGTTCACAACACACTAACGGTTCCAGATTACTGTGACTATGATCAGTGTCATCATATAAATGACCATTGGACCAATGTCATGTCATAAATCATGGAGACTATAAAACATATGACACCATACTCTAAACGAACTAGAGCAAAGTCTAACATGTATGAGGGCATAATATTCTATACTACCAAAGCAAGGGTGTATTACTAATTCATGAGCATATAAGCGTAGCAACTTATAATAGCAACAACATATATACAACTCATTCATATCATGACAAAGGCAAACAATATATGAAGAAGATATATCTGAAGTAGAATAAAGTCATCCTAGATCTAAAAGATACAAGAGTCATATCTTAGTTCCAAGAAGACCTAGAACCTGAATAGAGCTACTCTAGCCTAACTCCACTAAGCCTAGAGCCTAAAGGAAGAGAGTGACTGGCTAAAGATGTGTCTGTCTCATTTGGAGCCCCTCCACTCATATATATAGGCACCAAGAGGCAACATCTCAAGTGAAATATTCTCTGGAGCACCCCTGAACTGACCTTAGGAGGAACCACAAGTTGACATATGGAAGCTAGGGATCAATGGGGACCACCACATGACACCCCTCTAACCCATCTTCATCTTGTACACTAATGTGTGGGCCCTTAAGGTGGTTGTGCATGCCCACAGTGTATTGAGGTGGTTTTAAAAGTTTGTGAGCCCTTCAATTGTCATACCCGGTTCTGAAAAACAAAACCGAGTGCACACCGTATGTGTGCCAGGATCAAGTTTCACACATACGGCGAACAAAAAGGTGAATAATAGAGACAGTATCACGTAAAAGAAAATAAATAAAGAGACTATCAGAGTATTACACAGCTCAATCCTGGAAACGGAGGCTCCAACTCCACAAGCAGACGACCGGGGGTTGCGTACGCCTAGAACTCAGCAACATCTTCAAAGAACTCCTCAGTAGCTTCCTTCTTCTGTGTAACATTGTTTATAGCAAGGGTGAGCACATGTCGTACTCAGCAAGTGTGGGGAAAGTATGAATGCAAGGCTGAATCAAGGAGAGGCTGAGGGTTTAAAGCGATAAGCAATTTTAGTTGGTCAAACTTTTATTAGCATCTATTTACTATGATATAAATATATACCAACCCACATTAATAAAAACAGAGCGCCATAAGCACATGGCACAACGAGAACCACGATTTAAGTCCATCTTCAAGTTCAATTGTCATGTGAGGGTCCAGGCCGCTCTTGACCGTGAGCACGGCTGTTATAACAGTTTTACACTCTGCAGAGGTTGTACACTTTCACCATAAGTCGCGTAAAATTCAAAGAGAATCTGGACCCAACCACGCTGTGCTGATCAGGCACGCATCACACTACCGAGGTGTGACCGCATAGGGACGCTACGATGGCCTTTACAAAGATTCCCTAACAAGTGATAGTCTGCTAAGGTTTGAAGACGAAGCAGGCATAACCCTCTCTAATGGGCACACCTTAGCAAAGGCGACTTCCCAAGAGGGCCGGGCTATACACCGTCAACGCTTCCCCTCTTGCCCAGTCCAAGGTAAGACTATCCCAAGCTAGAGTTTTTAATTAATTAGCCAAGACCAGAGCCCATTAGTCTTATGGTTGTACTGTTTTCCCGGGTGGTTCTCCACGTTCCGATTAAACCATATGATCTTGTATTAACCAGAGGTATAGCATAAAGTAAAGCATGTTTATCATTAATGTTGATTAGAACCACCATAACCCAAGTAGAGCAACTAGCATAGCTACCCAACATAAAGATAAACCCAGGTTGACAAGGAATAACATAGAGACTAGGCACTCCTTAATAGCACATGCAATGGTGATTAAGTAAAGTTATTGGGATAAAAGCACAAGGACACACTTGCCTTAAATCCAGAGAATAGCTGCTCAGAATATTCTTCAACTCTTCAAGTTCTCGAACCGTGTTCCTTCTACTCGCAGCAACCATCCAAGCAAAGCAACATTCTAAAGCAAGCAAACAAAGACAACTAAGAACAATACACCAATCAAAATAAAAGCTTTCAAAGAGCGTACTAAACGATGGGCTCGCAAAGGCGTAGAGAACGTTGAAAACGGAACTGCGATTATAAATAAACTATCGAAAGATTTTAATTATCAGAACAAGAACTAGGTGCTTCATTTATTTTAATTAGGAAAATAAAATGTAAAGGATACTTCAGAGAAATACCCTATGTTAAGATTAATCAAAATTACATTTATGTTAGTCATATTTTATTTAGACATATTCAAGTATATGTTACTTCAATTATACATTTAACTTTAGAAAAGAAAGGCATATGAAGCATCTAAACGAATAAGTTTATCGAACGTGTTCCACTAATCATGTTATTATCATAAATAAATTATAATAGAATTAATCATATTAACTTTCTCTTATAAAAGCCGTTGCATAAGCCTAATCATGTTTTATTTAGAAAAGGCATGTACAGTAAGCATTAACCACATTAGCATTTAATTTGTAAATACGAGATATAGCCTAATTAACTTTTATTCAGAAAAGATAATTCAATAAACATTAATCCAATTAAACTTTATTATGAAAGCACGTGGTGCCTATGTTGATTTTAATTACAAAAGCAATGTCTAAAAGCCATTAATCAAATTAATATTTAAAATTAATTTATAAAAACATAACTATCATGAACAACATCACTAACACGTAATTTAAGTAATTACAAGTCTAACGAAACAAGAACGGATCAAAACGGATTTAAAACGTGGAAGTTATACCTAAAACAAGGCTGCAGGGACCTTGACGCAATTAACCGTGGATTCCAGGGGCTAGCTGAGGAGATTTTCGAGACTCAGTGAACAGTGCCCGTGAATAGATCAAAGATTAGGGTTAGATCTGCAGAAGGATCAGGGCCGGGTTAGATTGAAAGGATGGAATCTTCTCAGGGAGATTTCTGTAAATATGCCAAGACTCAAAGAATTAGCAAATAATTACAGATCGATCCAGGGGCTAGATTGCAAAATCGCCATCTTCTTCCCTCGTTGACCTTGGCCGGCGGCACTGGCGGCTCCCGTCGCCAGCGCTCCGGCGAGCTTCGGCCGCCGGGGTGGTGGGGAATCGGTGGATGAGGTCGATGGCGTCTCATCGGAGTGCTTGCCGGCGGCGGAGACGGACGGCAGCGGCCGGGATTTGGTCGGCGGCGGAACTGGAGGTGACCGGCTCGGGTCTGCCTAAGGTGGCGGCGCTTGGGTGACGGGGAGGCGGCGAGGAAGGGCGACGGACGTGCGGCTCGGCTCCACGAAGCTCCCGCCGGGGTCAGCTCAGGTCCGACGGGCGGCGGTCGCGGCACACCGGGCGGAGGAGCTTGGCGGCGGCGGCGCTGCACGGGGTGACGCGGCGGCGCTGCGTGGGTTGAGGCGGCGGCAACAGGGGGCGCTGCGCGAGGGCGGCGGCCTTTTATAGGGCGCGGAGGCCAAGGCAGGCGTGGCCCGCACACCAAGGACGGCGGCGGCGGCTGCGCACAGCGCGCGGCGGCGCTCTGGGCCTACGGGCCCTGGCGGGTCAGGCGGGACGGCTCGGCCCGTTAGGGTTTCTGTTGACGGTCAAAATTGGCACTTGTCGAGTCTGGCTGGGCAAGACCGGTCTAACCTTTATTCCAAGGCGGTTAGACCGGTATGACCCTGTAGCCGGCTCGACAAGGCAAGGGCGGTCGAACTGCTATCCAGGGGCGGTTTGACCGATCCTATGCCGAGTCCGAGTAGTTTTAGGAATTCATGTTGATTACGAATCCTCCCGAGATTTTTCTTCCGGGGCAAGACCTCCCCACCCTATAAATATAAAGGGTCGTGGCCGATTGAGTCCTAACACAACCAATCGAACATTTATCTTTTACTTTTATCTTTTAAACCCTAGCTTTTCCAATCTCATGATGTTCTTCCTTCGTCTCTACGGCGGTTGAAGGCGTTCTGAGTGGCCTGCCGATCTCAGAACAACCCTACGTGCGCTAGCTCCGTCGGGGTCCCTCCCGAGCCGGCGTTCCTAGGCTTTTTCGCACTTCCCAGCCAAGATCGGTCAGACCGCCTTCGCAGGCCGGTTGAACCGCCCTTGGCGAGGTCGTCGCGAGGTGATTGTTTCTACGCGTGAACTAGCGCAATTCGATGTGTTGACCATAAATTGCGTCAACACATTTTTGGCGACTCCGCTAGGGAAATTAGAAGGTCTGGTTAGATTAAAACCGGCCAATCTATTCTTTGTATGCCAGGTGCTTGGACTGAGATTGATCAAGACAACATCGTGATGGCATCCATTGAGGATCTCAATGAGGAGGAGCAGAGGAACTATGCCGCGCTTCAAGAGTATATCAAGCAACAGTTCCTTGTAGGCATCAAGAAAGACCGACATGACAAGATCTCAAGAGAGGGAGAATTCAAGATGCCTTCGATCAAGATAAGTAACAATAAGGTTGAGGTACTTAACACTGTAAGTGAACCTTCTTCTGATTTAACTGCTGTTAATCTGAGAATTGAAAACATGCTTAAAAGTCAGCAGGAGATGTTTGATGTCATTCAAAATCGTTTTACTGCTATGGAGAAGGGTAAAAGTGTTAATGTTTCTTTAGATAATGATACTACTATTCCTCAATCTGATTTACATGAGACTAGTTTGTCGGGTGCGCCAAGTGCTACTACAGAAACTATATATGGCATGCCGGCTAACTTTTATTCAGGGCAAATGACTCCACCAAAAAGCGTTTTTAAGTCGACCTCAGGAGGACCGGTCCAACCGCCCTTTGCAGCCGGTTCGACCGCCCCTGTCAGTCAAGCTGGGCAGCTTGCGCTTACCCCTGAACAACCAACACCGCTTGCTGTTATTCCTAATAAAAATCCTGTTAGCAATGTGAATCATGCATATACTACAATAGCACACACATCACCACCCTTGCCAAAAACTAGAACTTCTTCTTATGGTGTGCCTAATGATGTGTTTGATGATTTACATCATATGCAAAATCCTGGTTCGTCTCATGTGAATACTATGAATGCTTTATCTACCATGCAGTA
Source organism: Urochloa ruziziensis (assembly GCA_015476505.1). Taxonomy (NCBI): domain Eukaryota; kingdom Viridiplantae; phylum Streptophyta; class Magnoliopsida; order Poales; family Poaceae; genus Urochloa; species Urochloa ruziziensis. Next base: position 9,798,586 of record CM027120.1, on the reverse strand, counting down.
TCGGCCAACTTTTGATAGTGAATTTGCTAGGATTAAAGAAGAGTTGGCCGGTATTATGAAAAACAAGCTCAGAATTGATATGGGTACTACTAGGTTATATCAAAAACCTTATAAAGCCGAGTTTGATAATGTTCCCTATCCTCAAGGTTGGCGCATCCCTGATTTTGTTAAATTTAGTGGGGAGGATAGTCGTACAACTTGGGAGCACATAAGTCAGTATATTGCTCAATTGGGTGAAGCAGGTTTTTATAAATCTTTAAGAGTTTGCTTGTTTTCATTATCTTTGACTGGAACTGCTTTTGCCTGGTTTTCTTCATTAGCTCCTGGTTCTATTGATTCCTGGGATCAATTAGAAAAGAAATTTCATGATCATTTCATTAGTGGGGGCTATGAGTGCAAATTGACAGATTTAACATCGGTTAAGCAAGGGAGAGAAGAGTCGGTAGCCGACTACTTTAAACGTTTTAAAGAAATTAAAAACCGTTGTTTTAATTTGTCTTTGTCTGAGATTGATATTGCTGATCTTGCAGCTAAGGGGTTGAGATCATCTATTAAAGATAGGATAGATGGTCAAGAGTTTTATTCCCTTACTATGGTTTTGATTAAAGCAACAGCCACTGAAATGAAGTTGGCTAAGGAGAAAGATAGTTTTAAATCACGTCGGTCTAATATGCATGCTATTGATTATGATTCCGATAATTCGACCGATGATGATAATGATGTTTATGTTGCTGAATTTGTGTGGCCTTCTAAATCTAAAACTTATTCATGTTCATCTCTTAAGCCGGCTCACAAAGGTCGGCAAGAGGAAGTTAAATTTACTTTTGATGTTTCCAAATGTGATCGTATATTTGATGAGTTACTTAAGATAGGAAACCTCAAGATTTCACATACCATGCCACCAATGGAAGAGATGAGAAAACGTGCATATTGTAAGTTTCATAATTCTTTTACACATGCTACTAACGATTGCAATGTTTTCCGTCGGCAGATTCAGTCGGCCATTAATGAAGGACGGCTGGCTCTACATGAGATGCAAGTTGACAAGTCACCTTTCCCTGTTAACACCATGGATCTGCAGCAGCCTAAAGTGTTGGTCCGGCCGCATCAAGCCGACTCAACCAAAGGGAAAAACGTGGTGATAGGTGAAGAGAATCCTCAAAATTTGAAAGGGAAAGAGGTGATCAAGGAAGTGGTACATGAGAAGACACCTGATGGCAGGGATTCATTTAAGATCACTATCAAGACTTCAGCACCCGGGGGGGCAAGAATCATCAATTAAGCAGAAATCGTCCAATCCTGCACAGGAAGGGGCGGTGCAACCGGGTTTGAGGGGCGGTCAGACCGGTCCTGCTGAAGTTATTGCTGCACGGTCAGGGGCGGTTGAACCGGGTTCCAAGGGCGGTTCGACCGGTCCTACCAGAGGACGTCCACGTATGTTAAAACCGAAGCAGCCAGAGGTGGATACATGGAAGCTTAATCTGGAGAAAAATCAGAGGAAAGTTGAGAAGAAAGGACCTACTTTTGATCAACTTTTCGCCAAATATTCCAGTCAAAAGGCCGTCACGAGTGGTCGGCCGTTAAAAAAAGGAGTAGGTCTCCAATGCAAAACAGACTAAATTCACCATCAAGACCTGCTACCAGATTAAGAAGTGAGGTTCATGCTCCAAGAACGTCAAAACAAGCTCCTAATATGCTATGGAATAATCCAATGTCTGGTTTGCCGCAACCGACAATGGACTACAATGGAGTTATGTGGATGCCTTTTTACCCCATGAATCAGCAAGGTTTTAAGAAAGTTTGGGAGGAACCTAGGAGGCCTGTACATGACAGAATTTCACAACCTACGCATGACCGGCTGAGCTGCAGGCAGTCTGGTTGGGATCAGCGACACAGGGGCGGTCAGACCGGTTTCCGGGAGCGGTCTAACCGCTATGGGAAGAGGAGATCATCAAATTTTGTTAAACAAGTTTATAGACCCAAGAAGCAAGAAGAAGTTGTGTCAAAAGTTGTTGATCCAGAGAGAACCACGAGCAATGATGTAATCCAGATTGGTTGCATGAAGGTGGATGCTAAAGACGGCGGCAAGAGGCCTATAGTTATTGAAAATAATGTTAATGTTTCTGCTAATCTGGATTTTAATAATGTTAATTCTGTCAACAAGAATTTCTTGCCTCAATGGTGTCCTCCAGTTTGACACATACACAAAGGAGAAAGTTGCAAAGACTTCGTCAGAGGCAATTAAAAGAGCAACAAAAGGAACAGGAGGAGGAAAAAAGGCGAGATGAACATTTCAACAAGTACAGACCTATGTTTTTGCAGAAGAAAGAATGGAAGGCAAAGATTGTTTCTCAGCCAGCAAGGGCGGTTGAACCGCTATTGAAGGCGGTTAGACCGGTTTTGCCAGGGGAGCCGACAGGAGCGGTTGGACCGGTCCCTGGGGCGGTTGGACCGCTATGTCCCGAGCAGGTCGACGCTGGTAATGTTGTTCCTATTATTTCTGATCTTTCTACTGAGAAGTTGACGTCAGTTTCTGAAGAAAAAGACGACGAACAACTTGTTGATTATGATTCTTCTCCTGATCATATGAATCTTGATATTAATATGATACATTTGTCATTGGATTATTACGTTATTCCAGAAGAAGAGTTGGCTCATCTTGATTTTGGTCCCAGAGAAGCTATATTTCAGAAGCCAAAAGACAATGAAAATCATCTTAAGGCATTGTACATGAAGGGCCACATCAATGGGAAGCCTATATCTCGGATGCTTGTTGATGGATGGGCGATTGTTAACTTGATGCCCTATTCTTTGTTCAAGAAATTGGGAGGTTCCGATGATGAGTTGATCAAGACCAACATGACTGTCAGCGGTGTGGGAGGAGGTGAACCTATGGGTGCTAAAGGTGTCATCTCTATGGAACTCACCATTGGAAGCAAGACATTGGCTACAGCTTTCTTCGTCGCCGAAACGCAAGGTAATTTCAGTCTAATATTGGGTCGTGATTGGATACATACAAATCAATGTGTTCCTTCTACCTTGCATCAAATTTTAGTTCAATGGGTAGGGGACGATGTAGAAGTTGTACATGGTGATGCGTCAGCTTGTGTTGCTTTAGCTGATTCTTCAACTATAGGGGCTCATGATCATATTAAATGTTTATCTGGTTTAGATCTTTCTGATTATGAGTTCATTAGTTGTACTAGAGATGGTTTCATCCCTGTTGTTCTAAAGCCGTTAGAGAATCGGCTAAATCATATCATGTAATTAAATGGATACAAATCTGGAATGGTTACAACAAAGGCTTGAGGAATATCGGGCACAAACAAATGATATGTGTGAGGCCATTGAAGATCTTGATGATTTGAGCAAGTTGGGACAAGGTTTTACGTCGGTTGATCCTTTAGAGGAGGTAGATATTGGTGATGGTTATGTACCAAGACCGACGTATGTAAATAAGAATTTAGATCCTAAATTCAAAATTGAGCTAATAAATTTATTAAGAGAGTATGTTGATTGCTTTGCATGGAATTATACTGAAATACCTGGTTTGAGTCGTGAGTTAGTTGAACACCGGCTTCCTATAAAACCTGGTTTTAAGGCTTATAAACAACCTGCTAGACGTTTTAATCCTCTCATGTATGATCGTATAAAAGCTGAAATCAATCGGTTGTTGGAAGCAGGATTTATTAGGCCTTGTCGATATGCTGATTGGATCTCTAATATTGTGCCAGTGGAGAAGAAAGGTTCAGGTAAACTCAGAGTTTGCATTGATTTTAGAAACCTTAATAGAGCTTCTCCTAAAGATGAATATCCTATGCCTATAGCCGACACACTTATTAATAATGCTTCCAATCATAAAGTTCTTAGTTTTCTTGATGGTAATGCTGGTTATAATCAAATCTTTATGGCTAAAGAAGATATATCTAAAACTGCTTTCATATGTCCTGGCTTTCTGGGTTTATTTGAATGGGTGGTCATGACTTTTGGTTTAAAGAATGCCGGCACAACTTATCAAAGAGCTATGAATTTAATTTTTCATGATTTGCTTAGCATAATACTTGAAGTCTATATTGATGATATTGTGGTTAAATCGGCTGGTCTACACTCACATTTAGCCGATTTAAGACTTGCATTTGAAAGAATGCGTCGGTATGGTTTGAAGATGAATCCACTTAAATGTGCTTTTGGTGTGTCGGCTGGGAAGTTTTTAGGTTTCATTGTTCATGAAAAAGGTATAGAGATAGATCCTAAAAGAATAGAATCAATTAGAAAAATAAAGGCTCCTACATGTAAAAAGGATTTGCAAAAGTTCTTGGGCAAAGCTAATTATTTAAGAAGGTTTATTTGCAACTTGTCTGGGAAGGTGAATGCTTTTACTCCTATTCTTCGGTTTAAAGAATGATGATGAGTTCACTTGGGGGGCAAAACAGCAAGAAGCATTTGAAAAGATTAAATTTTATTTGTCTTCACCGCCGGTACTCCGGGCGCCCAAGAAGGGAGTTCCATTCAAATTATATGTGGCTGCTGAAGATCATGTTATTGGTGCTGTTTTAATTCAAGAAACCGAAGACAAGGAGCATATTATTTCTTATGTGAGTAGGAGATTATTGGACGCTGAGACAAGGTATATTTTTATTGAAAAGTTATGTTTATCCTTGTACTATGCTTCCACTAAATTGAGGCATTATTTATTACCAAGTACTTGCATAGTAGCTTGTCAAACCGACATAGTTAAATATATGTTGCATAGACCAATTCTAAGCGGTAGAGTCGGCAAATGGGCTTATGCTCTCATTGAGTATGATTTAATTTGTTAGCCTTTAAAATCTATGAAAGGGCAAGTTGTAGCCGACTTTATTGTGGAACATAGTATTGATAATGATGTTGATGTCGGTTATATTACTTTTACTCCCTGGAAGTTACATTTTGATGGGTCGGTTTGCAAAAGTGGATGTGGTGTTGGTGTTATTTTTATATCACCAAATGGTGCTATTTTTGAAGCTCTTAGCCGACTAGAACGTGATTGCACAAATAACCAAACCGAATATGAAGCTTTATTGTTTGGATTAGAAATTTTGTGTGAGATGGGGGTAAAACATGTTGAAGCTTATGGTGATTCTTTACTGGTGGTACAGCAAGTATCTAAGGTATGTCAATGTTTAAGTGGTCATTTGAATATGTACCTTGATAAATGCTTGGACATTATATCTTTCTTTGATGAATTTACTATACATCATGTACCACGTGAAGAAAATCCTAGTGCTAATGCTCTGGCTCAGCAAGCGTCTGGTTATAATGTTCAGAAAAGAAATTTTTATGAACGAAAGCCGACGTATTCTAGAGACGGGTGTTACACTGCGGCCGGACCGGTCACACCGCTCTTGGGGACCGGTCCAACCGCCCTGGCCGGTCTAACCGCTCCTGGAAGCGGTCTGACCGCTATATCTGCTGATGAATCTATTTCAGTTGAAATTAATTCTGATAAAGGAGAAAAGGAGGTAGATGATTGGAGAAAACCTCTTATTGATTATTTGCAAAATCCTGGACGTGTTGTTGACAGGAAAGTCCGACGATGGGCGTTTAAATTTATTTTGGTTGATGTTGAGTTATATCGTCGGACGACTGAAGATTTATTGTTGAAATGTCTAAATTCTGATCAAGCTAGATTGGCTATGGAGGAAGTACATGAAGGTATTTGTGGTACTCATCAGTCGGCTCCTAAGATGAAGTGGCTTCTTAGGCGGGCTTGTTTTATTGGCCTAGCATGATAGCCGATTGTTATAAATACTACAAAGGGTGTGAAGAGTGTCAGAGATTTGGTGATATTCAGATGGTTCCAGCTACGTTAATGCATCCTATTATTAAACCATGGCCGTTTCGAGGATGGGCGTTGGATTTTGTTGGGAGGATTCATCCTTCATCATCGAAAGGACATTGTTTTGTATTGGTGGCCACTGATTATTTCACTAAATGGTCCGAAGCTATTCCTCTCAAAAATATGACACATCGGGAGGTAATTGAGTTTATCACGGAGCATATTATACATAGATTTGGGATTCCTTAAACTTTGACCACGGATCAAGGAACTTCGTTCATATCTAAAGAGGTGCGTGAGTTTGTTGAATCTTATGGTATTAAATTGCTCAATTCATCTCCATATTATGCTCAAGCTAATGGTCAAGCCGAGTCTAGCAACAAAATATTGATTAAACTCATCAAGACGAAGATAGAAGATAATCCTAAAAGATGGCATGAAGTTTTGTGTGAAGCTTTATGGGCTCATCGTATATCTAGACATGATGCTACTAAGGTCACTCCTTTTGAGCTTGTCTATGGTCAAGAAGCTGTTTTGCCGGTTGAAGTAAATCTTAGAGCATATCGGTTGGCAAAACAAAATGATCTTAATGCTGTCGATTATCATAGTTTGATGATGGACAATATTGATGAAGTGACCGATAAACGATTGGAAGCATTGAGAGAATAGAGAAGGACAAGATTCGAGTTGCTAGGGCTTATAATAAGAAGGTAAAGAGCAAATCTTTTCAAGTCGGTGACATGGTTTGGAAAACAATTCTACCTATAGGAACGAAGAGCAATAAGTTTGGCAAATGGTCTCCAAGTTGGGAAGGACCATATAAAGTTACAAAGGTATGCTCGAGAAATTCTTATATGGTCGAGACGATGCAGGGGTACATGTTACCAAGGGCGCTTAATGGTAGATATTTGAAGACATATTATCCTAGTGTATGGCAAGAAGCTTGAAGATGAGGAGGCCGGTATAGTTGATATCGTCCTTAGTGCAAATGGCCGGCGATGCTTATGGTTTTCGTCGCCCTTAGTCTTATTTCTGTTTAAAATATGTTTTCTATTACGCAAGCTTTATTAGAAAACAGGGGGGCATATGTTGACGGTCAAAATTGGCACTTGTCGAGTCTGGCTGGGCAAGACCGGTCTAACCTTTATTCCAAGGTGGTTAGACCGGTATGACCCTGTAGCCGGCTCGACAAGGCAAGGGCGGTCGAACTGCTATCCAGGGGCGGTTTGACCGGTCCTATGCCGAGTCCGAGTAGTTTTAGGAATTCATGTTGATTACGAATCCTCCCGAGATTTTTCTTCCGGGGCAAGACCTCCCCACCCTATAAATATAAAGGGTCGTGGCCGATTGAGTCCTAACACAACCAATCGAACATTTATCTTTTACTTTTATCTTTTAAACCCTAGCTTTTCCAATCTCATGATGTTCTTCCTTCGTCTCTACGGCGGTTGAAGGCGTTCTGAGTGGCCTGCCGATCTCAGAACAACCCTACGTGCGCTAGCTCCGTCGGGGTCCCTCCCGAGCCGGCGTTCCTAGGCTTTTTCGCACTTTCCAGCCAAGACCGGTCAGACCGCCTTCGCAGGCCGGTTGAACCGCCCTTGGCGAGGTCGTTGCTAGGTGATTGTTTCTACGCGTGAACTAGCGCAATTCGGTGTGTTGACCATAAATTGCGTCAACAGTTTCTTTTTTTCTGAATAATATTTCCTGCGCAAAACAAATCTGAGAAAATTCCAGGAAATGTTTTTAAAACACGAAAAATACTCAGAAAAGCCCAAAAATTCTAGGAAAAATTCTAGAGATAGATTGGGACACGAGGAGTCTAAATAAAATATTTAGAGCTTGTGAATAGGATTTAAGAGCCTTCTAATAAATAGATTTAGCTCTAGGAAGAGGAGAACAATTTCCAGAAAAATCTAGAAAATTCTCAGAAGCACCTAAACGTTTAAGGAATGCATTTTTGAAACCTTAGCACTCATGAAACACCAAGATGCAACTTGGCATGAATGCAACACACAGAGAACAGTTAATTTATTTTTAGAAACACACATAATTAATTTTCTTTCTAGCCAAATTCTCTGTAAAATAAATAAATGTTGGAAAAATTTTAAAATTGAGAGAAAATCATTGTATTAATTTTTATTAAATTCACATCCTGAAATTGGAGAATTTCAGGGTGTGACATCAATCCATGGGTTGCACAAGTGGCAAACTCTGATTCGTTGAGGATGTGTCACTTGGATCCATGAGTGTGGTTTCTCCTTTATTTCTGTGCAAATCACCTTCAACCAAATATTCTCCAAGGACATGTGGAACTATATTATTTGAAGGGAAATATGCATGTAATAAATGCCAATTCTCATGTTTATTTGAGAATGTTGATGATTAATTTTGGTACTTAACGACCATCAACACTGGCTGCTGCTGCTGGACCGTGGGATCCACAATTGATCCCAAGCACTACTCATTGCCAATCCTAATATCACATAGAAACGTTCCAAACTCAATCCCCAACACCCATATGCTTCTACTACCTTGCTGCCTTGTTCTAAGGGTTTGAGTTAATCTTTGTTCGCAAGAAATAGTGATTGCATATAAATTAAGGCGTACTGAAGCTTCTCTAATACATGTGTTTTGTAAATCATTCAAACATGTATGCTCTATGCTAATTGTCTCAAGATGTGATGGGTACTCTCCTGGCTGCCTAGATTTGCAAGCTCTGCTATATAGAGACTTTATTAGTGGTTTAACCAAATTGCAAGTCATGTCAACCTAGATTTGTAAGCTTGTGCTAAAGCCTTTGGATGATCTCGTTTGCACTTTGGTGGTTAGGATGTGTTCTTGATGTGTCTTACTCTTCAATGGACTCTTGCACACTTTAGAAACTCCAAAAGTTTGAGTAGAGTGGGTATTAAATAGCCCAAACAACTCAGCACAATTGCTCTAATGGTTTGTTAATGGCTAGTTGAAGTACATTAGTGACCATATGATCCTATCAGCACAATGCTTGAGTGGATTGGATATTCCGGTCACCTTATGCTCACCTTTTGTGTTTTAGCCATAACTCTCAACTCCGACCTCCGATTTTGATGATCTTCTACTTGTTGGAAAGCTTGTGAAATTATCTGCACGATTGTCAAAAGGTCCAAATACTTTTTTCAAGTTTTGATGACCGAATGATTTCTCATTCATCCGACCCATTCTTTTTGTTCACAGTCAGATTATCTGGTCGGTTGTATTCGTCCTCCGTATCTTGGCCATAACTCTCAACATGAACTTTGATTTCGATGATCTATTACTTGTTGGAAAGATTGTAAAATTATCCATAGGATTATCAAAAGCTGCAGCTCATTTTCTCAAGTTTTGATGACCAGATGATTACTCATTGATCCAACTCATTCATTTTGTCCACGGCCGGATATTTCGGTCGGCTAACTTGAGCTCATAGTTGTCTGTAATATCTTTGGTGGCTTCGGGATTTTTTTTCATCCGATGAGACTCGATTGGATCATCTGGTCGCCTTCTTTTAGTGCATTTTTGTATGGATCAGAAGATCCTATTGTTTGTCTGTTGAGCGGATCGGATATTCCGGTCACTAGTAAGTTCATCTCTGAGTTTTGGTCTTGACTCTAAACTTTGATTTTGAAGATCTTGTACTTGTTGGAAAGATTATAAAATCCTCTACAGGACTACCAAAACACCCAGATCAAACTTTTGTCAATCGGATGATTGATTCATCCTATCTGGATCATATGATTCAGTCACCTCTTTTTTGAACTTTGGATTTGTATTTTCAGCATAACTTTTCTACTTCGGAGTTCGATTTTGATGATCTTGAACTCTATGAAAAGATTATGAGATGCTTTACAATATTCATGGGAAAAATCCAATTCATTACTCTTTTTTACCTTGGTTTGGTACATATGCTTCATAAACTATTAGTCCCAATGACCATGTTGTCATTCAATCACCAAAATCACAACTACATGGAACATGGCTAGTCGTAACATGTTGGTTACAGTTCGGTTAGACACTAGCAAACTTAAGTTTCACCACTATAGAAATCATTATCACCTTGTTTGTAATATATTTTGATAGAGGATGAATTGCCTAGTGGCAATTCATATTGAGGTATCAAGGTGACTATTGTGCCCCAGATGCATCCATGGGTGTCATAAGATGTCGATGGGTAAAAATCTCATATGGATATAGTGTACATATCTAAACATGGTTAATAATCTATCTACACACAATCCCACTAAGTCAAAGCACCATTGATTATCTTATACTCCGAGCGTATAATAAATGAAGATGTGTAGGCCAAAGATTCACTAGCAAAGGCCAAGAGAGAAGATCAAAGGAACTGAAGAATGTTGATTGTAAAATGTAAATTTGATATGTGCTATTCTTGATTGCCTAATATATACTTTACTGAGCACTAAGGTATTTTGAGTTTGAAAACACCATTGAAACTGGTTCAAAAAATAGATTCTGTATGAATCAGAAACACATGTATTTACTATGGTACATAATTCAAGGAATTTACTACATCATTTTCAAATGTTAGAAGCCAAAAGGAATCACGAACACTCGTTTTGAACAAGAAGAGGAGGATACTGCCATTTATCCCAAGATAAGATACTTAGATCAAACCCCTTGCAAAACTAAAGCACTGTTGATGTTTCTTAACATTCATAGAAAATCTGCAAGCGCACAGATATCGTCGTAGCTCTCACCTAAGAGTATTCCAAGGGCATCGAATCCAAGGAACGTGTGATCTCTATCTATAAGCTAACAGGCCCAAGGATACACTCCTATTATGAGGCTAAGGGTAGAGAGCATTCCTATTGAATAGTTCTCGCAGTGAGGAACTGGAACTACCTTTTTGTCACTCGCTTCGGGCACCGGCTGACACTGCATCCACAGTGACTCCGGCTAACGGTTCTACGACTTATCCGAACATGGGGGATTTCAAAGGAAATATAGGGCTGTCACCACCTGCTAACTACCCCAGCCAAACCATGGAATAAGATGCATAAACAACCGCGTAACCAGTAGCTAAGCACCATGCCCACCAACCGAACTCTACTGTGATCCGGCCACAGATTGGGGCCCCTGTGACGGCACCACAACACCTATCTTAAGACAGGACGATGAACCCGCGAATGGAAGTTCTAACTCACACACTCTAGACTAACACTCTAGTGAGAACCAAGCAAAGGAATGAAGAACGGGACTAAATAGAATATGCATGAATACTCACTTTATTCTACTTGAAATATAGCAGCATCCTCCGAGGTCCAAGCAAGAGAGGTGAGTGCCAACCCCTTGGCACTCCTCTCTAAACAACCCCTCACTCTCCCCTTACAATAGCACTAGCTAAGCCAGCTCTATGCCTATGCAAGAACTGAAGACCTTGAGCAATTATTTGTTGACGCAAAAATCGGGACTTGACAGATGCGTCAACGCACGAGCGAAGGCGTGGCCTTGAAAACCGGGGCGTGCCAGTCAATCTGACCTGTTTATTGACAAGAATAAAATCAGATATTAAGAAACTTCTAGAAAAGCGATTCTCTTGTCAGTGAAATCGGATGTAAGAATACCGATTCTGATATGTAGTGAAACAGCTAAGAAAGCCGATTCCGATATTCAAACAGCAATGAGCCGATTGAAGACTAAGCAATAAATGACAACTATAAAAGCGATCCGATAAAGCTTAGGGTAACAACACTTAGAACAAGTTAAACAACTATTATATGAAATCGGTGGTAAAGCTTTTAACAGAGCCGATTAGATCGTGTTCTAAGCAGGATAAAGGGTGATAAAAGCTAAAAATAACAAGAAACTTGTAGATCTAGCTGATATCGATAACTGTCGAATAAATCTAAACGAAGCAACAATGATGCGCTCGGATGCTAAAGCTTAGATGTTACTCAGTAGGGGTAGAACTCACGAGCAAGCCTTTGGGGATCGAAATCGCTTCAACTTGCCTAGGAGAACTTGAATCCACACACAAGCCTTACGAATCGAAATCGCCTCGACTTGCAAGAGAACCCGAAAAAGAAAAGCTTTGGCAAAGTTGCCGACTTGAAAGTAAATTGCAAGTAGTAAAGGTTTTGTTGTATTGATGTGTATGAACCTTTTCCACGACCCTCAGGGTTTATATTTATACCCTGGAATTACAAATTCCTAGTCGAGTTCGACATGGCTAAACTTGACGCAAAAGAAAGAAACTCTCTAAGGATCACGAACTAAAACTAATATCTAAAATATACATAAAACGGCCCAACTCGGCCCAATTAAGCCCATGGAGTAACCATCCGAATCGGACATCCTCTAGCTTGCTTGCTCCGATTTTGATCCTGCCCTCCCCAGCATTCGATTCCGATTCGTATTCTTCTCTTCCTTTTCCTTTCTTGGCGCTGATCTGAGACACTATTAATTGGATTAAAGGCAAGTATAACATGGAAAATCCTTGCTTCCCACACACCTTTGAATTAATTAATTCATACTTGCATGTGTCTAATTCTAATTACCTTAAGGTTGATCCTAGTTTTAATACCTTATTCCTTGACACCACGGGTTTATGAATTTATGGGTACTCCTTTGCGAAACGCAGCTACTGTCACCTTTATTTAATTGTTAACATTGATCTAATGGTCCACATGAATAAGATGGTAAAACTTGCTTTTTAGCAACATGGTTCAGGGAACTAGAACATCTCCTTCGTGCTTTGTTCTAGTGTCTCTCCTTAAGGTCTAGTTCATTAAGCGGCAACCTAGGAACCTTTCACCGCTGCCGTAACCATTATGGCTCTGGTCTTGGACAAGCAGCTTGTACGTCTCTAGCTTACCAATGGTTATCGAAAGGTGTATGTGGGGAATATGGGTGAGAGTATGGTTTGATCCATCGAAGACGTTCTCACTTGCGCCCTGAGATCCGTTGGCAATGTCTCGTTAGGCACAGTCCCATGTGTGAGTGTTTATGCTGCGCCCTGATACTCCACATGTTGCGCAAGATGGGCAGTGCCCGCGTTTCGGACGCCATTGACTCCCCTCACGCTGCACCCTGAGCGACGATCAATCTCGATGCCTTGGGTCATGCTGCCTATGTTGAACCAAAACGGCTATTGTGCTTGTTAGGGTGTCTTGTGAAAAGCCTCGTAGCCTCCCTATGCAATCACACCTCGGAAGTGTGATATGTGCTTGGCCAGCACAACATGGTTGGGTTCAAAGTTCTTTTGAGCTTTTACGTGACCGGTAATTAAAGGGTGGAACCTCGACAGAGTGTAAATCTGTCATGATAGCCGTGCTCTCGGTCATGAGCGGCCTGGATTCTTTTTTATTAGTGGCTCTATTAATGAAGATGATGTTTTTCCTGTAAATGTACTTACATATTTAATTGGGTTTACAACTGGGAGTTACTCACTTTGTAGTAATTTGGATAATGTTAAAATGAATCCATTAAAAATGCTAAATGCAGTTTAGCCGTGTCAAGCCTTTTAAGCCTTTCATACCTCTGAGTTATACTTGCTAAGTATGATAGAATACTTACACTTGTCACAATCAACAAAATTCTGGATGGAAGCCAGATGGAGCAGCGTTTGGGGCAGTAGCTGAAGATTTACCAGAAGACCTTCCGTACAACTAAGCTGTGATCAACCAGTCGGTGTCCCTTTGGACTTGAGGCTCTACCAGATGACAGTTTATAAATTAGTCTTCCGCTGTGTTAATGCATGTGTCCTTTGTAAACTCTGATGTAAACTTTTTTATTCGAGCATAGTGTTCTCTGAGATTCCATATTTGTAAGCTATATGTGTTCTGTGGACATCCTGGGCACACATATGGCAGCATTCCGGTTTCTGTGGAAAACTGGGTGTGACAGATTGGTATCAGAGCCGTGCTGACTGTAGGATCACATCCTAGATAGAAATGGTCGCTTCCTAAGTATCGTTCTTGGATCCAACCAATCCATACTTTGTCCTTGATCTCTCTGATGAATATTTTCAGTCCTTGGTTGATTTCTTCCCCCTCTTCTTCTGATAACTCACCTTTTCCCACTTGACACTTGGTCAGTTACCTCCTTTGTTTTTCTATTGTTAAACCTTAAATCTTCCTCTTAACTCCTTGAATTGCTTGACCTTGATCGTGCACCTCACCCTGAAAGGATCAACACTAGGCCTATAGGGGGGAGGGGGGGGGGGGGTGAATAGGCCGACCTAAAACTTTTCCTAAAAAACTTCACGAACTCTGGTCAGAACCGAATGATCTGACACTGGAGCGGATCTTCCTGTCTCAGAAAGATCCGGTGTAGTGTCGGATGATCCGGTGTGAGAGATAAACTTGTGCAAAATTCAAACTTTACTTAGTTTTTGGAGAATCCCTTTGAATACGAGGATGACAATAGGTATAGGAAAGCTTCTAAATATGATCTACACAAGTGAAATACAACTAACAAGTAGGTCAGGTCAAATCAAGCTTAAGAACAATAAAAACAACAATAGCACAAGGAGACACAAGATTTGTTCCCAAAGTTCACTCCACTAAGGAGCTACGTCACTAGCCCCAAGTCTCCCTCAATCAACCACAAAGGAGGATTGAGTCACTTACTATTGCTCTCACAAAGAGAGGGGGAAATACAAACTTCTGGAGGCTAAACCACAAGAGGATGGAAGCTCACCAGCACCTCTAACAGTCTAGGAGCAAAGCTCCAAGAGTAGCAAATGCGAATCGACGAATCAAAGGATGCTTCGTGCAAGCTTCAAGAGTGCTCAAGAACTTAACCCAAAATCTCACTTACACCCAAACCCTAGATGAATCTTAGCTAGACTCAAGGCTAGAAGGCAAGGGAGGGAGTGTATTGAATGCTTTTGGGGGCTGGTTGGTCGGAGAGAGCAAGAGAAATGAATGAGGGGGGTGAAGGGGTGTTCATACCCAACCCCCAAAATGTGACCGTTATGTGCATTTCAAAGGGGTACTGGATCATCTGGCTCAACACCGAATTATCCGCTTTGGTCACATTTCAGTTCAAAAACAACACTAAAATTCCCAGGTCCTGGTCATCCTCCTCAGGACCGATGATCCAGTTCATCAGCTTTTATGTGAAAAATGACCCAGAAAATCCCAGGTCCGAATCATCCGGTCTAGGGCCGGATCATCACGATCCTACTAGTACCGAATGGTCGACAAGGCCGGATCATCGGGTCTAGGGTCGGATGACCGGATCCGTGTCAGTGCCAACCAATGTGTATGATTGTGATATGTGTCTCTCATATGTGTTCATCATCTCAAGTAAATAACTTTTGGTACCTTAGATCAATCAAATGCGCCCCCCTTGATAGTACGGTGGTCCTAAACTCAATTTCAAATTGAAAAATAAATTTAAATACTTTTCAATAACTTCACCACCGTGTAATTCGAATTGGGGACCTTCTCTTCTTTTTCTTTTCAATTCTTTCATTTTATTTCTGCACACATTCTTATACAAGCGCATCATATCCCAAATTGTGATTGTCAAGAATCACCAAAATCAATTTAGGGCCTAGATGCACTTTCACACCCCCATGATCTATTATTGACATCGCAAAACATTCCATGTTTAATTCTTGACCTTAATCATTTGACACCTCTTTGAAATTACTACCTCTCCATGTATCCTTGCTTATTGAACTTCCCTTGATACTTCCTAGGCCTTTTGTTCATTCTCATCTATTCATCTCCTCCTAGACATTCTTTTGAGAATGTTTGTTTGTCCTCATTTAGACTTACTTGTATTCTTTAGAGTCTATCATTTAGTCTCTTGGATTCCAAAGTCTTTTTTTCTACACTCATCTCCGGTGATCATCATATTTTTAGCTCTTCGTCTAGACAGGATTCGGGTGAGTCAAAAATGAGAACTCCTTTAACCTCCTCAACCGGCTCAATCTCAGGGAGAGGATATGTCATTGTGTTTTTAACACTGGTGATCTTGTCAGAGAATTTACCCTTCCATAGCGGATCTTCAGCTCTCCCTGCGTTTAGGCATCTACGTGCAACTTCTCAATAGGATGTCCGATCATGAGATCAAAGTCAGAGACTTCGAAAACATGAAAAATCAAGGATTGCTTCCGTATCCCCGTTTCTGATTGACATGTTCTTCAACATCCCAACCCCTTCCAAAATTTCTCCACGAGGTGTCTTAAAGAAGGTGTCGGTTTGGACTAACGGTTCATCGCCTGAAAGACGCAAAGCATAATTTCCGAAAATGATGTTAGCTCCAACCGTGGGACTGTAGGGGGCTCTTAGAAAATTCCCCTTGTGTCACATGGGATAGTCGATGGAGGGGAGCTAGCACGTAGAACTTCTGACGATAGCTCCAGCTCACTCGACCATTCATGAGTCATAATGGCAGTCAGCTCCCATACAAATTCCTTAAGGAAGGAAGCTTTCTGAGGATCATAGGGAGGGACAGTAGGCATTATCAAAGGTTGAATTTCTTCTTCCTTTGAGGCCTGTGGTTCAGGCTAAGACTTGACAGCTGGATCTATGGTTGTATAAGATTAAGTACTGGGCTCAGCTGCTAGATAGTCCTTAGGTGTAGACGGGTGCTATTCTCGGGAGGTATCAGTGTGATTTTCGAAAGTGGGTTCCTCTGCAATAGTATCTAAGAGTTTCGTACCTTCGGTTGGGGTTTTAAGAACGAATGATCCTCCAACTGCCACATCCAGATAGATTGCGGATTCCATATCAAAGTTGTGGTAATAATGCTCAAGGAGCACATGCTCGGGTATTGACAAGTCAGGGCCAGAATCAACCCAAAGTAGGATTCAGTTCCAAGCCATACCTATCATTTCTCCCTTAGTTTGCTTGAAATTGAGCACCTCATTATGCAAGGCCACAATGCGGGGTCGAGGGAAAATGATGTCGGAGTGTCTCACGGGCGTACCATCGTTTCACGTTTTCCGAAAGAGAGAATGGAAACAATTTCCACCTAAAGGTGTCATGGTTCATGCCCGCGATGACATAGCATGATCATAACAACTCAAAATCTTGCAAATGGTGGTACGAGTTCTCACTATCTAACCCAGAGAAAGGAGACTTCTGAACCAAAGTGAGAAGATCGGGGCTGAACTCATAGTTGGGTGAAAGAATTGGGTGTTATGAACGTGGTGGCTCTAAGAGTTCACCCCTATGAGCGGACAAGTTTTGGATAGAGATTGGCTCCATGATAGCGGGGGTAAAGGTAGAAGAAAGAAAAAGGAAAAAAAGATACGAGGGCGGCTAGACACTTAGATAGAAAAGCAACGTTCCCCGGCAACGTCACCAGAAAGCTTGTTGACGTTTTTTTAACATTCACAGAAAATCTGCAAGCGCACAGATATCGTCGTAGCTCTCCCCTAAGAGTATTCTAAGGTTATCGAATCCAAGGAACGTGTGATCTCTATCTGTAGGCTAACAGGACCAAGGATACACTCCTATTATGAGGCTAAAGGTAGAGAGTATTCCTATTGAATGGTTCTCGCAGTGAGGAACTAGAACTACCTTTTTGTCACTCGCTACGGGTATCGGCTTACACTGCTTCCATAGTGACTCCGGCTAATGGCTCTATGACTTATCCAAATGTTGGGGATTTCAAAGGAAAGACAGCGTTGTCACCACCTGCTAACTACCCCGGCCAAACCGTGGAAAAATATGTGCAAACAACGCGTAACCAATAGCTAAGCACCACGTCTACCAACCGATCTCTACTGTGATCCGGACACAGATTGGGGCCCCCGTGACGGCACCACAACTCCCGTCTTAAGACAGGACGACGAACTCGCGAGTGGGAGTTCTAACTCACACACACTCTAGACTCACACTCTAGTGAGAACTAAGCAAAGTAATGAAGAACAAGGCTATACTCTAAATAGAATATGCATGAATACTCACTTTATTCTACCTGAAATATAGCAGCATCCTCCGAGGTACAAGAAAGAGAGGTGAGTGCCAACACCTTGGCACTCCTCTCTAAACAACCCCTCACTCTCCCCTTACATTAGCACTTGCTAAGCCGGCTCTAGGCCTATGCAAGGGAGCTCTTCAACTCAAGTGAGTTGAAAACTTGGAGTAGGAAGTGATGGTCTCATTTGGAGGCCCCTCTAGTATTTATGGGCCTGTAGAGGTTGGTAACCGGAGCATCCACCAGAGAACATTCCATGGAACTGACGTAGGAGAGGACACGTGGCGGATGGAGGCAAGCGGGCCCACCATGGGTTCGGCCGAACCAGGGGTTCGGCCGGCCTAGGGGAACCGACTTTGTAACCATCCTTTGGTCAGTGACTGCCCTGTGGGTCCATGTATGGGTATGGGTGTGCTTGGGGTAAAATGCTATTTCTAGCTCCCGGTGGTGGGCCCTTCAATCCGTGTGCTTGCACGTGATTGGTCGAGAGTGTGTTTCCTTGCTAGGTGGGCCCTTGGATCCATGGGAAGATGATGTGGCAGCACCTGGTTGGCTAAGTTTTTGTATTTGTGCCACTTTGATGCATTCCCACTTCATTTCCATGGTTAAGGGTCCTGCATACAAATATTATCGACACTCATGGAACTTGTTAAAAATAACTCTAACCACTATGTTGGTGGTCATATTTTATGTGTTTTATGCAGTAGTTGACGGCCTAAATTTGGTACTTAACAGCCGTCAACAACCATGTCGTATTGCGCCACTCGGCACCACGGCCTCCAAGTGTGGGCTGGGGAGCACATGGACGATAACCCTACGATAGTTGCATGCCCACATTAGCTAGATGCCCTCGGCTCGCTGTCATTTATGTACATGCCAAAATGACTGTGAGCCGTTCATTTATGTTGATCTTGGTGATAGTCATATTTTTAATGTATATTTATTTGTTTATTTTATTTTTACTTTGTTTTGCCCAGGTGACAGAAGAAATGTCTACAGTGTGTCGAACATTTTCAAGGAGATTGTCCAGCAGTATGTCTAATCAGTTGAGCCTATTATTTTCAGATAGTGTCGTGATATCGTGAAGTCTTTCTGGTGTAGACTACAACAGGATAGAGATGACAACACACCCTCATCAGTGGACCAAGTATGATCACCCCATCACCTCAGCAGGAGAAGTAGAAGGCACATAACAACAACAAATTGTGGGGACTTGAACAAGCAGAACAATTGGAGAAAGACTAGACATTAACCAGTGCATTCACACAGGCTTTTCTAAAAATATATGAAGACATTGTTTATGGCTATTATTCTTTTTTTTGACCGATCAGCAAGGGAGCCCCTACTGGATATTTATAAATTTTATAATAAAAAGGTTGTATAGTAGATATTTAGAATAATAGCCATACTATTATTCTACGGGTAGTTCTGATGAGCATAGATTTTTTAGTTTAGTGGAATCAAGTTGTGTTTCACATATTACCAGTTCGATAACATTTCTTAATACACATTTCAAAATTGTGAATCTTATAGTACTACTTTTTTTTTAATTCAGTTGGATCAACTTCCCACTTTTGGAATATTCTATAATATTTTTTTATTTTAGGAAATCAGTTCCCACTAGCTATATTTAATATAGATTTTGGACCATCTATTAGGACAAATATAAGGAATGCTACAATTTTAAATAGTAATTTCATAATGCAACTCTAGATGCTAAATGTGTTTTTATGTACAGAATAATCAAATGTGTGCAACAATTATTTTGCAGAAGGGAGACACTATATTACTTTAGGTTTTTTTACAAAAAAGTGTTTTTATTTGTATATATTAACATTGGACAAAAGATAACACCCGATGCACATGTTAAAAAGTTGGTTATTTGTTTATGAATGGCAAAATGTGAAATCCTTCCGTTGAAATTGGCATATCATATACTTATGTGACTTTCTCGCATAACTGATTTAACTCAATAACTAAAACACATGCACATATTTAGTGTCTTAATCATCATTCCAACCACTGCTACAGAAAGTGGCATCAGAAACACCAAAAACCGTTTGTGATGGGGTATCACAAACCCTTTATCACATGATTGAAACCGTTTGGTAAAAACCGTTTGTGATGACGGATCGGCACATCACAAACAGGTTTTTGCCAAGAACCGTTTGTGATGTGAACTATCACAAACGGTTTCTAACAAAAACCGTTTGTGATGGTGAGCATCACAAACGGTTCTTTACTCAAACACATTTTTGAAACCCTAAACGAAATCAAATTTTGTAAACGATCTCGGATGGACTTTTGACCAAAATGAAAGTTGTAGATCTTCAAAGTTTATGAAACATTGTAGTTCACCACTTTTTTATTTGAAGTCATGTTGTCAACCGAATCTAAGTTTGAATTTTTCAAATTTGAAAATTCAAATTTTGTAAACGACCTCGGATGAAATTTTGACCAAAATGAAAGCTGTAGATCTTGAAAAGTTATGAAACATTGTAGTTCACCACTTTTTTATTTGAAGTCATTTAGAGCCTCAAATAAGCAATTTACACTCAGAAAACATTAATATGATGGGAATCAAAATGATATATAGATATAAAAACTCTAGTGGTGAAGTGGTAGAGGGGGCTATCGCGCAAAGGAGAGGGCGCAGGTTCGAATCCTGGCTTATTTTGATTTGTGATCGAGTCATCACATCCGCTTTATCTCATCCGCCCTCCAAAACCGGTTGTGATAGGGGTTACAAACTGGTTGTGATGGGGGGTTGTGTAGTAGTGAACAAAGCCGCTAGACGTGTTATGAGCTTCTTTAATAAGTTTTATATTAATAAGAAAATACAAATAATTTCAATCATGGGCTCATGGCCGCATATCAATGGGCTCTTGCCTCTGCCGGTTGAAGGTTTGCCACTGGCAATCGGCAGGAGCATTAGGTTTTTCTGGAGCCTCGAGGAGGTTCTGCAGGATGACCACCTCGCTGTAAACGTCGATGCCGATCACCGGCAGGTGTAGCGTCATGGTGGCCTGGCAGAATTCGGTCAGAACCTGATGCTGGTGTAGGCGAGCTCGGATATGGATGGCATCACCATCTCCTTCAACCACGGACGATGTGTCTTGTTGTGAACATCTGATGCACCTTTCGAGGTCACGTCATATGATCAAATTAAGCCAAACAATTGAACTTACCATCCTCATCAAGTTGATAGCCTTTGCTGTCTTGCCATGGAGTTCTTGGACATTTGGGTGTTCCGTGTGAATTTGCATGTCTCTCAACTTTTTGCACAGCAATATTCCTGTCATCAATTGGTCTCATTCTTTATTCGTTTCATAGCAAATAAAGATAACTCGCAAGGTAGAAAGAGAACATGGAGACTGTGCCATCTGCATGGATAAATTATTCCTTAAATCTGCAAGAGACGAAGTCCAATTTATGTGACATGTTAGAGATCTTTACAGATAAAAAAGATAGCCGCGTGATTCCTTTCTTGACATCTGCCTCTGTAAAATAGTGTACTTTGCTTGTACGCGATAATCATCTGCGCTGCAAATCTAGGCGGCCACACATGTTATTTTGGCAGGCTCTGGTAAGATCGGCACGTCTGGCGCTGAGACGATCGGCACTTGGGTCAACTTGTAGCGATAGAGTGGTCTTTCCTCGAGTTCTACCATAGCCTAACATCGTTTCACCTTAGCTCATCATCACTGTAGGCAGAAAGCATGCATCGTCAGAGCTGAGACGTGAGGCTAATGTAATCTCAGATCATTCGATCTCATCGAGGATACACACCTAAAAAAACAAAAGACTACAAAAAACAAAAACGCATGGAGCTTATTTAGCTATACCCGTGCAAGGAGGCCTCCAGGAGACATGCACTCTAGATCTGTACCGTGTAGCAGCAAAAGGATGCCGGCATCACAGTTCGATTACCTCGTGTTACGGCCACAACTCATGGTGCCCATGATGATATACTCCACATCCTCAAGAACCCATGGAGGCAGTCAGCGTTTGCCTTTCCACATTACGCGAGCCTGCGAGGTATGGATCCCAAAGGGGAATTAGAACTTTTATCTTGCATATATATATAAACTGACTAACTCCTTTTTTATGACTATATAAATCTTGAAAGAGGGCGAAGAGGTTAGGGAAGTAAAGGATAAGGGTGAGCCAGATTGAGTCGGATTCATGAGACACTATGTAAGACGCTTACTAAGGAGACGCGGGTTAAGGGACAAAGGAGACGCGGTTTTTCCGCGTCTCCAAATTTACGTCTCCTTTTACAAGTCCTAGGAGACGCGTAAAAACCGCGTCTCCCATAAGGAGAGTCATTGGAGACGCGGGTTGCCAATCCGTGTCTCCCATAAATGTGGTTATGGGAGACACGGATTCGCAACCCGCGTCTCAGAATAACCTTTATGGGAGACGCGGATTGGCAACCCGCGTCTCCAATGACTTTTATGGGAGACGTGGATTGGCAACCCACGTCTCCAATAACGAGTCATTGGAGACGCGTTTTGGCAACCCGCGTCTCCAATGATGAATTGAAAAATAAAAAAGGGACAAATACACGTTCTATCCATTACAAATACATAGGCTTCATCCATTTCAAATACACAGGTGTTCTGCAGAGAACTGCAAGCAACAGAAAATCTGGGACAAATATCAAAATGTTTAGTACTACTGCTGCTCTTCTACTGCTAGGTGAATCAAACTGAACAGAAAATGTGGAACATTTGTGTGGTTTCTTTTCTGTTCTCCAACAAAGCTTTGGATGTCTACTCAATCAGATGGTGATGAAATCTGATAAAGACCTTTCAAAAAAAACAAGCTTCAAGTCAACGAAATTTGACATATAGGACTGCTCAATTTAGAAAGAATATAATGTACTAGCATAGGGTTAACAAATCCTTAACTAGTTTGGAGTCCTAGATCCATTGGAAAGATAGACAACATATGAGGGTTCAAAACTTCACATTACAAACAGCATAGGTATCTGATGCCAAATTAATTAGTTTGGTAAGGAATTTTAAAGCAAACTTCATCACATGTTCCTTTAGTGATGTTGTTTTATATCCATTAATGGCAAATGTTGAGAGGCACATACCAGACATTTTCAGGCACATGTAAAAGCTGAAATACAGATAGAACTCTTCAAGCTCAGTATTTGTTCCTAGAAAATGGCTCAATGACATCATTAGTTGGAGCCCTACCGACAAGAATAAGTATATTGTATCTAGAGAATCAAAACAATTGTTACTGCAAAACTTTGTATCTTCATGGAAAATAACACTTATACTCGGCAGTAGAAGCAAAAAACTATTAAACTACATGTAACTACATGAGGGCCTCAAAGTAGACCCAATTAATTCAACAATTGGAAATGAGTGGTATTCTTATGGTGGTAGCAGGTTTGATTACAAATGCAGAATATACCTTAGTTAATTATTTTACAGGATTACTGCTCGCAGAAACTGTAAAAGAAATGGCGTATCATCTACTAGCCCAACAGCCTAGTGCTTACCAAGCTCATATCATCTACAAAAATGTAATGAGCTGGACTGGCAACTCATTATATATATCATATAAGCCATTTGACTATCTATTGATCACAGGTTATTATCCCCAGGTTGAACTTCCAGTACATGACTATGAGCAGAAATTAAGTGTTAAAAAGTTAGCAAGTTAACTCAGATGCATATGCTTACTTGTACAGCTAAATGGCCACATTACCCCCATTTTTTTCCTGCGTGAGTGCAGCATGAAATGCTCCTTCTTGGGTGCACTGCAAGGCAATGGGTAAAACAGTTTCAATTATAAAAATCAGTCGTGACAAGCTGATAGGAACCATATACATATCACGTTTCCTCTAATCAACAGATACATGCCAAAAGAGTAAGCAACAACAATTGATCATACATTACATCAACATATTCACATGCGTAAAGGCAAATTACCCAAAGAAAACTACCCAAAGTGATACAAATGAAGTCACCAGAGATTAAAATGTTGTGTTAGATACTACTATGATTTAAGCTCTATAAAACATCAAGTATAAAAAGCTGTGTTTGCTTTTCCACAATGTGATCATTTAAGCTTTATAATACAGGAAGGCTGCGCTTTACCTTGGGTAGGGATGTGCTGACAGTAGCATATGTTCAGTAACTGCACCCAAATGGCCATTGCTAATAGTACCTGTCCAAGATGGAAATATATTGAATCCATAACTCACTGAATGATGTATCCTTTTGGTCTATTACAAGAAAAATGCAGTAACACTCTCATGTGCTATATTCACATGGCAGACGACACTACATCCATTTAATAGAAGAGATCCTAAATTTCAGTGATCATAAGATGCTTACTATTAACATTAAAAAACATCACACATAGATAATTAATTTGCACATTTGTTTCCCCTTAGCTAAACAACACTTTTCCAGAGAGGCAAAACAAGGTCTATTCAGAAACTCAATTTTCAACTCAATTCTTGGTGAGACATATGTTAACACTTCATTTGTGCAACATAGACTTATCTAAAGTGAAGGAATTAGTTCAGATTTTGTAAGAACTACAAGGTCTTTGTTAGCAGAAATTGCCCACTAATTTCGTCCACAAACTATGAAATCCATTATCCAGCTTCGACAAAATGAATTTTACTCAAGATTTCAACAACATGTGGAGAAGAATACATCATTATACAACAGTCATGGAAAGCATCCATTGCACAGGAACATGAGATTTAACCTAGCAAGAAAGGGAGTAGGAGTAGGAGAGATGCACCTGGAGGAGCCGCTGCAGTCTGACTCAGGGATTGCACGGAAGCAGTAGCCGCCACCGTCGAACTCAAACCCTAGCAAGAAAAAAAAGGGCATGATGAGAAGAGGAACGGGAAGGGAATCAGGCAGATGAGGAGACGAGGTAGGGGAGCTGCTCGCTGCTCGTCACGCCTAGTCTCGAGCTTGCTGCACCGGGGCAGCCAGGGAGGAGAGGGAAGGAGAAGTCGCCGGCGCCGGGGCAGCCAGGGAGGAGAGGGAAGGAGGAGTCGCCGGCGCTGCAGATCTAGATGGGGAGGCGTCGTCCCGACGGAGAGGTGCAGACGAGGCGGCGCAGATGGGGGAGGCGCCAGTGACGTAGAGGAGCAGAGGGAGGCGGCGCCGCGTCAGGTAGGGGCGGAGGGGGAGGGACCGCCGCCGTCAGAGGCTGCCACCGCTCAGATCTAGGAGAGAGGAGGGATAGAGGATGGGAGAGAAGGGGCGATGGCCGACGGGGGAGAAGGGATTTGCCTGGGAGAGAAGGGGCGACGGCTGACGGGGGAGAAGGCCGAGCGGACCAGCAGCGCGGAGCGGACCAGCGGCGGCGGCCGAGCGGGGGAGAAGGACGAGCAGTGCGGTAGGGTGCGGTGCGAGACTGAGAGGAGGAGGCTGTGCGGCTGGGGAGAGGAGAGAGAGCGCGAGGCAAGCGGGGCTGGGGAGGGGCAGACGCGAAGTCGACGGAAGTCGGATTTGATAAATATTTCGGGTCCGGAAAATGCCTCCACGAGACGCGTTTTGTTGTTGCGCGTCTCCCCAACCCTACGCATTGTTGTTGGAGACACGTTTTGAGCCATCCGTGTCTCCTTTTACGCGATATATGGGAGACGTAGATTGTTAATCCATGTCTCCCGTATCATGACTGTGTTACGGGAGACGCGGTTTCTCCACCCGTGTCTCTTTTATGGGTATACAGGAGACGCGGTTTGTTTGGCTGCATTTATGGGAGACGCGGTTGGTTAACCCGCGTCTCCTTTATCACAAAGGAGACGTGGATTAATTCCGTGCCTCCTATAATAGTGTCTTCTTTGTGCCTTTTTTACATAGTGAGACTTCCTTTCCATATTAATTACGTACGCCAGATTATTTTCTTTTCTTTTCGTTTTGGTAGCGATAAAAACTACCCTGTTATTGTCGTGGGGACTCGTTCACGTTGGACATAGACAACTCTTATTTGATCTAAACCGTTAGAGTTTGATCTGATGGTTAAATATTTTTCTTTTTCTCCGATTAACGTGGGATTTTCTAGAGAGTCTGTGATTAGTATAGGTATAGATAGAAGCTCCTGTATCAAAGAATTCTTACCCTAACAGAGAAAGGTGAGGGAAGTGTATGAAATGCTTGACATGTGATTGTGATTTTGTATTGTTGCAGGAACACAAATGCTGCTACCCTGATCAGAATAAGATCATGACTCCTTTTAGATCTCCAGTGTCGAGAATGATTGACGATGTCTTTTGGGATATTCTTTCAAGCAATGTTGCCGTTACTATTGAGCAAGCTAAGGTTTCAATGGCTACAAATTCAGGCAATTCAAGTTCTTTAGTAGTGAATGGCTCTGATGGTATCCTTGCTGTTCTGAATTCTTCAGTTAGCTCTGACAAGAAGCAAGAAGATTCTCGAAACTTATCTACAAGCACACATAATGAGAAAATAGCTCTTGACAGAAACTTTGCACCTATAACAAAACACATTGTTAATAATGAGGAAATAGTTGAAACAAGCTTTGCCAAAGCCTGTGCATCACCAGAGATTCATGATTTACTATCCACTCCCTGCGCTGGTGTGAAGTACATACCATTCTCTCCCAAGGCAAAGACAAATATCATGTTAGATGGTGATGGTACAGTTCCCCCATCTTGTATCACTAGTCACCACAAAAGAAGCTTCAAATGTCCATTGCGCACATAACTACATCTGGAGGTAAGGGGAAGCAATGAGCCATGTGCGCTAACGTTACCAGGTCCAGAAATGATGTTCACCAAATGCCACATCATACTTAGGTGACAAAGATCTTATGAATAGTAAAAAAAACAAAACATAATCTATCAGAGCTTGGGCACAAGAAGCATTCTTTGAAAGCACCAACCATTGTTCAATGGTGAAAATATTCAGGGATAGAAAATTGTGCTTTCTCAATTTGAAAAGGATGTCTACTATGCTGGTACTAAAAGATTCAAAGCTGGGGTTTAGTAAGAATCATCTCTTTGATCTTCAATGATCATCTTTTTTCTCTTAACGAAATATGCATATACGACTATGACCATCACCCGCCATTTCTAGATTTTGAATCAATGAGTGCTTGTGTTTGCACTTCGCTATCTTTTTCCTTACTTTTCTCTCTGCCGGGTTCGCTTCCTCAGTAGCACGAGGCAAGAGCCCCTCACGCATGGCGGAGCTCTGGAAAAGCCTCTTGCCCACGGTGGGCTTTCTCCTTGAGCAAGTAGATTTGTGGCGGCAAGCCGACAAGTCCGGCGGCGTCCCCCTCATCCATGGTTGCTGCAGCCAACTTCCATATTTCAAAGCTATGCAGTTATGTCATGCCCCCATGTACCAAAATTTCACCTATGTCAAAGCAAAGCTCGCACACTAAAGATAAAAGCATAGTAAGAGAACCTTTGAGTGTTTTCAGGGTTGAGGTCTACATATGTTGGGTTTGGATTTTAGCCTGCCAAACAGAAGATTGAAGAGAGAGCTAAGGGAGGACAGGTCCAAAATTAGAAAAGTAGGTGGGTGTGTCAATGTGAGTACCCTCCTCGTCACTCCTTTGTTCCTTTATATACAGGAGAAACAAAGGGGCGGGGGCAAAATTAGCCCCAAAACCTCTGGTGTGGCTACAATGTTTATAGTTAGATCTCTAATCGTTATATTTATCACTCTTTTGCTCATGGACTGGGCCATTTCCCCAATAACATACTTTGGATTTGAATCTACTATGTGGGTATGTGCTAGTTGACATACACCGAATCAAGATGTTGGTAAGGAGATTTCCCTAGTCGCATAAGTATTGGTTAATGGGTGAATCTTTTCTTTTTAGGTGTACAACCATGCGAAGTCAGAAATATTATCTTTTGGTATGTACCTATTATGTGAGTCCTTGATTCAAATCTTGCTAGTTGAACCTAGAAATTCAATCGAGGGGTTAAGGCATGCTATGGATGTTTTGGATAAGAAAGAGCATAGCATAGTTGCTAAGTTCGGTTAGGCACTAACAAACTGATAAGGCCTTCATTACTACAAAAATAGGGATCAACGACGGTCTATCAACTCCAATATTTTATGAACCGTTGGTCATCAACTTCGGCTTCAGGACTTCCATTTTCATCGGCTCAACCTTGGTCAAAAACCGGTGTCAACTGTCAACAGCTATAAGTAAGTTATATCAGAGCCTAATGCATACATGTTTTATGTTATCTACACAAAGTTTTTATGTGTAAATAAGTTTTACATGATGCACACATATTATTTTTCAGTACATATAAGTTGCTTATGTATATTTATTTATTTTATTTACTTTCTTTTCTCCAGGTGATGGAAGAAATAAGTGGTGTGTGTCGAACATTTTTAAGTAGTCTATCCAGCAGTATGTCCAATCAATCGAGCCTATTACTATCAGACAGTGTTGTGATATGGTGAAGTCTTTCGGGTCTAAACTACAGCAGTATAGACGTGAAAACACACTCATCAATGGACCAAGTATGATAACCCCAAGCACCAGGCGCACCTGACAAAAACACATTATGTGGATTTTAACAATCAGACCAATTGGAGAAATAGGCATCTGTATCAAACAATTCTTACCCCGATGGGGAAAAGGTGCATGAAGTCTATGAAATGCTTAACATGCGATTCGGATTTGGTATTATGGAAGGAACACACATGCAGCCCCCTGATCATAATAAGACTACTACTCCTGTTTGATCTACAGCGTCAAGAATGCAGGCATTAAGGTTCTGATGGTATCCTAAAGAAAAGTGACACCCCTGCTGTTCTGAATTATTCAGTTAGCTCTGACAAGAAGCAGGAAGATTCTCTAAACTTATCTAAACGACTACAAGCACACATAATGAGGAGATAGTACTTGGCACACACTTTGCACCTATAACAGAACAAGTTGTTCCAAAAAAAAAAAAAAGTTGTTCCTAATGAGGAAACAGTTGGCTCAAGCTTTGCCAAAGCCCGTGCACCACCAAAGATTCATGATCTACTAGCAACTCCCTGCGAATCCCATCCTCTCCTGATGCTACCCGGTTTCACATCTTGTGTCACCACAAAAGAAGCTTAAATGTCCACCACACATCACTACAAAACCTGATGGAGCGATTTACATTTTTCATAAAAGCCACAATGTGAACTATCATGTTCACAGGAATCTATTTGTAATCCTAGAGGAACCAGTGATTCATGTGGTAACGTTACCAGGTCCATAAATGATGTTGATTGACCTAATGCCACATCAGTCTTAGGTGACAAAGATGGTATGAAGAGTAAAACAACAAATCATAGTCTATCAGACCTTGGACACAAGAACGGTGCTTTGAAAGCACCAGGATCATTGTTTGATGGTGAAAAAAATTCATGGACAGGAAATTATGCTTTCCAAATTCGAAAAAAGATGTCTATTATGCAGGCACTAAAAGAGTCAAGCTGGGGATAAGTAAGAATCGTCTCTTTTTTCCTTCAATATATATATGATCATTTTTTATTTTAATGAAATATGTGTGTGTATTGCTACCATCCTCCCACCTTTTTAAGTATTTCTGTACGTGTTTGTGTTTGAAACACAAATGGAACTGGTTCAAAAATAGATTCATTATCAATCAGAAACAGATGAATTTACTATGATACTAACTCATGGAATTATTGCATCTTTTTCAGATGTTAGAGGCCAACGGAAGCCACACCTCCTTATGAAAAAAAAAAGAGCAGGAGGAGGATACTACCATCTGTCCTAGCTGAAGATATAACTACAAGACTCAAACAATGGCTTCTTTTGCACAGCTTTGACATCTTCAAAAGCAGAGTTCTGCAACGAATTGATATATATATATATATATATATATATATATATATATATATATATATATATATATATATATATCAGTGAGGCAAGATCAGAGGAAGGTGGTATTTGTTGGACATAATAGCAATTTAGTGATGAATAAAACAATTCCTAGATTCACAAATAAAGCAATGACATGTATCATAGGTGAATGATTCAACAAGATCAGATCTATCACAGATACATATGGTAGCAAATTATGGGATAAAGGTTCTAGCACTACAAAGTGAAATAAACTCACTAGTGCTAGACAAATAGCGGAGAAACACAAGATGTGCCGAAACATTCTTACAGTGAGGTTGTCAGCGCTGAGGATAGCGCAAAGTAGATGAAGTAAACCATCAATGGAGACCTGCGAACACTGGCGTAGAGGGAAGAAGACATTCAGTGAGCAGTCACGATGGCGCTTCTCATCAACTTGATACGGCCCCTACCCTGTGCATGGACACAAGGGGACGTAGGCTTCGGATACCCGCTCTTCCGGCGCCGGTGACACACCGGCGTCGCAGCGCATAGGTATGAGCGGAAGCAAAAATGACGGTGTATCCTGGAGGATGACGTCTCACCCATATATACACGCACACCACAGTATGGTTAGTAACCAATCCCCGTAATCATAGTGTTAACATAATTGACCTGCCGTTTATCGTGGACAGCAATCACCATTAACACGACAATGCCCTCCACTACTTTTGTTTTTTGATTCCATTCAAGGGTACATTCTTGACCATATGGAACTCAATTACTTACTATAAAAACCTGTCCACAAACAATCCAGATCGAGTTTGCAGATTCAATCCCCAAATTAAATCTGCTATTTATGTGCATGCCGCTGGAATTTGTGTGTGCGCCACTACAATTGACGTTACAAATGTCACACAGACACAAATTTCAGTGGCATAGACACAAAATTGTATGAGAAAAATTGTGGACTCTAAGGAGTACATTATTTGCATTTGACTACATAGAAATGTCACTTATGCATAGCTATTTTCAGTTTCACTGGTGCAGGCCAATGCCAATATTAAGGATATGACCTTTATAGCAGAGTTTGCTGGGGATGTTGATTATTTGGAGAAGAAACAAAACGATGATTCCAACTGCATGATGACACTCCTTTGGACAGCAGACCCTTCCCAGAGGCTTGTCATTTGCCAAGATAAACGTGCAAATATTTCTCACTTTATTAGCGGCATCAATAACCACACACCATAAAATTATTGCTTTGCTATTTGTATTGTGCTCTCGCAGCAAAGAAATAATGGATGTGTACTATATTTCTAATTTTGAAACTGTTCAATTGTTGAAGGGATGGAAAGAAGAACCAAAATGCCAAACGTGTGCGGTATGACATTGATGGCGAGAGCCATGCATGTCTTATTGGTGGTCTGCCGTGACATAGCTAGTGGTGAAAAGCTATATATTGTGACTACAATGGACATGAGGATGCATATCCTACTATTGATTTCGTCTAACCTAACTGTGAAAATTATGACTGCCTAGTACTTAGGGGGCTGGAAAAAAACAGTTTTTTGCCATTTTGTTTATTGCTTGATGTGCTACAAGCAACCTTCTGGCCGCATCTTTTGTGGATATTACAATGTTGAGTTCCTTATGATCAACACAAGCTATAGATCAACACCAAATATGTAAGTCATCGTAGAAGAACCCTTTTTTCATTGCAGGTGCATCAAACCACCCCCCCCACCCCCCACCCCCCCCCCCCCCCCCAAAAAAAAAATTGCTATAAGGCAATACAAAGTGATACGTGATGGTTCATCCTACTCCATGAATCTGGTGCCATACGAATGATTGCTTCTTGTGAGGAGGGACATGAATGTAAAACGAACTATGTAGTATGTAAATTAGATTAGTATATATTGTATATAATGTATATTTTCTATGATAAAATATTTTTTTATATTATCAAAGAATAAAGTTCACTTGGTGTCCATAGTAAACTCTCTAAGTACAACACATGAAAAGTGTAAGAACCGGGATGCTCATCGGAAATGTTGTAAACGCAGCAGTCCATTTTGGGCTGGCGTGTATGGGCCAATACGAATAATGGTCTCTCCGGTAGTGTGTGCTTACCCATCTATGATGTGTTTCTGTGTGGTAGTTCTTGTGAATGTGGACTGAACTTGTAACAAGCATGAATTGTGGTGTTTGCTGACAAGTCTGGATCGAGGTCCTTCTTTTTTGCGTCCTCAGCAAAGAAAGGTGGCACAAAGAATGATGACAGTAGGGGCCTGCGTCTCAGGCATTGCGCCAGCGGATGGAGGTGGTGGGCCCATAGCTCACGGGTGAGGAAAACATGAGAGACCTACCCTAAGGGTGGACCAGCCTCTTAGGTGTGCTCTTAGCCCTAGCAACACAACACGACAAAAGTGAGTGACCCGCCGCACATCCACCTTGCCAATCCCCATTCTCTTCTCACTCTCTACAGAAATCTGGCTCCCTATGTCATATCCACCCCTACGACTCTGTCCTCTGCAACACCTACAACTCTTATGCGAACGTGAGGGCGAGCTACTCTTGTGCGACGACCATCAATAGTGAGCCCTCCATTTGCCCAATTCCCTCTTCAGTGTGTGTGTGGGGGGGGGGGGGGGGGTGTGTGTGTGCGTGCGTGCGCGCGTATGTGTGCGTGTGTGTTGGCGCGCGCACGTGTCACTGCCTCCATGGCGGATTCCCTTCAAAATGGATACCATCTACTCTTCGACTTTCCGGGCAGGGGTGGAGCC
This sequence comes from Urochloa ruziziensis, assembly GCA_015476505.1. NCBI lineage: Eukaryota > Viridiplantae > Streptophyta > Magnoliopsida > Poales > Poaceae > Urochloa > Urochloa ruziziensis. The sequence continues at coordinate 9,766,234 of CM027120.1, read as the reverse complement.
ACGTTATAGTCTTGGGTGCACTGGTACCAGTAAAAATTTGAAAATCTCTTAGAACTTATAAATTTTTACCATATTTGATTGAACAACATGCATATGTTACAAGGCATGGCACCCCCCACCGCTTTTCTCAAGCTTCGCCCCTGTTTCCAGGGGTTCCATTTACCCAATATAGTTAAGACCCCCAACCTGGAACTGCTAGGGGGAGAGTACCACTACTACACACAGTAAAGAACTTGAGGTATATTTTATCTTATTTTTAAAATAGATATGCTATTTTTTCTTCAAAATAGTAGTGGTTTTCTAAAAAATAGCAACCTGTGTCTGCAATCGGTTTTGAATCACAAGAGGTGTGAAGTTCACTTTCCTTCATGCCTTTTCTCTTGAACTTTTTTTAATAATGCTGCACACTGTGGATGTGGGCACCCCAAAAAGAACACCAATAGGATGGCACTGAGCCGCCTCTTCTCAGTCCTTCCATGACCTATAGTCCATGCCACAGCTTGACGGCGACCTCCCCTAGCTTTCATCATGGCTATTGCTTTGAACATCTGGAAGGGCATCATCCTGCCCAAGCTCATAATCATCCGAGCAGCAGCTGGTGACTTAGGGCTTTGGGCTCATCGCATTCGTCATATACGCGGCGCCAGCACTTCAGTCGTTGAGTGAAATCTATGCAATATAGCGTAAGCTAGATGAAACTCTTTTATCCTCTCACCTCGCAAACCATGTATACAAGAACTTTGCATATCATTACAAATGTTCAGGCCACCTCCTTGCCTGCTGTAGTCCCCTTCCATAAAATAGAACACCAATATCTGTAGAACAGTACCAGTGTGCTCCTCTGTGACAGTTGCGACCATGGCCGCCACACCTTCTGCCTCAGCCCGATCGCCGTCAAGGTACCCAATGGCCCATGGTTCTGCCCCGACTGCAGCCCGCCTGTCAAACCCCTTGAAAGTGAGTCTTGCGAGTTGCGACCCTCCACATTTCCCTCTTCCGTAACCTTTTTTTTTCTGTTTCTTATTGCAATGAACAAGCAGACTAACTGACTCGTGAAGTTCTTTAGATTGTTTTCTTCTGCTATATGTCACCTGCTTCATTCTGTTTCCGCTATTACAGGTTTTCTGGTGGAGCACTCGAAGAACATCGATTTCTTCTGGTAAAACATTTTGTTTTCATTGCGTGCACAATGTCGTCATGTGAAGTGTGAGACCTTTTGTTTTCATTATTGCTTTGTGTGGGAGATTGATGGGACATATATATTGACTTGGCTATTCTTGAATTCAGTTCACTCATACTGTCTTTTAAGCTCTATGGACCTGAAGAGCTATCGGCAGCAAACAATGACAAAGAATAAGAATCCTGTTAATATGCAATCAATGTCTATATGGTGACCGATGCAGCTTTGTCTGCAAATATCTTCTACGAGATGGAAATTAAATTATAGGCACAAAACAATATGGCTAAATCAAAATGTGATGTACAAACTTACATATCATGACAGGAAATTGGCAAGAAAGCAATACCAGACAAACATATTATATGTGTTAGTTATGCATATTTTTAAGTAGCAAGGGCATGGTGTGATTCAAATAAATCACCCTGTTCACTTTGTACACAATTACTTTTTATTATACCAATTGACTTATATCTGATGTAGGTATCTGTTGCATCGAGTGCCGCTTGATTATCATGCATGGCAGGAATCATTTACCCATAAAAATATTCATTCATGCATCATTTTATGCTTGTATGGATTGACTGATAAAAATATCCATTCATGTACTTGTATTGATTGAACGGCTACCATCAGAAAATGTTCAACATGTAACTCATATTGTATATTCTTTTGGTAATTTGGTACCTTTAGGTACTTCCTTTGTTTCCACCATCCGATTTCTCGGAATGGACGGCTCTCATTATTCCCAAGCATTCTAAAATTATGTGTTAAGCGTATGAAACATATACCTCAAAGATATTATAAAATGTGACATTTGATACACACAATTGTTAATTGCCTAATATTTTATTGATTATTAAATTATTGTTAGTTTGAAAACACCAACGAAACTGGTTCAAAAATAGATTCAATGAGTCATGTATTTACTATATATGGTACTAACTCAAGGAATTTACTTCATCTTTTTCAGATGTTAGAAGCAAAAGGAAGCGAACCCTCATTACTAATAAGAAGAGGAGGATACTGCCATATGTCCCAAGTGAAGATATAACTACAAGACTCAGACAAATGGCTTCTCTTGCATTGCCACTGCATTGACATCTTCAAAAGCAGAGTTCAGTAACGAGTTGACATATATGCCGAATATGGCTCATAGATTGTCCAATCTGGAAAGATTAGAGGAAGGCGGTATACAGGTTAGCAAATAATAGAACCGAAATATTGTTATAACCGCTTGGTGTTGTGTTATAATTTTCCACTCAATTTTCTAGGTTCTTAACAAAAAGGATAAAGAAACCATAGGGTTGTGCACAACCATGCAACAAATAGGACAATGCCGTCCACTTCCTGTGGTTTTTGATTCACGTGAAGTAACTTTCTTGATCTTATGCCACTCAATTACTTAATTACTATATAAATCCTCGTCAGCATAGGATCCATAGTTTGTAATTCATGCCCCATATAATCTGTCATTTGTGTCTCACTACTACACAAACCACTTTCACAAACGGGCTATCACAACCGGTTCCGCGAAAACCGGTTGTGATAGGGCTATCACAACAGGTTTTGAAAAAACCGGTTGTGATGCCCCCTATCACAGCCGGTTTTTCCCAAAAACCGGTTGTGATAGTCGGCCGGCATATCACAACCAGGTTTTTCTTACAAACCGGTTGTGATGCTCACTATCACAACCGGTTTTTGAAAACCGGTTGTGATGGTGAGCATCACAACCGGTTTTTTACTAACACATTTTTGGAGGGCTAGACGAAATCAAATTTTGTGAACGATCTCGGATGAACTTTTGACCAAAATGAAAGTTGTAGATCTTGAAAAGTTATGAAACATTGTAGTTCATCACTTTTTTATTTGAAGTCATCTTGTCAACCGAATCTAAGTTTGAATTTTTCAAATTTGAAAATTCAAATTTTGTAAACGACCTCGGATGAACTTTTGACCAAAACGAAAGTTGTAGATCTTGAAAAGTTATGAAACATTGTAGTTCACCACCTTTTTATTTGAAGTCATTTAGAGCCTCAAATAAGCAATTTACACTCGAAAAACATTAATATGAGGGGAATCAAAATGGTATGTAGACACAAACACTCTAGTGGTGCAGTGGTAGAGGAGGCTACGCGCGAAGCTAAGGTCGCGGGTTCGAATGCGCGACTTGCTATTTTATTTTGGTTTATTTTGGGTCCGCGAAAAATGCGCGACGTGGGACGGTAGTGGCTGATGGGGTCCATCCCCAAATAAATAAAATGTTTTGCTATTTTATTTTGGTTTATTTTGGGTTTAGATGAAAACCGGTTGTGATGGGGGTCATCACAGCCGGTTTTTGAAAACCGGTTGTGATAGGGGGGACTATCACAGCCGCTTTATCTCATCCGCCTCCCAAAACCGGTTGTGATAGGGGTTAAAAACCGGTTGTGATGGCAGTTTCTGTAGTAGTGTCTGTGCCATTGCATTCGAAGTTCCAGTGTCACACGCACACAATTTCAGTGGCATAGACACAAAAATTGTGTTAGCAAAACTGTGGACTCTGTGGAGTACATAATTTGCATTTTACTACATAGAAATGGCACATATGCATAGCAATTTCATCAGTTTCACTTTGCAGGCCGATGCCAACATTAAGGATATGAGTATATGACCTTAATTTATAGCCGAATTTGCTGGGCATGTTGATTATTTGGAGATCAGAGAAAATGATGATTGCAACTGCATGATGCTGACATTCCTTTTGAATGCAGAGCCTTGTCATTTGCCAAGATAAACGTGCAAATATTCCTCGCTTTATTAGCAGCATCAATAACCACACATCCTAAGTGGCTTTTCTGTATGTACTGTTCTGTCGCAGCAAAGAAAAGGATGTGTACTGCATTATTCTGAGTTTGAAACTAATGAATTGTTAAAAGGATGGAAAGAAAAAGCAAAATGTCAAATGTGTCGGTACAACATTGATGGGGACAGCCATGTCTTATTGGTGGCCAGCCGTGACATAACTAGTGGTGACAAGCTATGTTGTGACTACAATGGAAAAGAGAATGCATATCCTACTTATCATTTCACGAAAGCTAACCGCGAAAGTTATGACTGCTTATTAGCACTAATAAGGAGGCCGAGAAAATAGGTTTATTGGCATTTTATTTGATAGAAAGTGCCACAAGCAATGTCCCAACAACGTCCTTTGTGGATACTACATTGATCAATTCCTTAGGATCAATGGAAGCTATAGAAGACTCAACATTCTTTCCAAGACACTACAGATTCCTTCAAATCTTGCCAGAGAGGGAACATAAAAGGATTAATAGTTGGACTAATCATTCCCAATCCAGAGCTGGCAAAGAGGGTCTTGTTAAAAGAAGTTGTTCAAGCAATTCCAACATTTGTGATGAACTGCTTTCATATGGATGTGATATTATGCTGACATGACTTGTGTGTATGTGATATCTACTGACCAAGGGACTATAAGGATATAGGGAATCGGATTCTCAAAAACGAGAACTATTGGCGGTGGTTAGCGCACCAATTCGTGAACCGCAAGCGTACGGATTGTGTATAGCTTTTCCCTTAGAGTATTCCTCCAAGGTTTATCAATCTATGGATCGACAACGAACTACCTAGGGTTTTCCATCTTGCTAAACGGATCTAATCCTAACATTGAGCATAGATTGCAAATGAAAGGGTTAAACAAGAGTATGCGATAAATATGAACACTCATGGGTTTTCCATCTAGCTAAACGGATCTAATCCTAACATTAATTCATGATCGTAACAGTATTCTTTAACCAATCTTGCCTTCCTTTGGGAAATACGATATCCTTGGGAATACTCATGGGTGAAATGCTACAATGGTATATCCGTGCGCTTGTGGATCCATTCACAACTATTAGATTACCACTTGGTATTTCTAGCGTGACATTAGTAAGTGTCAACACTCATCACTCCAGATTGATTGATAAACGCATGGTGAACAGCTTCATTAATCATGTCCTGAAGTTTACCGTATCAGTCAGCAATAGTAATTTCATGCGGACTAGGAAGTGGAACTTTCTTGACAGCTTCTCCTATCTTCATAGCAACATATGAGCCTAGACTAGCCTTCTGATATTCTTGCACGTGCAGATCAAACTCCTTCCTCTGTTCCTCATTCAGGTCATCATAAGTAACTGGAATGATGTTCTCAGCGTTCACATGAGAACCATCCTTGGGATCTCTAGGTTTAGGAGGCATCGTGAACCTCTTTAGTGTCCCACCGAGCATGCCAAAAGTGTGTTGACACAAAAATCAGGTGGAGAAAGATGCGCTTAGCACACGAACAATGGCGTAACCTTGAAAATCAGGGCGTACCAGTCAATCTGACATGTTGATTAGCAAGGACAAAATCGGACATAAGAAACAACAAAGAAGTCGATTCTTTTCACGATCAAAATCGGACAGATGAAACCGATATCCTGAAACAGGTAAACAGTAGAATTTGCCGATTCCGGTATTCAACCAGCTGAGAGCCGACTGAAGCGAAGCAAATACTAGATAATTGTAAATCAATCTAATATAGCTAAGCAGAGCAACACTTAGAACAAATGTAATCAGCTATCAGACGAACTTCGTGATTAAAGCCTTGATAGGAGCCGATTACAATATATTCTAAGCTGGATAATTGGTGACAAAGGCTAAAAGTAACAAGAAAAGAACTTGTAGATCTAGCAAATGTCAATAACTGTCAAATAAATCTAAATGAAGCAACAGCGATGCGCCCGATGCTAAAGCTTAGAAATTACTCAGTAAATGTGGAACTCACGAGCAGGCCTTGGAGATCACGATTGCCTTGACTTGCCCAGAAGAACTCATGGAAAACGAAAAAGATGACGAAGTCGCTGACTTGTATGAAAATTGCGAGTAGTAAAAGCGAGTATGAAAGGATTTCTTTGTATTGATGTTTATCCCTTTTGAAGGGACCGTAACACCCTAAGAGAGGGGGGGGGGGGTTGAATTTGGGTTCTCTAAAAAACTATGGCTAAGAGCACATATAAAAACCTATTTCAAATTTCTATCTAAATGTGCACTAGGTTTTTCTATGTGTTGCTAACTCTACCGCTAAAAGTTTTGCACCCTAGGTTCCAATCCTAGCAACTAAACATGGCAATTCTAGGAAAGGTAAATGTGGAACGTAGTGCAATAAGTAATGCGGAATGTAAAGAGATAGAGCAAGCAAACTCCCGACACGACGATGTATCCCGAGGTATCGGAAAGCCACGGCTTTCACTAGTCCTCGTTGTTGGAGCCCCTCTCAAAGGGAATGCCCACGCAAGGGCATGTACTCCTCGGTCGAGTCACTCTGTAGGATAGCCTACGGGACTTCCCCACTCGCGAGTGGGTCTCCGCTTGGCCTCTCCCGGATGCTCCTCGCCACCTCCACTTGGTTGAGCTTCGGCAAATGCCTAGGGCCTCACCTCCCTAGCACAAAGTAACGGCGGCCTTCTCCACAAACATGGTTAGAGGGTCTCGCAAGACTTACAAGCCCTGATACTTACAATTCTAGGTGTGCTTTAGCACCGATACAAGAGGTGTGCAAACCTCGCCTAAACTCTAGGCTAACACCTAGGCCATGTTTGGATGGGGTGTGCCAAAAATTGGCCCCCCCATTTAGCCTCCAATTTAGCCCATGGCTGCCAAACATGTATGGGCCAAAGTGTGCCAAAAGTAATTGGCACACCCCAAAACCATTGGCAGCCCATGAGGCTCCAATTGTGCTAATTGGCGCGTGGGCCCGTGCTGTCAGACCTTCTAGGGCCGGCTCCCCTGTCCTCAGGCCGTGTCGCCTCCTCCCGACCCGCCCCCTTCTCCACTCGACACCACGCCGCCGCCGCTCGACACCAGGGCCGCGCGGCCGTCCTCCCGAGAGCCCCCGCCGCCGCACATCCCTCCGACGCGCCGCCACCTAGCCAAACCGCCGCCGCCAGCCAGGATGCCGCCGCCAGCCAGCCTACGCTGTCGCCGGTTCCCCACCGCGCCGCCGTCTGGTGGCCGCGCCGGCGTCGTGCCGAGCGGCCACCGTGTCCCAGCCGCTCGGTGCCCCCTCCCTCCCTCCGGATCTGCTCCGGCCACGCCCTATGCCGCTGCACATGGACGACGACGAGGGCTACGGCTTCTTCTCGCAGCAACTGGGGTCCCAGGCCGCCGGATTCAACTTCGGCGCCCAGACTTCGGCGAGCGGAGGCGGCTCCGAGTCCCCTGCCGGCCTGCATGGAGTGGACCTCAACTCTCAAGAGCCGCAAAGTGCACAGGAGTTCCCCTATCTCGCCAACTACAGCCAATTTCTGCAAGGAGCCGCCGATTCACATGGAGTTCAGCATGGCGACCCCTCCGGTTTGCCGCGCCTCCGCCCTCAACGCACATTGGGGGTGCGCACTCCGCGCGTTCGTGGACGAGGAGGCGTGGCCCCGACGGGTGCATGTCGTGGCAGACAGGCTAACGTCCAAGCCGGCGGCTCGTCGTCGGGAGCAGTTGCTGACCTTGGCGACTCCTTACGTCGCTTATCCGGCGGTCGTCCTCAGCACAAGCTTGCGGCTTCACGTGTCGCAGGCCGCCAGCGTCCCCGGACACGTGGTGGCATGGTACGAGCGTGTCCTTCCATGCCTCCGCAAGGGCCAGGCGTCGACTTTGTTAACCTTAGTGGCGAAGATGCAGAGGAGAACACCGCCGATGAATACGGCGGTTCGGGCAGCCACGCGGTGAGCACCCTTAGAGCCAATTGGTCTGACCAAAATAATGCTATATTGCTAAGGTTGTGCATAGAGCAGTTAAGAGCGGGACATTATATTGATGGAACAATGACTGGTCAAGGTTATAAGAATATAGCTGAACGATTTTACGTTGAAACTGGACTGATGTATAAGAGGAGTCAATTTAGGCATCAAATTGGCCAACTCCGCAGCACATACTCCTTTTGGAGGTTCCTGCAGAAGCACACTGGGTTAGGGAGGAAGCCTAATGGAAGCATTGATGCTGATTCTGATTTTTGGAAGCGGTCCACAAAGGTAATTGTGTAGGATTTCAGATTTTACACATAACTTGTTTGTAAATACTAAAGTTATTCCATCATACGTTTCCTGCAGAACAAACCATGGCTGAACAAGTTGAAGAATGGCCTCCCGCCTCCCAATTTGGAAGAGCTAGAAGAGATGTTTTCAGGCACAACAGTTGATGGAAGCACTGGGTATGTGGCTGGCCAAGATTTTTATGAGGATGCTGACATGGAACAGGATGAGGATGGGGAAGATTTGGAACATGAACCTGTTGGATCTCCTACAACCACAAGTTCCCGCAAGAGCAAACGATCCAATGCAGCAACTACTAGTACTTGTGATAGTCCGGTGAAGAAGAGCAAAAGCCCTATGGTGAGATACATGAAGCAGATAGCTACAAACTTCGCTCAGGCTGTGCTGGTGAATCAGCAAACTATGAAGAAAGCTGCGGCTCACAAATTGGAGGCTAAACAAGAGAAGGAGATGTTCTCAGTTAAAAGATGCTTGGATCTTGCGTTTCAGTGTGGCATACGACAGGACAACAATGAGGAGCACCCATTTCTAGAGAATGCAAATTTTTACCCACATTTTAACAACTGTATTGGAGCATTGGATGGGACTCATGTAAAGGTTGTGGTGCCAAAAAGTTTGGTGCTTCAACATTTGAACAGACACAACGAAACCTCTCAGAATGTGCTTGCTGTGTGTGATTTTGACATGAGGTTTACGTTTGTCCTTGCTGGCTGGCCTGGATCAGCACATGATATGAGGGTTCTCACTGATGCGTTGACAAAATATGCGTACAAATTTCCACATCCACCTCCAGGTAATGTATTTCACATGACATTTAACAAATTGTTCAATTTTGGGTACCCAATATGATTAATGTTGTGCATTATGTAGGTAAGTATTACGTGGTTGATGCAGGGTACCCCAACCAGCCAGGATATCTTTCACCATATAGGTGTACAAGGTACCATGTTGAGCACTGGAAAAACGGCCCGCCGCCACGAGGTATGAAAGAGATATTTAACCATGCACATTCTCAAGTTAGAAATGTCATAGAGAGGTCCTTTGGAGTGCTGAAAATGAAATGGAGAATGTTGTTGAATATGCAAAGATTTTCGCCTCGCAAGCAAGCTAGAATAATTGTAGCTTGCATGGCTCTCCATAATTTCATCCGAGAGAGCAGAATTGTGGATAGGGAATTTGCAAAGTGTGATGCGGATGCAAATTATTTTCCAATGCCTCCTGCCCCCCCAAGTCAGGTTATTGGAGACGGGCTGCAAGATGAGGACATGAATGATTTCCGTGAGGAGTTAGCTCATGCTTTGTACTATGGATAGCTTGTTGTGTCTGTTGTTTCTCCAATAGAAGGGGATAAATGTTTATTTGAGAGGAAATTGCTATGGACTTTAATTTGCCGTTGTGTGGACAAGTTGTAATAATGTGGCACTTGTTAGATTTATTTTTATTTCAATAATGTATGGACAGATTTAGTTATTTGTGCAGCCAATTTTCATTTTTATTGTTTAATTGTGCATGAAGAAATGATGAATATATATTACATATGTGATGCTACAACCATCGCAAATGATTTGGTAATGATTGGGGTAGTGTGCATTTAATGCAACTTTAGCCCTCCATCCAAACATGTAGGGGCCAATATGTATTGGCCTGGTTACTGTAGCTCATGAACAGTAACCGAAATTGTCCCAGGGGCTAAAACATCCAAACACGGCCCTAAAGCAATGCGCTAAAAGGTCTAACTAGCACTTAATCAAGCACTAAGCTCTTGCAAATGAGTAGAACAACTTCCCACAACTTCACAATGCTCAAGCACCCTCCAAATGGCCAGGGGTTGGGGCATATATAGCCCCAAACCAAGAAACTAGCCGTTGCTCTCACGGCCAAGTTTCTGCGTAGCACCGACTCATTCGGTGCTGGCACCGACCTATAGCACCGGACTAATTTGCCAACTAGCCGTTGCCTGTGACCGTTGCTTCAAACTTAGCACCGATCCATCCGCTGCTCCGGCACACTTAGCATCGGATCGTCCTATGCTACCTTCAATCCTTCCAGAGCCGAATCTAAGCCGATCAAACGAGCCGAGCCGAGCACCGACTAATTCAGTGGTCCTTCCTTCTTAGCACCGGATCATTTGATGGATTGCACATACGAAGTGCACCCATGGCTGTCACGTTCACCGATTCATCCGGTGGTACTTCTCCTTGAACACCGAACCATCCTGTGGTCCATGAGGCCATGCACATCTTGGCCATGGCACGTGTAGCACCGACTCATCCGCTGGTGCAGCGAGATGCTCCGATGGTCTTCCCAAATTGCGTCGGTGGTCCTCTGAGCAGGATTCGCTTCATTATCTTGCGTGATCTTGTCTTGGTTACAACATACCCATGACTTGCGTGATCTCTGGATTTTCAGTATAATTTGGATGGCTTGAATATCGTCATTTGGAACCTAAAAATATTTTCAAATATACATCTCGAAAAGTATGTTAGTCGTAATGACTATGTTGGCATTAATCACCAAAATCATAAACATGGCCTAGGGCCATTTTCCTTACACCTTTCTCACGGCCCTCAGGGTTTATATTTATACCCTGGAATTCTAGTCAATTACGACATGAACAAACTTGAAGCAAAAGAAAGAAACTTCCTAAATCGACAACTTGTAACAAAGTAGAACTCAACCACTAAAAAATACTATAAAACGGCCCATGAATGGCCCAGTTCAATCTCCACCAAGAAATCGACGCCGCAATCCTTTCTGTCTTTGAATCGGACATTACCCGATCTCTCTTTCGATCCTGAATCCACCGTATTATCTGATTTCTACTCTTCTATCCGATTCTGATCCATACTACTTTCCTCCTGTTTCTTGACGTCGGCTCTGACACATGTCAAAAAACGGCGTTAATGAGTTTTAAGTGTCGAATACTTGGTAGGAAGTCCCGGTGGGTAATCACCAAATGTTCTAATATGAGTAGATCCAGTTCCTGGTGGTCTAGTATGCGACCTAAGAGAAGCCCTTTTGAATCCTTTTATTAAGCCATTGCTAATTCCATAAGGTAATCCTTCAACATTGTAGAAAAGATTTCAATACAAAAGCACACAATGGCTTTGGACTATGAAAGGCTACCTTTATCATGCATGTCTAAGGACGGGAGATAATGTCCTCAACAAACCTATATGCTACTAAATGATAATTGAAGGGACGCTAACCACTGGAGATGATACTGGTGGTGGTAATGGTGAGGATTCTTCTATTTTCCTGGGTAAATAAGATAACAAGAAGGCAACCAAAAGCACTTAGAAAAGGCTATTAAGAAACTAATCCACTATTTGAAACCTGTCATCCACGTTAGATAGAGAGGCATGGAAAGCATAGATCCTCAAGGAAAGGAAAAAAAACACCAATTCGTCTATTTACGATTCCCATAAGCTATATTGACCTTTCCATGCTTTGTACTCATCATTTGCATATGAGCTTACCTGTGAATATTTTATCTAGCAGCCCTTGTTTCTAAGCACCCATCTCTTGCTTTCCTTAAACTCCTTGTGTAGTTCCCGTTCCGGACAAAACATGGAACTTCATGCATCTTCGAATTCGTCGAGTATCTACCATGGACCCTTCCACCGGTGAGATCCCAACATGGAGCTAGGGTCAACCAACATGTTACTGCCTATTCTGTGTGGTGAACTTATCCATCCAGATGTCAACAAGTTTATTAAATACACCATCACAACTGCTGCCAATGAAGAAGTATGTATATCAAACCCCATATATATTTATTCTTGAACTTCCACTGGCGACGAGTAGCTGAGAAAAGAATGCGTGTGCGGGAGGAGCCGGAGATGAGCGTGGGTGAGGGCGCTCTGCGGGGGCACGGCAGCACGGGCGCGGTGCAGCACGCCGGCGAGGGGGCCCTGCGAGTGTGCGCTGACGGGGTAGTCGCACAGCACGCCGGCGAGGGCGCCGGCGGGAGCGCGCCGATGAGGGAGCTCGGCGGGGCGTCTCGGCAAGCGACGACCTCGGGTGGCCGCGGGCGGGGGGGGGGGGGGGGGGGGATCTCATGCAAGCGGGGATCCCTGGACAAGGAGGCGGATCGGAGGGCAGGAGCGTATGGTGGAGAAGATCCATGGAGATCGAAGGAGCACCATAAGGAAGGGAGGAGTGAAATCTCAGCGAAATCAGACGAGCTAGAGGAATTGCTGCTCCGAAGAGATGAATGGTGGAATCGAAATGTGAAGCCGATGTTCAACCCGGATCAAAATCGAGAGGCCGTGCCTCAACAAAGGGGGATTGGTGATCGATCCCTCGGGAAAGGAGGCCGAACAAGTCCTCATCGTGGTCAGCGTCAGGTACGAGATCACCAATTCTCCCTTAACCAAAAGGCGAGATCGGAAATTGCTAGACAGGTAGACAAGGGGAATTTCAGAAGTGGAGAAACGAATTGGGATCAAGAGGTGGATAAGGAACGGATAGCGCGCGAGATCAGACGAACTTTGTTCCAAGGGGAGGAATCACAGTCACAAAAAACTAGACAAGGGGGTGAACAGAGGAACACAGAGGAACAAGCTGAGCGGGAGTGGGATAAGACAGCTGAGAATTTGGAATCAGGGGATAGTCAGATTCCGGTTGCAGAAGAAAATTGGGGATTTCCAGACCCATGGGCTGGTGGAGTGGATCTGGGGAGCTGTGGCCCAGGAAGGAACAGTGCTGGGCTCCCTTTTGGACAATGTGTGGAAGACCTATTCGCTCATTCATGGAGAAAGGAGCCCACTACGCACTGGATCTGGATTCCCAGGATATCGGTGATAGGAGAGAAAGGATACCCCGCGAGAATATAGGAAATCAGGAAGGAGGGTTGGAGAGCGCGGAGGCTTACTAGGGTTCGTCCACCGCCGCCTTTGACCCGCACTTTTGCTTCTGTAGTTCAAACACAAGAGATGAGAGGGGGATATAATCGGGGTTCTTGGTGGGGAAATCAGGGTGAGAACCAGAAGAGGGGATTTGAGGAAGCAAGATATGGAGGCAGTGGTGGAATGATGGACCAAGATGGAAGAGGAGATCGGATCGAGGATGGCAACTTCAGAGAGAATCAGCTGAGGGAGAAATTGCAGGGTGAGAGAGGAATCGACAGAGCAAGGCCAAATCATTATAACATTTGGCGAGACCAGAGAGGTGGGGAAGCTGATCCAAAAAGAAGGGCGGTAGACCAAGAAGCTGTGAATCAGTAAAGAAGAACCAAGATGATTTCCCGTACAAACCTTACCAATTTCAAGGTAAACCCCCTCAACCAATGGTGGATAGACTTGGAGGTCAACGATTTGAGTCAGGCTTCAGAGGAAGAGTGGCGGAGACACGAGATAGGGGGGTTAATCTGGGCTCAGGATTTAGGCAGAAGGAGATGGGGGCTTGCAGATGGTGTGGCCAGGAAGAACACCACCAGGCTACATGTTCGAATGATCCACTGTGTTACAGATGCAAGAACACGGGGCATGTGGCATCTCAGTGCCCCCAGGCTCAAGGTTGCAAGTTGAGGATGCTAGGCTTCGGTTTCCCAGGACAGGGATTTTACAGTCTCCAGTTACCAGAGATCAAAGAACAACAGAAGGAAGAAAACCAAGCTTGCATCAAAATAATCGAGGGAGAAGCCAACACAACAAAGGTGGAGGAAGAGCTGAAGCATATGATTGATGAGAAATGGGACTGGAAAGTTAGACAACTTCAGAGAAGGAATATCTGGCAATATTTCCAAACAAGACACTGCTAAACACATTCTCCAAGTCCAGTGGGATGATGATGGACAGACACAGATTGTTTGCAAAAATCTCAAAGGCTGATGCAGAATCATCTGCTTCATCAATTCTACAGACTGGGTGGGTCAAGATGTATAATGTCCCTGATAGAGCTAGAACGGAAGAAGGGGTGAGACTGATAGAAGAGTTGGCAGGAGAAGTAGTAGTAGTCGATGAACTCTCTCTAATCAGGGAAGGCCCGGTGAGGGTAAAACTTAATGGGAGGAATATAAATGAGCTTCGAGGATATGTGGAGATTTTTGTGGGGAAAATAGGACAGGAGGTAAGATTTGTGGCAGAAGAAGCACTGGGACAGCCTCAGCCCAAGCAACCGCCTCACAATAAACCAGATGATGACTCCGAAGGAGAGGATGAGGAGGGAGACAGAGATACAAATGTAGATTGGGACAAGCGAAGGAGGAGGCGTGGCCCAAGCAGTAACGAAACTGGGAGCAAAAGCGGGGTGCAACCCAAAGGAGTGCAAGTCAAGCAACGCAGAGTGGCAGCCACAAAAGAGTCAAAGGGGGATGGGAGCTCAGAGGGTGAGAAGTTGACAGAGGTCCAAAACATGCATAAGCAGGATGTACCAACAAGTTCAGAGAAGAAGATAAGCAAGGAACTGGTGACAATAAGCACCTCTGAACCTCTAGAAGAAATTATGCAGATTAGTCAAGATGTGTTTGGGGTGGCATCATCACAGGAAGAGGATGGGGAAAGGGACAGAGAAGCCAAGGATTGACTTTAACATGGAACTGGTACATGAGGAAGATGGGGTAGTTTGGTGGGAGAGGAGTAAGTGGCCGAAACTGACAGTAAATGAATCCTCCACTAAGACTAGCCTAACATGTTTTCCGTCGAAGCCGGCTGACACATGCATGGATCATGGCCTGGCGCTGCTTAATGGACGGCCGCCAGCATTGCCCTCCATGTGCCTTAGCTTACACAGCCGCCGGAATTGAGATACTGGCTTCCTATAAAAGGCTTATAGGACCTGACATCCTCGTCGGTCCAACTCACCCACATGGTAAATGTCCAGAACTGCCCCTTCTTAGAGCACGACCGTATGTCTAGTGTCGTCGTCATATGCCATACCATGTGTCCCATCCGGGCCCACACGCGCCATGCACACTGACTCACACGTGCAATACTGAGCCGATACCACTTGTAACACCAGTCCTCCAAAGCTGCACCGCCCAACCTTTTCGAGAGGCAAATACGCATATATATAGCACACTACTTACACTTTTGTCATCGCTTCTCTATAAAAAGGTCAATCTGAAGGTGCTATGGCTAGAGAACAAAGACTTACAAATTTGATCTATCCTCCTTGCTCAACAAGTAGCAATGTGGTACTAAACATGTGCACACCGCACTCATGGACCACTAATGGGCTGAAACAAATTGGGCTGGTGTCACACCCTTATTCCTTGCTACTCATCAATATGCATTTTTCCACTTATAATGTGGAACTACCAATCATATGTGTAGCTTAGGCTTTGCTTTCATTGTTCAATATAGTCCTTCAAAGTGGTGACTTACAAAGTAACCTATCATCCCTGCTGCTCGCGGGGTCAGCATTCTGCGCTGTAATCCACTATTTAAGGTGAGATACACCTTATTTTCATTAAAATATGATTTATTATTGTTATAATACATTTCTAAATTGAACTTGTATCAGTACCGACCCATGGACTAACACACGTAGTCATAGTGATTTCTGGCAGAAGGTCGTCACAAAAAGTGAGGGTTCTAGGCGGCAATGTAGCTTTGTAGATTTTTGTGGTGCCATTAAAATTAAAGCTGTACAGATATTTGTATCACAGGAATTGGTTATCCACGATTTTGGTCGGCGACAGACTAGCGAGATGAGGTGGCATTTCATTTCAAAATTTCGGTACACAATAAGTTCCTGCCAATTTGGATAGATATTTTAGCCGTTGGAAAGTTGAGTTCTTGCAGCCCATTCGTCACTCCCTTTGGGTTAACAGATCACCTTGAGCCCTTTTGGAATGAAGTAATTAATGACAGAGCATACACTCCTATGAACGAAGACGCGTTAAGATACAGATACACAAAATGCCAGACACGAAACACAAAAGGCAAGAAAAAGAAAACGATGTGCGCTGGCCACGCCACGGCGGCAGCGGCGGCGGCAAACTGTGTATCAAACGAGTTACTTAAGACCACGGGACCTCTCAAATTTGAAGTAGCGACTCCCTCCACTACCGCCGCCTTCTTCCCCTCTCGACCGAGACCTTTCCGCCGCCATATGAGCAGCAACGCGCCTTCGTCGTCCACGAGCTCGCCCAGCTGGAAGCGCCGCTACCGCTCCATGGCCGACGTCATGCGCCGCTCGTGCCTCGTCTGCAGGCAGGACCCGACGCCCCTTCGCTTCTACTCTATGGCCGAGGTCATGCGCCGCTCGCGCCCCGTCGACGACGCGCCGGCGCCGGCGCCGCCAATCGTCGCCCCGGCGGCACCTGCGGCTGCGCCCGCGCCGCGACTCAGCGAGGCCATCGTCTGCAACGACGATGACGTGGTCTGCGGCACCTGCGGCTCCGGCGACTACGGGGAGAAGCTGCTCATCTGCGACGGCTGCGACATCGGCTGCCACACTTACTGCCTCCGCACTATCGTCGCTAAGGTGCCCAACGGCCCATGGTTCTGCCCCGACTGCGTCACGCCCGTCGAGACCCTCGAAAGTGAGCCCTCTGAAACCTCCACATTTTTGTCCAATGAAGCACGCAGACCTAGATCGTCAATATGTTTAGATTGTTTTCTAGCTTGTGCTATAATCTCACCTCCAATTCTCACTCTTTTTTCCTGCTTTATTCTGTATTGGGGATTACAGATTTTCCGGTGGAGCAGTCCAAGACCATCGATTTATGCCAGATTCAGGAAGATGATCAGGATGGCGAGCCTGAGAAATGTGAGCTCTCGAGAGGTATTTTGTGATGTAGGAGACATTATGTTTTCATTGCTTGTGTGGAAGACTGATGGAACATTGCGGCTTCTTCGCTGGCTATTCCTTAATTCAATTCGCTGATATTCTCATACTGCTATCTAAGTAGCTAGCAGCAGAAATGAACAAGAATTCCTGTTAATATACGCCATCCATGTCTATTTAGTTTTTTTGTATTTTATTCTGCACTTGTATTCGCTGCATCGCTATCTGATCGGTTCAGCTTTGCATGCAAATATCCCCTATGAATATGAGTTTGAAATTCTGCGCATAAAACAATATGGCTACTAGCTTCAATATGTGATGTACACACTTACATCATGACAGAGAAATGGCCAGAAGCCCCCACGCGCGAGGCCATCGTCGTCATCTGTGGCACCTGTGGCTCCGGCCACAACAGCGAGAAGATGCTCATCTGCGATGGCTGCGACTGCGGCTGCCACACTTACTGCCTCCACACTATCGTCACCAAGGTGCCCAACGGCCCATGGTTCTGCCCCGACTGCGTCACGCCCGTCGAGACCCTCGAAAGTGAGCCCTCTGAAACCTCCACATTTTTGTCCAATGAAGCACGCAGACCTAGATCGTCAATATGTTTAGATTGTTTTCTAGCTTGTGCTATAATCTCACCTCCAATTCTCACTCTTTTTTCCTGCTTTATTCTGTATTGGGGATTACAGATTTTCCGGTGGAGCAGTCCAAGACCATCGATTTATGCCAGATTCAGGAAGATGATCAGGATGGCGAGCCTGAGAAATGTGGGCTCTCGAGAGGTATTTTGTGACGTAGGAGACATTCTGTTTTCATTGCTTGTGTGGAAGACTGATGGAACATTGTGGCTTCGCTGGCTATTCCTTAATTCAATTCGCTGATATTCTCATACTGCTATCTAAGTAGCTAGCAGCAGAAATGAATAAGAATTCCTGTTAATATACGCCATCCATGTCTATTTAGTTTTTTTGTATTTTATTCTGCACTTGTATTCGCTGCATCGCTATCTGATCGGTTCAGCTTTGCATGCAAATATCCCCTATGAATATGAGTTTGAAATTCTGCGCATAAAACAATATGGCTACTTCAATATGTGATGTACACACTTACATCATGACAGAGAAATGGCCAGAAGCCCCCACGCGCGAGGCCATCGTCGTCATCTGTGGCACCTGTGGCTCCGGCCACAACAGCGAGAAGATGCTCATCTGCGATGGCTGCGACGGCGGCTGCCATACTTACTGCCTCCACACTATCGTCACCAAGGTGCCCAACGGCCCATGGTTCTGCCCTGACTGCGCCCCGCCTGTGGAGCCCCTCGAAAGTGAGCCTTCTAGAACCGCCTATTTCTTGTCCAATTTTGCACGCAGACCTGGATTGTCGATATGTTTAGATTGTTTTCTTGTGCTATCTCACGTTCTCACGCTTTTTCCTGCTTCATTCTGTTTTGGGGATTACAGGTTTTCCAGCGGAGCAGTCCAAGATCATCGATTTCTTCCGGATTCAGAATTTTGATCAGGATGACGCGCCGAAATGTAGGATCTCCGAAAATATATTTTTTCTCCTAGCTACAACGTGCTCCATTGCATAAATTCGATTCGCTCGTACTGTTTTTTGAGCTGTTTGGACCTGTCAAGAGCAACCAGCAGTAAAGAATGAGAGAATTCCTATTAATATATGCCATCTATGTCTATTTGATGTTGTGTATTTTATTCTGCACTTATATGATTGCATCGCTACCTGATCCATGTGCAGCTTTGCCTGAAAATATCCCCAACGAGGCCACCGACCTCGACGATGATGTCGTCTGTGACACCTGCCGCTCCAGCGACCACGGCGACGAGCTGCTCCTCTGCGACGGCTGCGACCGCGGCTGCCACACCTTCTGCCTCCGCCCGATCATTGCCAAGGTGCCCAACGGCCCATGGTTCTGCCCTGACTGCGGCCCGCCTGCCAAACCCCTTGAAAGTGAGTCTTGGGACCCTCCACATTTCCCTCTTCAGTTGCTGTTTTCCATTTCCCGTGCAATTAATGAACAAACACACTAACTGACTAAGATCGTCAAGTTCTTTAGATTGTTTTCTTGTGTTGTGTCACCTGCTTCTCATTCTTTTTCCTGCTTCATTGTTCTGTTTTGGGTATTACAGGTTTTCCGGTGGAGCAGTCCAAGATCATCGATTTCTTCCGGATACAGAATTATGATCAGGATGGCCAGGCTGCCAAAAGTAAGATATTTTGTTTTCATTGCTACGCATGCCCCCATTGCACTGCACAATTGTCGTCGTGTGAAGTACGAGACCTTTTGTTTTCATTGCTTGTGTGGAAGATTGATGGGACATATATATTGACTTAGCTATTCTCGAATTCAGTTTGCTCGTACTGTCTTTTAACCACTATGGACCTAAAGAGCTAGCGGCAGCAAAGAATTAAGAAAAATAAGAATCTTGTTAATATGCCATCCATGTCTATTTGGTGATATCGATGCAGCTTTGTCTGCAAATATCTTCTATACGGGATGGAAATTAAATTATAGGCGCATAAAACAATATGGCTACATCAAAATGTGATGTACAAACTTACATATCATGACAGGAAATTAGCGAGAACGCAATACCAGACAAACATATTATATGTGTTAGTTATGCATCCTTTTTAACTGGCAACGGCATGGTGTGATTCAAATAAATCACGCTGTTCACTTTGTACATAATTACTTATTATTGTACCAATTGACTTTCCAATTGACTTGTATCTGATGCGTATGTGTGTTGCATCGACTACTGCTTGATTATCATGCATGGCAGGATTCATTTACCCATAAAAATGTTCATGCGTCATTTCATGCTTGTATGGATTGGCTAATTTCCTCTTGATTATCTTGGCAGCTTTTATTAACCATACAAAAAGTTTCCTCCTTTGGCCATTCCATAAGAAGTCCATAATTGTTTTGATCCTATTTTCTGATTGTTGGATGTATTAACTAACTCTTTTGGTGCAAGTTCTTTGTTCACAACATGGTAAGACCTAGTTGTAGGGAAAATTCCAGTTGGTACACGTCATTAGTGTATTTTGGTGCGGAGTTGTATGTTTGATTCTGAACTTGTATTGATTGAACGGCTACCATCAGAAAATGTTCAATGTGTAACTCATATTGTATATTCTATTGGTAATTTGGTTATTATGTGTTAAGTGTATGAAACAACATATACCTCAAAGATTTTATAAAATGTGATATTTAATACCAATTTTACTGAGTATTGAGTTATTGTTTGTTTGAAAACAACAACGAAACCGGTTAAAAAATAGATTCAATGAATCAAAAACACATGTATTTACTATGGTATTAACTCGAGGAATTTACTTCATCTTTTTCAGATGTTAGAAGCCAAAGGAAGCGAACCCTGCTCCTTACTAATAAGAAGAGGAGGAGGATACTGCCATATGTCCCAAGTAAAGATATAACTACAAGACTCAGACAAATGGCTTCTCTTGCCACTGCTTTGACATCTTCAAAAGCAGAGTTCAGTAACGAGTTGACATATATGCCGAATATGGCTCCTAGATCCTGCAATCAGGCAAGATTAGAGGAAGGCGGTATACAGGTTAGCAAATATTTGAACCGAAATATTATTACATCCACTTGATGTTCTGTTCTAATTTTCCACTCAATTTACTAGGTTCTTAACAAAAAGGATAAAGAAACCATAGAGCTGTGCAGAACCATGCAAGAAAGGGGACAATGCCCTCCACTTCTTGTGGTTTTTGATTCACGTGAAGGGTACTTTCTTGATCTTATGGCACTCAATTACTTAATTACTATATAAATCCTTGTCGACATACGATTCATACTTTGTAATTCACGCCCCATATCTGTCATTTGTGTTTGTGTGTGCCACTGCATTCGAAGTTCCACTTTCATACGCACACAATTTCAGTGGCATAGACACAAAATTGTATTATCGAAACAGTGGACTGATCTGTGGAGTACATTATTTGCATTTGACTACATAGAAATGACACTTATGCATAGCTATTTTCATCAGTTTCACTTTGCAGGCCGATGCCAATATTAAGGATATGACCTTTATAGCCGAATTTGCTGGGGATGTTGATTATTTGAAGATCAGAGAACATGATGATTCAAACTGCATGATGACACTCCTTTTGACAGCAGACCCTTCCCAGAACCTTGTCATTTGCCAAGATAAACGTGCAAATATTTCTCGCTTTATTAGCGGCATCAATAACCACACACCGTAAGTAGTTGCTTTTCTATATGTATTGTGCTCTCGCACCAAAGAAAAGGATGTGCACTGCATTATTCTGAGTTTGAAACTGTTAAATTGTTGAAGGGATGGAAAGAAAAAGCAAAATGTCAAATGCGTGCGGTATGACATTGATGGGGAGAGCCATGTCTTATTGGTAACCTGCCGTGACATAGCTTGTGGTGAAAAGCTATATTGTGACTACAATGGAAAAGAGGATGCATATCCTACTCATCATTTCACTACCTAACCTAACCGTAAAAATTATGACTGCCTAGCGCTAAGGAGGGTTGGAAACATAGGGTTTATTGGCATTTTATTTGACAGTGTCCTTTGTGGATACTACATTGACTAATTCCTTAGGATCAATGGAAGCTAGAGAATAACTCCTACGATGTAAGTCATCATAGAAGATTCAAAATTATTTCCAAACTTTTCCCTATTTCACGTGTAATGTTTTAACTATTTCAACCCTTGTTTATTTTCAGGTGCATCAGATCCAAAAAAAAAATAGTGCTCATCAGCGAAGACATGCATCGAGGAAATACAAAGTGACATGTGCTGGTCCATCCTCGGTGAATAAGGCGCCATGTGAATGATTGTTTCTTGTTCCTTACTGGCGATCTTGCTAAGAATGATTCACTTTGTCATTCGGTTGACCTCGAATTAAGGAATCCGAGGGGAAAAATGAATGTAAAATGAACTACATGATAAAACTGTGATGTAAACTAGATTATAGTTTCAGTATATATTTTTGTATGGTGTATATTGTTTTCAATAAAATGTTGTTTGACATTCTTGAAGAGTAAAGTGCACTCAGCGTCCTGTCCAAAGTAATCTCTACATGTGAAACACATGAAACGGGTCGCTGGGGTATAGGACGGCCATATATGTTTCATGAATTGTTTGGATTCTTTTTTTCGAAAAGAAAACGTCCAAGCAAACACAATTTCATTGATGAAAGATAGATGGCTGTTCTCCACATTTCTTAGTGCTACAAACTTCTTATGTTCCGTGATTACTTTCGTCATGTCGCCACTTGAAAGTGGATTTCTTATGCTTCTGGTGGAAATGCATAAGCAAAGGTGCCTCCTTGATTTTGGAGTTTTACCCGAGCTCCTCTCGGGTTCACTCTAAAGGAAAGGTTGTCTCGAGAAGAAGCAGTTCGCGCCATTTTACAGGTGCCTTCGTGCTGGCGGGCTACCCAGCACAAAGGCAACCATCTGTGCTGGTGGACGCTTGCGCCGTGGGTCCTGTTGGCTTTGTGCTGGCGGCTGCCAACAAGGCCCGCCAACACGGTAAAAGGCCGATGCCAGCACAAATCATTTGTGTCCTAGTGTATCTAGCAGTATGTCCAATCAGTCCAGCCTATTATTATTAGACAGTGTTGTGATATGGTGAAGTCTTTCAGTTCTAGACTACAACATGGTAGAGGTGACAACACACTCATCAATGGACCAACCATGATAACCTCGTCATCTAAGCACAAGGCACACCTAACAAAATACATTGTGTGGATTTTAACAATGCGACAATTGGAGAAAGAAGCATTTGTATCAAACAATTCTTATCCCAATGGAGAAAAAGTGTGAGAAGTCTATGAAATGCTTGACATAAGGTTCTGATTTGGTATTGTGGAAGGAACACAAATGCAGGCCCTAGATCAGAATAACACTACTACTCCATTCAGATCTCCAGCATCAAGAATGATTGGCGATGTCGTCGGGGATATTCTTTCAAGCAATGTTATCATCACTATTGAACAAGCTAAGGTTTCAATGGCTACAAATGCAGGCATTGGTTCTGATGGTATCCAAAAGAAAAGAGACACCCCTGCTGTTCTGAATTATTTAGTTAGCTCTGACAAGAAGCAAGAAAATTCTCCAAACTTATCTACAAGCACACATAATGAGGGGATAGTACTTGGCACAAACTTTGCACCTATAACAGAACTTTGCACTCAAGCTTTGCGAAAGCCCGTGCATCACCAAAGATTCATGATTTACTAGCCACTCCCTGTGAATCCCATCCTCTCCCACAGGGAAAAGAGAAATAACATGTTGTGTCACCACAAAAGAAGCTTAAATGTCCACCACACAACACTACAAAACCTGATGGAGAGATTTAGATTTTTCACTAAGGCACAGTGTGAACTATCATGTTCACAGAAATCTAATCGTGATCCTTAGGGAACCAGTGATCCGTGTGCTAACGTTGCCCGGTCGATCCATAAATGATGTTGATTCAATGAATGCCACATTATTTTTAGGTGGCAAAGGTGGTATGAAGAGTAAAACACATCATAGTCGATCGGAGCTTGGGTACAGGAATGGTGCTCTGAAAGCACCAGGATCATTGTTCAAGGGTGAAAAATTCAGGGACAGAATATTGTCCTTTCCAAATTCGAAGAAGATGTCTATTACGTAGGCATTTTTTATTCAATGGACATTTTATATTTTAATAAAATATGCATGTATATTGCTATCATACTCCCCACCATTTTATGTATTTCAGTAGGTGCTTGTGTTTGCATGAACCTTTATTTCTTTGTCTTTTTGCTTACTTTTCTCTCTTTTCTTTTATAGTCCTGAGTGTGCAAATATTTGTCTGATGTGTATGAAGAACATGGAATTTGCTGACACAATGTGCCCATATACTTGGGTTAGCACATTTGCAATGAATGTTTATATAACTTCGAGGAACTTTGCTTATGATCAAAATAAAGAAGTCATCCCAAATATAAGGAAGGGGTTTCTCACATCAGCGGAAATTGTAAGTTACTACCAGTATTTTTTGTTTTTCTGGCCCTTTTTTATCACACATTATATTTAAAATGGGTGCACACACATTCATTCATTATATGATTATGTTCTAGCTTTTTCACATTTTCATCATGTGTATTGAAAAATAGTACCACATGAAAATGAATGATTTGGATATCGACATCCTGAAGAAAAAGCTTGCATTCAGTGCCATCAGATTCGAGCTCGACAAAGTTGGCATGGTTCGCATCCCTCATTTTCTAATCACCACTCTTCATATATAATCCACATCCAATTTTGATTCAAAATTAGTCTCATACAGCTTATGATCCCTGTATATCATGGTGCCATTGGTGGTCGTTGCTAATATCAGGGACGAGAGGTCAGATGTTCTAAGCTCATGTGAAGTCAAAAAGGGGAGGAACAAGTGACACACAATTGTAAATCTTCTTCTTTTATCGTCTCATTTGTTTCATCCTTTTTAACTCCAGTAACAATCCAATCCGCCTCCCTGTCCCTCTCTGTTAGGTAATTTGTTTGTGTTATGTGTATGAGACATATTCCTCAAAGATATTGTAACATGTGAATTTGATACACATGAATGTTGATTGCCTCATATTTTACTCAGTGCTAAGTTATTGCTAGTTTGAAAACACCGATGAAACTGGTTAAAAATAGATTCAATATGAATCAGAAACACATGTATTTACTATGGCACTAACTCAAGGAATTTACTTCATCTTTCTCAGATTTTAGAAGCCAAAGGAAGCGAACCCTGCTCCTTACTAATAAGAAGAGGACGAGGATACTGCCATTGTCCCAAGTGAAGATATAACGACAGGACTTAGACAAATGGCGTCTCTTGCCACTGCTTTGACATCTTCAAAAGCAGAGTTCAGTAACGAGTTGACATATATGCCTAATATAGCTCCTAGATCCTCCAATCAGGCAAAATTAAAGGAAGGCGGTATACAAATTAGCAAATTGTTGAAACAAAATAATATTATTAGAATCACTTGGTGTTCTGTTCTAATTTTTCAGTCAATTTTTAAGGTGCTTAACAAAGAGGCCGATAAACAAATTGTAGAGTTGTGCAGAATCATGGAACAAAGAGGACAATGCCCTCCACTTCTTGTGGTTTTTTATTCCCGTGAACGGTATTTTCTTGGCCTTATGGCACTCAATTACTTTATTACTACATAAATCCTTGTCCGCATGTGATCCATAGTTTGTGATTCACGCCCCATATCCGTCATTTGTTTTTTTGTGTGCGTGTGTGTGTGCGCGCGCGCGTGTGCGTGCCACTACATTTGACACTCCAGTTTCACATGCACACAATTTCACTGGCATAGACACAAAATTTTATTAGCAAAACAGAGGACTCTATGCAGTACATTATTTGCATTTGGCTACGTAAAAATGGCACTCATGCATAGCTATTCTCATCAGTTTCACTTTGCAGGTGGATGCCAAAATTAAGGATATGACCTTTATACCACAATTTACTGGGGATGTTGATTATTTGGAGAATAGAAAAACTGATTCCGACTGTATCATGACACTGTTTTTGACAGCAGACCCTTCTCATAAGCTTGTCATTTGCGCTGATAAACATGGAAATATTTCTTGCTTTATTAGCGGCATCAATAACCACACACCTTAAGTAATTTCTTTCCTATATGTCCTGTGCCCTCACAGCAAAGAAAAGGATGTGTACTGCATTATTTTTAAGTTTGAAATTGTTGAATTGTCGAAGGGATGGAAAGAAAAAGCAAAATATCAAATGTGTGCGGTACAATATTGATGGGGAGTGTTGTGTCTTATTGGTGGCCTGCTGTGACATAGCTAGTGGTGAAAAGTTGTATTGCGACTGCAACGGACACGAGCATGCATATCCTACTCGCCATTTGACTACCTATCCTAACTGTGAAAATTATGACTGCCTAGCACTAAGGAGGCTAGGAAAACAGGGTTTGGGGGGCATTTTATTATTTGATAAAAAGTGCAACAAGCAACCTCCCCACAGCGTTCTTTGTTATATTGACTAATTCCTTAGGATCAATGGAAGCTATAGAATAACTCCAACGATGTAAGTCATCATACCAGATTCAGTGTTATTTCCAAACTTTTGCCGATTTCACTAATGTTTTAACTATTTCAACCCTTGTTTCTTTGCAGGTGCATCAGATCCCAAAAAAACTAATTTAGTGCTCCCCAGCGAAGGCATGCATCGAGGCATACAAACTGACATGTGCTGGTCCATCCTTGGTGAATAAGGTGCCATGCGAATGATTGTTTCTTGTTCCTTACTAGTGATCTTGCTAAAAATGATCGGGTTGACCTCAAATTAAGGAACGCGAGGGAAAAAATGAATGTAAAATGACCTACATGATAAAACTATGATGTAAACTAGATTATAGTTTCAGTATATATATTTTTTATGGTGTATATTGTTTTCAATAAAATGTTGCTTTGATATTCTGGAAGAGTAAAGTGCACTTGGTGTCCTATCCAAAGTAATCTCTCTATGTGAAACACAGATGATGATGGTGTGGAGGCAAATAGGGGTGTGAAGATAAGATTTTGGTCTCATGATGAAGAAGTTAGACTGGTAATCACATAACTCCTATTCATATGATGTCATACATGAAGTAGTTCTGTTGTTCAATTCCTATATTTCAAATGTGCAGGCTAGTGCTTGGCTAAACACTTCCAAAAGACCCAATTCATGGCAATGACAAGAAGATTGATTCATTTTGGGATCAAATCACTGAGAAATTGAACAAGGACTCCCAACCATATCGTATTAGGGATACTAACCAACTAAAGCTCCACTGGTCACAACTAAGCACAAGGATCAAGGAGTTCAATGGCTATTGGAGTTCAGTCTGTAAAGTGAATAAGAGTGGATACTCATATGACCAAGAAGTTAAAGAAGCCTTTTACACATATCCAGTATGGAGGATTCTAAAGAATGAACCAAAATGGTGTACTTCAGTTGCTCAAGCAGAGAAAGATAAACGCAAGGCCGTAGAAAGTAATGACAAAGTTGAACCACGTCCTATTGGCAGGGTAGCAGCCAAAGCTGAGCGCAAAGGGAAGTGAAAGACTAAAGAGCTTATGGATGGCATTGTCATTCTTGGGGATAACATAAACAAAATAGTTGAAGTTGCAGAAGAGTGCAAGAAGGAGCGAGAAAAAGCTACGGAGGCACAGCTGGAAATATCAAGCATTAATGTGAAGGTTGTGAAGGAGCAAAAGGAAGTAAACCTGCTACAAGTTTACAATTCTCTTCTGATTCAGGACACAAGTAATATGACTAATGAAGAAAAGGCTAGCCGAGCGAAGACTTTGCAATAGATGCAGAAGAAGATCATGGCTGTTGATGAGGAAGCATGAGGTATACAAAGCACTTTTATACATAGCATGAGGAAGATCATGGCCGCTAATCAATATATTTCTTACGCAACATTTTTTATTTATCATATTCAACTATGCCATAATTAGTTTAGATCAATTACAAAACGGCTATAGAGTGCTTGGCACACTTGATCATAGCCAAATCAAAAAATTAAATGTTGTATATTGTCTATAAAATTGTGCCATGACATTGTGCACTGAGAGTCACAGTTTCATCCCATCAAAAAGTTGATGTGGTTGTCTGAGAAACTATGCCCATGACACCCCCGCTGAGACTGGCCTAATAAGAAGAGGAGGATACTGCCATATGTCCCAAGTGAAGAAATAACTACAAGACTCAGACAATTGGCTTCTCTTTCCACGGCATTGACATCTTCAAAAGCAGAGTTCAGTAACGAGTTGACATATATGTCGAATATGGCTCCTAGATCCTCCAATCAGAGAAGATTAGAGGAATGCGGTATATAAGTTAGCAAATATTAGAACCAAATTATTATTATAACCACTTTGTAGGTTCTTAACAAAAAGGATAAAGAAACCATAGAGCTGTGCAGGACCATGCAACAAAGAGGACAATGTCCTCCACTTCTTGTGGTTTTTTATTCACGTGAAGGTACTTTCTTGATCTTATGGCACTCAATTATTTAATTACTATATAAATCCTTGTCATTATACGATCCATACCTTGCAATTCACGCCCCATATATGTGTGCCACTGCTTTCAAAGTTCGAGTGTCACACACACACACACACACACACACACACACACACACACACACACACACACACACACACACACAATTTCAGTGGCATTGACACAAAATTGTATTAGCAAAATAGTGGACTCAGTGGAGTGAATTATTTGCATTTGACTACATAGAAATGACACATATGCATAGAAATTTTCATTAGTTTCACTTTGCAGGCCGATGCCAATATTAAGGATATGACCTTTATAGCCAAATTTGCTAGGGATGTTGATTATTTGGATGTCTGCATTATTCTGAGTTCGAAACTGTTGAAGGGATGGAAAGAAAAAGCAAAATGTCAAATGTGTGTTGTACGACATTGATGAGGAGAGCCGTGTCTTATTGGTAACCTGCCGTGACATAGCTAATAGTGAAAAGCTATATTGTGACTACAATGGAAAAGAGGATGCATATCCTACTCATCATTTCACTACCTAACCTAACAGGAAAAATTATGAATGCCTAGAACTAAGGAGGCTGGGAAAAATAGGGTTTATTGGCATTTTATTTGATAAAAAGTGCTACAAGCAACCTCCCGACAATGTCCTTTGTGCGTACTACATTGACTAATTCCTTAGGATCAATGGAAGCTCGAGAATAACTCCTACGATGTAAGTCATCATAGAAGATTCAATATTATTTCCAAAACTTTTCCCTATTTCACATAATGTTTTAACTTTTTCAACCCTTGTTTCTTTGCAGGTGCATCAAATTCCAAAAAAACTAATTTAGTGCTGATCAGTGAAGGCATGCATTGAGGCAATACAAAATGACATGTGCTGGTCCATCCTCCGTGAATATGGTGCCATGCGAATGATTGTTTCATGTTCCTTACTGGTGATCTCTTGCTAAAAATGATTCACTTTGTCTTTCGGGTTGGAGAAATGAATGTAAAATGAACTACATGATAAAACTGTGATATAAATTAGATTATACTATCAGTATATATTTCTGTATATGTTTGTTTTCAACGAAATGTGGTTCTGACATTCTCGAAGATCAGTAAACTGCACTCGTTGTCCCATGTCCATAGTAATCTATCTAAGTGAAACCCGTGAAAAGTGTAAGAACACTGCTACAGAGGCCATCAATCTAAGCCGGACGAAAATCTCATCCGAAGCGGTTTTCTCACCGCTTCCCTTTTTCCAATTAGAATAAGGGGGTCATCTAAAGCGATTATTTCGGACCGCTTCATTTGACAAGTTATTCTAAACGGCTCAATTCATACCAGTTATAAGGACTAAAAATAGGAATACGCGCGTGTGCGGTGCCCAGCCTTCGAACTCATGACCTCCTGCCTCACGCGAACCTTCCTTACCATCTCTCCTAGATGTCGTTCCTGCACACATGAGGGAGTTATATTCCTTTTGACCCTTATTGCCCAAAGCTTAGTTCTATTAATTGAGCATCTAAATGGCTTCAAAATGAAAAGCATTCGACTATAAAGTTGTAGATCTCGTCGAAATGTACAAATTTCTTATAAATATTCTATCCACCTGAGACCATATGCAAAAGTTACAAATCAGAATGCAACCTGAAATTCAAACTACAAGAGCGGAAATGAGGGTGGAAAACAGAATATGAAGTTTTGAACATTTAAACGACCACAAGTAAAAAAAAAATTCTCCTCGAAACGTATAAATTTCGTATAAAGCATCTCTCCATCTGAGACCCTATACAAGTGTTACAAAATTCTGAATGCAACTATGAAATTTAAATTACAAGAGCGGGAATGAGAACGAGAACTGTTTTGGACATCTAAACGATATCAAATCAAAAAAATTCAACTACAAAGTTGTTGATCTCTTCGAAACGTACAAATTTCATATAAAGCTTCTCTCCATCCGAAATAGTATGCAAAAGTTATGAATTTTTTAAGTAATGAAATTCAACTACAAAGTTGTGTCTAATTCGTGATGACTAGTTTTTGAGAGCGGCGCGAATAGAGCCAGTAACTAGTAATTGGAAGCAGCGCTGTTTGAGCTGCTTAGAATAACTATTCTAAACAGCTACCAATTAGAATGAGGGATTTATTCTAAGCAGCATCTTTTCTGCCGCTTCGAATGACTTAAACTAAGCGGGTCCTTTTGCCCTGCTTTGTATGGGCCGATGAGGATAATGGTTTTTTGCAGTAATAGAACCTCGATGTTCACTTGGAAGTTGGAAGGTGTAATATTTTATGCTTTAGTGTCATGCAGTAGTTGCAGCTAAGTTCACTCATAGGGACTCTCCTATCACCAGACTTTATGATGGTAGTTACCTACTACTTATCTTGCCTCTTCTTTAAAATTGAGTTTGTGTGGGACCTAGGTAGGGGATGCTTTAGTGGGATTTGAAGTTTGACTACGATTGAAGAGAGATTACATGTGCGTTAGATTTGAAAATTAATATTCAAAGTACTTTTGAATATTAGTCCTATGGTTTTTAGGAAAAAAAAGTATTTTAAGGGATATTAATTATAAATCTTGTTCAAGTGTCTAAAATAGTCAAATGCATCACACATGTAAGTTTAAAGGAATGTTATAATTTGTAAATTGGGTTTTGAATATTTCAAGAAAATAAAACATGTTATGTTTAAGGATAGAATTTTAAAAATCCCATATTTTTAAATGTTCTAAGAAGCAGGATGTTACAGGTCTTCATAGCTCCTAGGCTATCATTAGTGTGTTGATGTTCCCGAGCCTAGGAGACTCAGGAAGGTGCCGTTGCGAGCTAGGATCTTGTGTTGCGGGTTGTGTCTCAACAGGTTCGCGATCGGTTGCAACCAGACTGGTTCTAGGTGTACACCCTCTACAGAGTTAAAACTATATGTATAACCGCTTTCTCAGTCATGGACAAGCCCTATAAATTGTTATCTCTCCATTATTTTGGGATCTTCTACCTTCCTCCTTTAGCAAAATTTGAGAGTTTGGCAGGTTGACGACTACAACCGAGAAGAGGGGAAGTTGCTCCTTTTACATTTAGGATCCAGTTGTGAAGGGAGAGCCTTCGCATCACCCTAGTGAGTGGATGGAGATGGTGATGGGAGCCTTGTGTGCCAGGATTAGCCCGATGTGATATGAGGTTTGGGATGGTTGTTGACACTCCTTAGCCTAACTAAATCCGCAAGCGCACGGAGTACGATCTAGCCTTTCACTAGGGGAGTAGAAACCTGGATGTCAAATCCAAGGAACGGTAAACGCGACTAGCCTACAACTTTCCTAACCGGACCCACCAGGGAGCACAAGGTAAGTGGGTAGAGAGCTTGACTTTAGTTAGCTACTCGTTACCCTAGACAATCTATCTAAACCTAACCTGATCTGCTTCGACGGCTAGAACAGGAAGAACTCAGAACGGGGTAAGAGAGGGGTTCTTCCGGGCTCAGCACTACTGTTATGAGTACACCCGAACGTGGTGGAGTACAAAGGATGGACAGGACTGTCACCACCTGCCACCTACCATTGCAGTTCCGTGGGGTGCAACACAACCTGAGGTAGCTAGCCAGCACAGGCACCACGCCTAAGCTTTCAGCTACTGACCTCCACCCAACGTGAAGGGCTTGTCGGTGTTCTACCGTCGATCCTACCGAGGGGTATCCCGAGGTAGTAGAGTTTCAGGTGGGTTTCGCCGAGATCAGGAACGCAAAGGCAAAGAGACTCAGGATTTAGACAGGTTCGGGCCGCTTAGAAGGCGTAATACCCTACGTCCTGTGTGGTGATTGGTATTGATTGTATGTCTTCTCTGTCGAGAGACTTCGGTTCCTCTTGAGAGGGTCCCTGCCCAGCCTTATATTCACGGCGGGCAGGGTTACAAGGTTGGTTTCGAGTTGAATCCTAACCAATTACTACTCAGAGAGTGCTTTTCAAGGCAATCCGAGTAGTTTACAAGTCATACGACTAGTTTCCGTAACGAGAAGAGTCCTTGCAGTACTCTACTCGTGTTCTTCACGCCTGGTACGACTCTGACTGGAGAATCCATGTGTCCCTGTGGGCCCATGGTCGTACCTCCAACAAGCCCCCAAGCGCTTCATCGTCGAGTATCGTCAACCGAGTGCTTGCCAAGCCGATCGAGTGCTTTTTCGAGTTCTTCGAATGCTTGATTAGTCTTGGACAGGTCTTGGTTGTCACGAGGCCATGAGGTGCTTAAGCCCCGTTTATTCTGATTAAATCTGTGACACCCCGTGTCACTTTTGAAAAATTTAGCATGCACATCTACTCATTGTACAAAGTTCATGGTACTCATCATGTTTTTGAGCTGAGTATCAAGTTTGAATGGACTCCCAAAAGTCAAATTTCGTTTTTAAACTCCTTTGAATTCAAATTTGGTTAAGTTAGAACCTTTTCCTTTTAACCCTTTTGGGGGCTTGTTTAAAATTAAAAATGTTTAAACAAGTGGCTTTTGGCCAATTTGAAAATTCATTAGTGAACTATCTACTTTCAGCTAGAAGTTTTGGTTTGGGGCAAAAACATCTTTTGCTTGCTCAAACTTTTGGTCAAATAGTGGTCAAACTGCTGATTTCAGCACTTCTGAAATTTGGCTAAGTCCAATTTCTGACAGCAGCTCTTAGCCAACTTTAGAGCTCTATATCTTTTATTTTTCAATCTATCCAAACCAAATCAAGTTCATGGTTTGAAAGCTGGTAGTTTGAACTCTTCAAAAATCATGAACAACTCCAGGATCTCAAACTCTAGCTATTTCTTTTTCATGCTCAAAGTCAGCTAAATCCAATTCAGTTCTGGGACTTAGAAAATTTTCTGAGTTCGAGTTTTTGGCCGATGTTTGATCGAGTTTATCTCTCAAACCAAATCTTTTTGAACCTAGTGACTTTAACAAAAGTTGTTCCCCTTGGTGTCCTCTACAACTTTTGTATTGGAGTTTTGGAAAGTTTATACACAAAATTTCGAGTTTGAATCAAAGATTTGGGGTGAGTTCTGGCGGTCACTGTAGAGACTGAATCGAACTTTTCGATTCAGACTTCGATCTGCAGAAGGGCGAGCGCTCGTGCGCTGGCGCCGTCTGTGCCACGCGCCGTGCTCGGCCGGCCTTTGCCACGCGCCCTCGCTGTGCATCGCCAAGACGTGCCCCTTGCCATGCGCGCTGCCTCGGTGGCGAGCTCGGCCGGCAACACCGCTTCAGCGGCGAGTTTTGACCGCGTTGCAGCCGCGCGTGGGCCAGCTCGGTGAATTCACCGCGGTTAAGCCGTGTTTATCCAATTCACCGCCCAAGTAACTCCTCCACATCGCCCTCGTCGTCCTCGTCCACTCCGCCAGCCTTGCCACCCTCTCCATCGCCGGCAATCCTCAGAATTCCGGCCGCCATTGCCGCCACCCCACCTCGCCGTGGAACTTAGTCTTCCCATCTTCCTCCGCCTCTCCAAGCCACTCAATTGGAGTTCCCTTGAACCCCTGATACCGCCCGCACCCTTTTCCCCAATCTTCGGGTAGCGGTGAGCTCTCTCCGGCGAGCCTTTGTTTGGCCAGCCGCTTCGCTCGTGGGGAACGCATGCGCGCACTCTAATCCTGAGATTTTTCTTGACCAGGAGGTGCGGCATGGGGTCCTGAGGGGAGGGAGCAACTCCGGCGCAGCTCCGGCCACTTCTCCGGCGAGTTCAAGCCGGTCAAACGCGCGGCGGCGCGCTGTGTGCGGCGGAGACCGGCGAGGGGTGTCCAATTAAAAGATCAAATCTTTTCAGGGGGTTTTGAGCAAGAGTGCCGGGGTTAACTGTTTAAGTGGGATCTTTCGAGGGGGTTTTCTGGAAAATCTAGGGGCTTATCTGTGAAGAAAGGACTGGTTGGTAATAGATCTTTTAGATCCAGGGGCCTAAGTGTAAAAGTGTTTTCGGTTTTTCTTTTGTTTTTCATTTCAGCATACATGTATTTCTTGTTTAATGCATAGAAAATCATAGGAGTGTGAGAAAATTGTGAAACCAATTTTGTTGTACTTGTTGCATCTTTGGCTACAGCAGAAAAATATAAAATCATGTTGTTTATATACTGTTTTCTGTGTAGAAGTTTTAGTTAGTTTATTATCTTTCTGTCAAAATAAATAGTTCTGCATGTCCAAAATTTTGAGAAAATCACAGTAGCTATAGGATGTGTTTTTGTGAGCACAGTAAAATTTTGGGTTGCATACTGTCTGTGTAGTTTAAGTTAAGCTTTTTCTCCATGTTTAGCTTGTTTGTGCTGTTAAAAATAGTTGTGAATATGTTTTTGAGCTCAATAAATCTTGGTAAATCTATGTTAGTGTGTAGATAGTGTCTCTGGGAAGTTTTGCATTTTTGTGCATAATCTTGTTGCTGTTTGTTGTTTTGGTAGATTTCTAGCCTTTTTTGTCTTTTTCAAAATAATTAGTTTCTGTTAGAATAAAGTGTTGAAAAATTTTCAGTGGTAATCTTGAGTTAAAAGCTTCTCAGAGAAATTTTTGTGCTGTTAGATAACCTGTGTAGGTTTGTTTGTTTAAATAGTTGCTAAATAACCCTTTATATGTGTGTTTAAATGGTTTTATATATAGTTATGCTAATAAAATGTTTTCTAAAAGTTTTGGTAAACTCAGTTAAGTTTGAATCTGTTGTTATATTTCTTTCTTAGTGATAAGTTAATCTTGCTTAAAGAGTTATGCACTTACTCTATAAAATGTTAAAAATGGTTTTTGCAACATTTCATGTGATTTCTTGTGCATATCTTGTTTTGTACTTAAGCTGTATAATTGAATTGCTGCATTTAAGATTTTGTATCTTTTCCAACTGTTATTCCAAACTCACACATGTGCATTTTCATGTAGAGAACGTGCTAGCTGACGGGGTTTACAACTTGGTGCCTGAGTCAGAAGCTGAGCAGCCAGAGCCCGAGGTCGTTGTAGTTGAGGCAGAGCAAGACCCGAGCCAAGACTCGGAAGGGCCCAAGGCCAGCGAAGGCAAGCACCGGAGTGCATCCAACCTTTTTAACGCAGCCATACTTTAATTTATTTACTTTACAAAGTATTTACCTTATGCATTTAAGTTTTCATAGGAGTTGAATGAAAACCTAGTTGCATGATCCATAGGAAAACCCAGAGTTTTCTAGTATGTGTAGGTCGATAGAATTGCTAGGCTGGTTAAACGGTAGAAGTCGAGTAATTGCCTGTTACTCGCGAGATGCTAAGTGGGTTCTTTCAGAGTTTTTGTTAACATGTCATCTAGACTGGAAAAGAAAGTTAGGCCGGGCGGAGAATGTTGATAGAGAAAAGAATGGAATGTTGTAGCTCCGCCTGTGTCAGTTAAGGCCCGTTCGTTGTTGGCTCTGGGATCAAGATTGAATTGTACTACCTCACATGCTGGGAGTAAGAGGTAGTTGAAACTGGTAACTTATGTACTTTAGCTCGCACTGGTATGTTGAACTACGCCTGACTGCCTATTCATGTACCGGTTAGAGTAACTCATGGCTGACCCGTCGTTGGTATCGGTGGGGACTGGTACTTGAGGGTAGCAGGATAGGTCAAGTATTTAGTGTTGGCTGAAGGAACGGCTGGCATGAGCAGCTCGACGGGGCTCGTTTGTGCCGTGTGGGTAGGTTAACCTTGCAAGGGATAAAACCGAATCGATTCGCCGTACTCACAGGTATTGAGCTCTTGATCACTGGGCAGCATCGCTAGTTAAGAACTTGAATATTGTTGATGATCATATGCTGTATGAGTTAATTAATCAAGTTCTTGCTCTCATTTGTAAAAGTTTTTATAAATGCTAATCTAGATCAAATAGCTCAACTAAAATTTGATTGCTAAACTTAAAGGTAAGGATCTATTTTAGTTGCTCTTTTTGGCAAAACAAAAACCCAGCCAAAAGCCTTGCATACTAGGGGTCTTAGTTTTCTTCAGTCGGTTAAGTCTTGCTGAGTATTAAGTTACTCAACCTGCTTGTGTTAACCCTTTTTCAGAGTCTGAGTCTAGCTTAGCAGAGCAGGCCGCTGAAGCTTTTCCGTTTGGTGTTCCCGAAGGTTTTCAGTTGCAGTTCGTTCCGGCTTCGCAGGGTGTGGAGCCGAGGGATTGATAATGCCAGCTGGGCTACTTGTGCATTATCATGTTTTTATCGTCGTAGACTCGTACTGTTTTAAATTTCCGCTGTGCTTTAAAAACTCTGTGTTGTAATAACTTTTATAATGTCCTGTTTTGTAAATTAAATCCACGTGTACTGTGTTGTATAATTTGTGACTCGTTAATCATCTGTGCTCATTGTGGAGTGAGACTTGCCTCGTATTGGTTTCGACAATGTGATCAGTGGTGTAATCGGGAGTTACCCGACAGCAACTACACGGTTATGTCAGTTGAAGTGCGAGTGTGCTGTACTGCTTGCATTAGCTAAGGGACAATGCACTTGAGCTGACATAATTTGTGGTGGTTCTGCCACAAAATCAGTAGTCTTCAAAATATTATATGGTGTGTGATAAGAATCCACTCTATATGGAGTAGCCCCCGAGCCTTAAGTTGAATCGAAGAATCAGGTTGAGGGTCCACAGAATTTTGAATCTTCATCTTGTTCTTGAAATGTGCAATTTTGGAAAAATTTCACTTGATATCAAGTAGCCCCCGAGTCTTGGGTTGAATCAAAGAATCAAGCCGAGGGTCTTGATTTAAGTCTTCAGTCTTCAGAAAAAATAAAATCAGCAGTCGATGTATATCGCCTATCAGCCCTCGAGCCTTGAAACGATTCAGAATGATCAATTCAAGGGTCCAGCGTGCTTTAGGGTTCTTCAAATCATCTTGGAGATCATCATCCGAGTGGTAATTTGCACCCAGAAATAATTGGTCACATCAAATCTTCTTGGAGATCATCATCCGAGTGGTTTTCTTGCACCCAGCCCCCGAGCATAGGAGCCAGCGGAGATGCATCGAGTAGTATGTAGTTGAAATAGCCACCATCAATAGAGTAGCGAAACAGAGGAGGTCGTGGTTGACTTGTCACGCCGCGATCACCCCAGAAACAGGAGTCAGGTGCCTATGTAGTCGAGGCCCCATCATGGGTACTTGGCGACTCAAATATGCTGGAGAAAGACAGCTAGGTAAGCCTGATGGCTAACCGAGTTATAGTTTGAGCGTCAGCCCCCGAGCCTGGAAGCTGGCGAAGATGTGACAGCACGTTGTGCGGCCTAGAAAGTTGTCATCCAAACAAAGTATTCGGCGCTTGGCCAATCTTGTTGGAAAAAAATAAAAATAATTGAAATAAGTAACTTAGCTTGTTTGTTGCCGTTTGTCGATGAAGCAGACTTAGTCAGAGTTGATTCTGACTAGTTTGAGTTCATCACGAGCATATTGCTGATGCGGCAGTACCGTGACACAAGCTGAAGTTGAACTTTGACTTGCTAACTTGCAACGGGTTAAGGCGACCACCACATTGATGAATTCCATTGATCATGAGGCGCCCGAAGAGTCATCCAAACCACTCTTGCAGTGTATTCAGGAAGCCCCCGGCAAGTTGAACTCATTTTGTGAGTTATGCTTCAAAGCACTTGATAACTGGTACTTGAAGATCACTACTCATACTGTGGAGTAGACTCTAGAGTACTTTCAAATAAGTACTCAGAGATTTGAAATCACTACTCTTATTGTGGAGTAGACTCTGTAGTACTTTCAAATAAGTACTCAGAG
Organism: Urochloa ruziziensis; assembly: GCA_015476505.1. NCBI lineage: Eukaryota > Viridiplantae > Streptophyta > Magnoliopsida > Poales > Poaceae > Urochloa > Urochloa ruziziensis. The sequence continues at coordinate 9,728,458 of CM027120.1, read as the reverse complement.
ATTTGAAATTACTACTCGCCTTGTGGAGTAGACTCTGTAGTACTTTCAAATGAGTACTCAGAGATTTGAAGTTACTACTCGCCTTGTGGAGTAGACTCTGTAGTACTTTCAAATGAGTACTCAAAGATTTGAAGTTACTACTCGCCTTGTGGAGTAGACTCTGTAGTACTTTTAAGTACTCAAAGATTTGAAATCACTACTCTTCTTGCCGAGTAGACTCTGTAGTACTTTCAAATAAGTACTCAAAGATTTGAAATTACCACTTGTGGGTAGTTGCTTTATAAGGCTAGCTGGCCTCTACAGGTGTTCAACCTGGTCTTAGTTACATCTAAGTACTCAGGGATGCTGGAAAGTAGTCATGTGATCTACTCTTCGGATTTTGACCGATGTATACTTTGTTGAATCAACAAGTATCAAAGGGAACTCCGGAACTTCTGCACGAGTGTAGTCAACGGACATGCGGCACTCGTTGTTGTTCTTCTTTCTCACCAAGACTGGATTTGCCAACCAGTCGGGTGGAAGACTTCCTTTATGAATCTTGCGGCGAGTAGTTTCGCCAGCTCCGTCTTGATCACCTCTCGCTTGTCGGTTGCGATCCGTCGCAACCGTTGCCTCCTGGGTGTAACTTTGGGATCGATGTTAAGGCTGTGCTCGATCAGGTTCCTTGGCACTCCTGGTATATCTACAGGTTTTCACGCAAAGATGTCGCGGTTGGCTTGCAGAATCCTGACGAGCTCGCCTTCTTATTTCGGGGTTAAGCCGGCCCCGATCTTGGTAGTCTTCGACTGGTCTCCTTCCAGTAGTGGTGCGTCCTTGGTCACCACGTCTTCTGGAATAGCCGCCTTGTGTGGTCCGAGTTCCTTGCTGAAGAACTCGTACTCTGACTACTTCAGCTTCTGAACTGCCGCGAAGATCTGGGCCATGGCGTTGGGTACCTAAGTGGTAGCCGCAAACTCCACAGCCTCTCTGTCGCAGTTGTATGATCGTCGCAAGTCGCCGCGGATAGAGATGACGCCTTTGGGTCCTGGCATCTTGAGGACGAGGTAGACATAGTGTGGTATGGCCATAAACTTGGCCAAAGCCGAACGTCCGAGGATCGCTTGATACGAAGTCTCGAAGTTCGCCACCTCGAACTTGATGTATTCCGTCATGTAGTTCTCCTGAGTGTCGAATGTGACTGGTAATGTGACTTGACCGAGGGGAAGACTGCCATTACCAGGGACAATGCCGTAGAACGGGGAATCGGTGGGAGTCAACATTTTTTCAATGTCGAGTCCCATCCTCTTCAGGGTGCCAAAGAATAGCACGTTTAGCCCTGCCCCGCCGTCGATGAGCACCTTGGTGAGTTGTGATCCTGCCACCGTAGGGTCCAGGACGAGTGGCAATTGCCCTGGTTCGTCGTAGCTGTTCCATTGGTCTGCCCTGGAGAAGGTGATTGGAACCTCCGAGTACTTTAGGTATCTGGGGACGGCTGGCTCAATTGCCATTATGTGCCGTAGAGCGAGCTTATGCTTCCTCCGAGTGGGGAAACCATAGTCGCCCCCCATGATGACCATGAGTACATTCTTGGGCTTTTGGAACTTGTTCGTCTGGTCCTCCTCGTCTTCGTCATCTTCGTCGTCGGTCCTTTCCTTGTTCTTGGCTTCAGGATCGAGTGGTTCCCTTGCCATCTTCTTCTTGGCCTTGTTCTCTTGATCCATCTCGGCGTATATGCGTTGGAGATCGTAGCACTGGCCCATGGTGTGCTTGTGCTTTGGGTGCATTGGGCACGGCCTGTCCATGATCTTCTCAACGTCACTCTTGCCGGGATAGTTCTTCTTTTGGCTTCGCATGCCAGTCTCCAGAGTTGCGACTGTGTAGACTCTGTAGTACTTTCAAATAAGTACTCAGAGATTTGAAATCACTACTCTTATTGTGGAGTATACTCTGTAGTACTTTCAAATAAGTACTCAGAGATTTGAGATTACTACTCGCCTTGTGGAGTAGACTCTGTAGTACTTTCAAATAAGTACTCAGAGATTTGAGATTACTACTCACCTTGTGGAGTAGACTCTGTAGTACTTTCAAATAAGTACTCAGAGATTTGAGATTACTACTCGCCTTGTGGAGTTGACTCTGTAGTACTTTCAAATAAGTACTCAAAGATTTGAAATTACCACTCGGCTGGGGTTTGGGAGGCGATTCTTGTCGCGGGGAGGTTGGCGTCCGCTGCTCTCGACTTCTTCGCTTAGAGCTGCTCGGCCGCTGCGCGATGGTGCGGCGGTGATGGCCTTGTCGAGAGTGCGGACCATGTCGTTGATCCGTTCGAGTGCAGCTGCCGTTTCTGGGGTTCTTGGCAGGCTGCGGATGTGATAGGCAATCTCCATGGCGTTAGCCATAGGAGAGTCGTAGCGTGCCACTCGCGCGAACTCTTGAGCGAGGTTGCGCCCAGCCATGACACGATTGCGAGCATTTAGGCGGCGCTAAGCCCTCTTGTTGTTCCGGATTTCTCTGTCCGTGGCTGCTTGAGTGGATTCGCCAGTGGGTGCGTCTTCATTTTCAGAGATATCTCCTTCTAGCTCGAAAGTGTAGCACGGGTCGTTGTCGACGTCGCCAGCTGCTGCTGCGCCAGCCATGAAGACTTGTCGATTGGGCTTGACAGAGTCGCTGGAGCTTGGGGTGATGAGCTCTGTAGAGCTGTCCTCTTCTGGCAGCAGTGGTGTGCCGTACTGGAATGGTAGGTCGTCAGTAGCTTCAGGCCCAAAGAGTACAAAGATCTGGCGGGACTCGTAGACGTCCTGTGGGATCCTGTCTCTTTGGTACACTGATCTTCCTTCAATCGTGGCGTAGATCACAATGTTGTGTTCGCCATCGTCTTGTAGTGTCTCCTCGTCCGAGTCCGAGTGGCAATCGGGGACCGCTTGGCTCAGAGAGTTGGCGTGTCCTACCACCGCTTCGAGACTTTGACGGACTCAAACTGGCTCCGTAATGCCTCACGATACGCGTGGGTCGAATTACGGAGTCCAAACGGGAGTTCTTGTAGTGTCTCCTCATTCGAGTCCGAGTGGCATTCGGGGACCGCTTGGCTCAGAGACTTGGCGTGTCCTACCATGACGTCGGACTGGAACGCCCCGCTTCGAGTCCATGACGGACTCGAACTGGCTCCGTAACGCCTCATAATATGCGTGGGTCGAATTACGGAGTCCAAACGGGAATTGGGGTGGGAGGGTTGTTTGCTTCTCCGTAGTTGTGATCAACTCAGTCCGAGTCCGAGTGGCATTTAGGGACCGCTTGGCTCAGAGAGTTGGCGTGTCCTGCCATGACTCGGACTGGGACGTCCCGCTTCGAGTCTTTGACGGACTCGAACTGGCTCCGTAACGCCTCACAATATGCGTGGGTCGAATTACGGAGTCCAAACGGGAATTGGGGTGGGAGGGTTGTCTTCTTCTCCGTAGTCGTGATCGACTCGTCCGAGTCCGAGTGGCATTTGGGGACCGCTTGGCTCAGAGAGTTGGCGTGTCCTGCCATGACGCGGACTGGGACGTCCTGCTTCGAGTCTTTGACGGACTCTTGCCCGCGGATGAGGTCCACGAGTGTGATCTCGCCGAGTTGTTCGGCCAAATCTTCCACGATGGGCGCTTGCTCCTGCTTCAACTCGACAGGTGTCTCGTAGTAGCTGTAGAAGCCACCCGAGCCATCGGCGACGTAGACCCACGAGCCAAAGCGGAATGTTGTGCCCTCCTGAGGCGCTTCAGCTTGAATGTAGGTCACCATTGCGTTCTCCACGGGATCTTCGAGGAAAACCCCTACCTGGCGCGCCAGATGTCGGTGTTCTACCGTCGATCCTACCGAGGGGTATCCTGAGGTAGTAGAGTTTCAGGTGGGTTTCGCCGAGATCAGGAACGCAAAGGCAAAGAGACTCAGGATTTAGACAGGTTCGGGCCGCTTAGAAGGCATAATACCCTACGTCCTGTGTGGTGATTGGTATTGATTGTATGTCTTCTCTGTCGAGAGACTTCGGTTCCTCTTGAGAGGGTCCCTGCCCAGCCTTATATTCACGGCGGGCAGGGTTACAAGGTTGGTTTCGAGTTGAATCCTAACCAATTACTACTCGGAGAGTGCTTTTCAAGGCAATCTGAGTAGTTTACAAGTCATACGACTAGTTTCCATAATGAGAAGAGTCCTTGCAGTGCTCTACTCGTGTTCTTCACGCCTGGTACGACTCTGACTGGAGAATCCATGTGTCCCTGTGGGCCCATGGTCGTACCTCCAACAGGGCTATAGAGGAAACCCCAAACAAGAGTCGCTGTCACTCGCGCAGACTCAGGTACCCACAGATCAAATGATAGATAAGATAAATTGTTGAAAGTAAGTTGTGAACTAGCGAGGTACTAAAGGCAAGAGACCAAGGACTTACTGAAGATAACTCCTGAAATATATTCCTTGGGGCCGGAAATGTTGAGATGAGGCCGAGAAGAAATCCCGGACCCTCTCTACAAAGCTTGGCTGTCACCCAACCAACTCACCCACTCTCTCCCTACTCTAACTCTAAAGATGAGAGCACTTTCACAGAGCCTCTCTTCTCTCCAATGTGGTGTGTGTCTTGAGTGGGGGTGAATGGCGCCTTTTATAGCCTCCCTAGGTCGGTAGTCACCGTAACCGTCACGCTACCGACCTGCTTAACTTCCATGCCGAAGATGGTCGCGTGAGGGTGCAGCAGGGGGCCGGCCGGCCTGGTGTAGGCTGATCGGCCTACACCTGGCTCCTCTAGCCACCGCCTTCATCGTGGACGCTCCTGATTGCTTCCTGAGGTCGGTAACGGTTGGGCTCGGTTTAAGCTGTCCAGGAATCCTAGGTCGTGGGCCCTTCAATCCATGTCTTTCCCACCCTAGGCCTTCCGGGTCCTTTGATCAAACCGACATCAAATGCACGGCTCATGATCATCCTTGATTCATTAGTAGACTTGTGGATCAACACCGTGACCTGAAGATGGGATAGAGGGCCGGTCGGCCTGGCCTAGGGCCGGCCGGTCTGGCCTTGTGCCCAAATTCTTCCATCTTTTCCACATTTGCTCCTTCACTCACAAATTGTACAAAACTTATGGAACTCATTAGAATAATCAAGTTCACTTTGTTATGAGCAAGGTTAGCCTGAAATAGAGCGGAATGTTGGTGGTAAAATCGTGTCATAATGACCACCAACGCGCCCCCCTACCTGAACTTTGCTAGTCCCTTAGCAAAGATTGAATTAAATTATCAGGACATAGCAAGATCAGGGTCATGAACTCAAGGCATACACAAGTCATATCTCTAAGTTTTCTTTCATACCTTGGATTCCGGTGGCTAACACCTTCATCTTTATCAATTGAGCCTTAGAACAACTCAATGATTGGTCGAACACTTCTCCTTTTTGGCATTTGGAGTTTTTGATAAATTTTTAAAGAAAGCGAGGCATACCCTTATTATTTCTCAACATCTCTCAATCACTCAAAGTGTTTGGAACCTCACCTAGGCTTAGAACCAAGCCTCTCATATTTCAAAATTGTATAGTGGAGCTTTTGGGTAAGGATCGGCATTGCTCACTCTTCTTTATTTATTTTGCAAGATCGAAGAACTTGTCTAATTAATCCATGCCACTCATAAACCTTGGCCAAGTGCATGTGTACTTTGATGCTTGAGTCCTTATTCCAGCATCTTTCATCTTTCCCCTTTCTTTCTCTTCTCTCTTGTTTTACTGAAGATTTGGAGTGCACCACTCTCTTCTTCACCTTTTTTTCAGGGGGATGAAGAGCTTTGATCACTGTGGATTTTGTTGATGCCCGTGTACGTGAATGGCCAAGATAAACAAGATAGCACAAATGTGAAGGCAAGCAATTCGAGCAAGCTCAAAATTTAGAAGGTGGCTATGTGGAAGCGTCAACTTGAAATGGTCATAAGGATTTGGATAGGACATGTCAAGTTGACGATAACAAGGGTCGCCTCAAGTTTTTATTTTCAAAAACAATCTCCAATGCCTTGAACTGGTAGGTTCATCTTCTCATGTCATCATATCATAAGGATCAATTAACACAAGATAAGGCACTCCTATTAAAAGTTCCGAAGGCAATGAAATACTTGCTCAAGAAATATCACAAGCATATCCATGATGTCATGCAAAGGGGTTCACTTCCATGAAATTTGATCAAACTTTAATATTGAGAGCCAGGAATTTTTATTTGGATCAAAATCATGCAAGGATCAAAGTTAGGGGTTGCAAACCGTGTCCTGGAGTCGAGCCGGCAGTGTTGGCCACAGGCCCAGGCCTATCGGCCTAGTATAGGCCGGCCAGCCTGGCCTTGTTGCCAACTGCCCCGGTTCAGGTTCTGCGCGTTTGTGATTTTCTCGATTATGCATCAGGCACAGGATCTCCTCAAGTTTCAGCAGCAGGAGGCCGATCGGCCTGGCCTAGGCCGGCCGGTCTGGCATTGTGCCCAGTCGCGTTCCGCTTTGCGCAGTGTCCAGTAAACTGTCTGTGTACCCTGTTCTCTGCGTGCTTCATCAAAAATTTAGTCTGAGGGTGTGGTTGGCACACAAGTGTGCACCAACCACTCATTTTTATATGAGCCAATCTTCAAATAAATTTTATTTTATTCACATCAATTCATGGGGGTGCTGATTACAAGGGAAAGTTGAAGAAAAACAAATCAAATGGAATTTAAACTAAGCACCCAAAATCTAAACCTACACAAGCCTATCTACTCCTTCGGGCGGTAGAGTTGCTCATTACCAGTCGCCTTCGCAAGACGCTTGACCTTAGAGGCCATTGCCTTGCGGAGAACCTCGATCTTATCGTCAGCCTCCATTTGCCCGATCACCGCCTCGACCACGCGCTCATCCATATTGTTCACATTGAGCTGGAGTGCAGCGAGCTTCCTCCTCAATTCCCCAAGTCCTCCTTCTCCTCCTCATCGGACCACTCCATCTGCCCGGGAGGTCCTTGGATCGGAGGAGTCACCATGAAGCGCTTCCTCCCCTCATCGGGCTTCATGGGGCTGAGAAGAGCCCATTCCCGATGCCTGGCCCGCTCCGACGTGGAGGGCTAGGACTCCTCGGCGTGTACTGCGGCGAGTACTCCGGCAAGGTGGAGATGAAGAGCGACACGATCTTCTTCTCGGATGGAGAGGCGACGAGCCGCTTCCCGATGGCCTTCTTTGGGGTCAAAAGTCCCGTAGTTGGCTTTCGGGGCATCTTCGGTCGCGGACTCCCATCGATCTCCTCCTTGGGACCCAGGGGGGAGGCTCTGCCCGAGGGAGAACTGAAACGGCGACGAGGGGAGGTCGGCCGACCCTCCTTAGGCCAATCGGCCTGGGAACGGGGGCGCCGGGCCTCCGGCTTCGTGATTACGGCGTCAATGAACGCCGCCCTCTCAATAATCTGGACGCTGCTGGCATTGGAGGAGCTCGGCATCCCTTTCAAGGATTTAGATGGAGAAAGGCTGCTTCGGGACACCGAGTTAGAGTCTTGGTGGCTGGATTGGGAGGCCATGGCTTGGGATCTCGAAGGTGGGGGAGTTTTTGGAGAAAAGAGGCTCGAGAGTTCTGATGGGGGAGAAGAGTGGGGAGCCTTTCGTTTTAAAACGACGCTCCTCACCCAAAACCCTACGGATTCTCAGAAGGGATAACGGGAGGAGTGTTTCGAAAGAGGAGCGTCACAGGACGAGCCCGGGCAGGGCCGATCGGCCTGGGAGAGGCTGGCCGGCCTGGCCCTGTCCCGGATGCTCCTGAGCTTTTTCGCACTTGCTCCAACCTTCCTTCTTCCAGAAGTTTCTCAGGATTTGGCTAGTGAAAGTTTAAAGAAAAGGAAAAGAAAATAGAAAAGGGAAATCTATCCTAGATAGGGGTCATTTTTAGGTCCGCCCGGACCTAGACTAGGTAACTCGGATAGCTCGTAGACGTCCATCTCTTTGTTCTTTCCTTGTAGAGCTTGGCGTTGTGGTAAGCCTTCTCCCTCCATTCATCCAGTTCAGCCAATTGCATTCTTCTTTTTAGTCCAGGCTGTCTGGAGATCCATGTTCCACCTCTTGATAGCCCAATGGGATTTAAATTCAAGCTCAACTGGTAGGTGGCACGTCTTTCCATACACCGGTTGGTAGGGTGTCATCCCTATCGGTGTCTTATACGTGGTTCTGTAGGCCTATAGTGCTTCTGGTCGATTTTTCTTCCACCCTATTCCCATTGCACTGACCGTCTTCTGCAGAATGTTCTTGATTTATTTATTGGATGTTTCTGCTTGACCGCTGGTCTGAGGGTGATAAGGGGTAGCCATCCGATGATTTACTCCTAAGTCGCTCAAACACTTCCTGAACGTCTTGTCGATGAAGTGTGATCCTCCATAACTAATCACGACTCGGGGTACTCTGAAATGGGGAAAGATGACCTCTTTAAACATCTTTCTTGAATTTTTCGAGTCGGCTGCCGTGCAAGGAAGTACTTCCACCCATTTGGATACATACTCAACTGCCACCAGGATGTATTCGCACTGCTCGGATGTAGGAAAGGGACCCATGAAGTCTATGCCCCACACGTCAAAAACGGAGGTTGCTTTGCAGTGGCATAGCATCACGGGCATTGATATTCCCGTGTTTCTGGCATCTGGCACATCTCCATACGAATTCCTTAGCATCTCCATACATAGTCGGCCAGAAGAATCCACTCTGCCAGACTTTTGCATGGGTTCGGAATATTCCGTAATGTCCTCCGTACGGTGATGAGTGACAGCGATCAAGAATCTTGCGCGTTTCTTAGTGGGGGATGCATCTTCGGAATAATCCATCAGCACAAACTTTGAACAGATAGGGGTCATCCCATAGGTGAAATCTGCTGAGGTAGATCAATTTCTTCTTGTCTTCTCCTGGAGGCACGTACCCAGTCACCATGAAATTTGCTAAGTTTGCATATCATGGACTGGATGTGGTGACCTTGAGGAGAGTATCATCTCTGAGATAATCATTGATCGGAAGATCCGACCCTTGAACTTGCATTCTTGAGAGATGATCCGCCACACAATTATCTGTCCCCTTCTTGTCTCGTATTTCTAAATCAAACTCTTGAAGGAGCAGAATCCAACGGATGAGTCATGGCTTAGCGTCTTTCTTGGTCAAGAGGTACTAGTGCAGCATGGTCTGTGTATACTATCACCTTAGCACCAACCAAGTAAGACCTGAACTTATCCATGGCAAACACCACTGTCAGGAGTTCCTTCTCCGTTGTTGAGTAGTTCAACTAAGCTCCGGTCAATGTCTTACTAGCGTAAGATATGGCGTAATGCTGTTTATCCTTGCATTGACCGAGCACTGCCCCAACTGCATAGTCGCTAGCGTCGCACATTATCTCAAATGGAAGATTCCAGTCGGGAGGTTGTATGATGGGAGCTGAGATAAGTCCTTTCTTGAGGGTGTAGAAGGCGAGTAGGCAATCATCGTCGAAGTTCAATGGGACTTCTTTAGCCAATAGGCTTGTAAGAGGTCTGGCTACCTGAGAGAAATCCTTGATGAATCTTCGGTAAAGCCAGCATGACCCAGAAAACTTCACACACCCTTGACATTCGTCGGGGGTCAATAACTTTTATCTTTGCCTTATCGACTTCTATCCCTGTTTCCGACACTTTGTGTTCCAGCACAATTCCTTCTCTGACCATGAAGTGGCACTTCTCCCAATTCAGGATGAGGTGATGCTCTTCGCACCTCTCGAGGACTCTTTCCAAGTTCCTGAGACAGTTGTCGAAGGTTTTGCCACAGACGGTGAAATCAAGTCAGAGAATATCGCCATCATACACCGCTGGAATGAAGCAGGTGCATTGCATAGGCTGAAAGACATTCGCCGATAAGCGAACGTTCCATAGGGGGCAGGTGAAGGTAGTCTTGCTCTGGTTATCGGGGTGAATAGGAATTTGATGATAGCCAGAGTATCCATCAAAGAAGCAGAAAAATAAGTGGTTTGCCAACCACTCAAGCATCTCGTCAATGAAGGGGAGAGGAAAGTGATCTTTATGGGTTGCCTTATTGAGCTTCCCGTAATCGATGCACATCCTCCATCCAGTAACGGTCCTCTGAGGAATGAGCTCATTCTTGTCGTTCTGGATAATTGTCATTCCGCCCTTCTTTGACACAACTTGAACTGGGCTGACCCGCTCACTGTCTTGCACGGGGTAGATTATACCCGCGTGCAGAAGCTTCAACACTTCTTTCTTGACTACCTCCCTCATCGCATCATTTAGCCGTCGTTGATGCTCTCTGGACGCGTATGGTCCGGCTCCATAGGTATGCGATGGGTGCATAAACTGGGGTTGATCCCCTTCAAGTCCTGTAGAGAATACCCGAAGACAGGCCATGTTTCTCTAGGACTGCAATAAGCTGCCGAGTCTCATTCTCTGTCAGTTTATCACTGATGACGACTGGCGAGCGTCGGTCATTGTGGAGAAAAGCATATCTGAGTCCAGGAGGCAGCGGCTTTAACTCAGGACGGGGGTGTTGCGGTCTTTCTTCCTCATTGAGCTTGATATAGCCGTCCGTTTCTGCCTCTTGGATGAAATGGTTAGCATCTTCAACCTGGGAGTATGTCCAATCAGTCCAGCCTATTATTATTAGACAATGTTGTGATATGGTGAAGTCTTTCAGTTCTAGACTACAACATGGTAGGTGACAACACACTCATCAATGGACCAACCATGATAACCTCGTCATCTAAGCACAAGGCACACCTAACAAAATACATTGTGTGGATTTTAACAATCCGATAATTGGAGAAAGAAGCATTTGTATCAAACAATTCTTATCCCAATGGAGAAAAAGTGTGAGCAGTCTATGAAATGCTTGACATAAGGTTCTGATTTGGTATTGTGGAAGGAACACAAATGCAGGCCCTAGATCAGAATAACACTACTACTCCATTCAGATCTCCAACATCAAGAATGATTGGCGATGTCGTCGGGGATATTCTTTCAAGCAATGTTATCATCACTATTGAACAAGCTAAGGTTTCAATGGCTACAAATGCAGGCATTGGTTCTGATGGTATCCAAAAGAAAAGAGACACCCCTGCTGTTCTGAATTATTTAGTTAGCTCTGACAAGAAGCAAGAAAATTCTCCAAACTTATCTACAAGCACACATAATGAGGCATAGTACTTGGCACAAACTTTGCACCTATAACAGAACTTTGCAATCAAGCTTTGCAAAAGCCCGTGCATCACCAAAGATTCATGATTTACTAGCCACTCCCTGTGAATCCCATCCTCTCCCACAGGGAAAAGAGAAATAACATGTTGTGTCACCACAAAAGAAGCTTAAATGTCCACCACACAACACTACAAAACCTGATGGAGAGATTTAGATTTTTCACTAAGGCATAGTGTGAACTATCATGTTCATAGAAATCTAATCGTGATCCTTGGGGAACCAGTGATCCGTGTGCTAGCGTTGCCAAGTCGATCCATAAATTATGTTGATTCACTGAATGCCACATTATTTTTAGGTGGCAAAGGTGGTATGAAGAGTAAAACAAATCATAGTCGATCGGAGCTTGGGTACAGGAATGGTGCTCTGAAAGCACCAGGATCATTGTTCAAGGGTGAAAAATTCAGGGACAGAATATTGTGCTTTCCAAATTCGAAGAAGATGTCTATTACGTAGGCATTTTTTATTCAATGGACATTTTATATTTTAATAAAATATGCATGTATATTGCTATCATCCTCCCCACCATTTTATGTATTTCAGTAGGTGCTTGTGTTTGCATGAACCTTTATTTCATTGTCTTTTTGCTTACTTTTCTCTCTTTTCTTTTATAGTCCTGAGTGTGCAAATATTTGTCTGATGTGTATGAAGAACATGGAATTTGCTGACACAATGTGCCCATATACTTGGGTTAGCACATTTGCAATGAATGTTTATATAACTTCGAGGAACTTTGCTTATGATCAAAATAAAGAAGTCATCCCAAATATAAGGAAGGGCTTTCTCACATCAGCGGAAATTGTAAGTTACTACCAGTATTTTTTGTTTTTCTGGCCACCTTTTTTATCACACATTATATTTAAAATGGGTGCACACACATTCATTCATTATATGATTATGTTTCTAGCTTTTTCACATTTTCATCATATGTATTGAAAAATAGTACCACATGAAAAAGAATGATTTGGATATCGACATCCTGAACAAAAAGCTTGCATTCAGTGCCATCAGATTCGAGCTCGACAAAGTTGGCATGGTTTGCAACCCTCATTTTCTAATCACCACTCTTCATATATAGTCCACATCCAATTTTGATTCAAAATTAGTCTCATACAGCTTATGATCCCTGTATATCATGGTGCCATTGGTGGTTGTTGCTAATATCAGGGACGAGAGGTCAGATGTTCTAAGCTCATGTGACGTCAAAAAGGGGAGGAACAAGTGACACACAATTGTAAATCTTCTTCTTTTATCGTCTCATTTGTTTCATCCTTTTTAACTCCAGTAACAATCCAATCCGCCTCCCTGTCCCTCTCCGTTAGGTAATTTGTTTGTGTTATGTGTATGAGACATATTCCTCAAAGATATTGTAACATGTGAATTTGATACACATGAATGTTGATTGCCTCATATTTTACTCAGTGCTAAGTTATTGCTAGTTTGAAAACACCGATGAAACTGGTTAAAAATAGATTCAATATGAATCAGAAACACATGTATTTACTATGGCACTAACTCAAGGAATTTACTTCATCTTTCTCAGATTTTAGAAGCCAAAGGAAGCGAACCCTGCTCCTTACTAATAAGAAGAGGACGAGGATACTGCCATTGTCCCAAGTGAAGATATAACTACAGGACTTAGACAAATGGCGTCTCTTGCCACTGCTTTGACATCTTCAAAAGCAGAGTTCAGTAACGAGTTGACATATATGCCTAATATAGCTCCTAGATCCTCCAATCAGGCAAAATTAAAGGAAGGCGGTATGCAAATTAGCAGATTGTTGAAACAAAATAATATTATTATAATCACTTGGTGTTCTGTTCTGCTTTTTCAGTCAATTTTTAAGGTGCTTAACAAAGAGGCCGATAAACAAATTGTAGAGTTGTGCAGAATCATGGAACAAAGAGGACAATGCCCTCCACTTCTTATGGTTTTTTATTCCCGTGAAAGGTACTTTCTTGGCCTTATGGCACTCAATTACTTTATTACTACATAAATCCTTGTCCGCATGTGATCCATAGTTTGTGATTCACGCCCCATATCTGTCATTTGTTTTTTTTTGTGTGTGCATGTGTGTGTGCGCGCGTGCGCGTGCGCGCGTGCTACTACATTCGACACTCCAGTGTCACATGCACACAATTTCACTAGCATAGACACAAAATTTTTTTAGCAAAACAGAGGACTCTATGCAGTACATTATTTGCATTTGGCTACGTAAAAATGACACTCATGCATAGCTATTCTCATCAGTTTCACTTTGCAGGTGGATGCCAAAATTAAGGATATGACCTTTATACCACAATTTACTAGGGATGTTGATTATTTGGAGAATAGAAAAACTGATTCCGACTGTATCATGACACTGTTTTTGACAGCAGACCCTTCTCATAAGCTTGTCATTTGCGCTGATAAACATGGAAATATTTCTTGCTTTATTAGCGGCATCAATAACCACACACCTTAAGTAATTTCTTTCCTATATGTCCTGTGCCCTCACAGCAAAGAAAAGGATGTGTACTGCATTATTTTTAAGTTTGAAATTGTTGAATTGTCGAAGGGATGGAAAGAAAAATCAAAATATCAAATGTGTGCGGTACAATATTGATGGGGAGAGTTGTGTCTTATTGGTGGCCTGCTGTGACATAGCTAGTGGTGAAAAGCTGTATTGCGACTGCAACGGACACGAGCATGCATATCCTACTCGCCATTTGACTACCTAACCTAACTGTGAAAATTATGACTGCGTAGCACTAAGGAGGCTAGGAAAACAGGGTTTGGGGGCATTTTATTATTTGATAAAAAGTGCAACAAGCAACCTCCCCATAGAGTTCTTTGTTATATTGACTAATTCCTTAGGATCAATGGAAGCTATAGAATAACTCCAACGATGTAAGTCATCATACCAGATTCAGTATTATTTCCAAACTTTTGCCGATTTCACTAATGTTTTAACTATTTCAACCCTTGTTTCTTTGCAGGTGCATCAGATCCCAAAAAACTAATTTAGTGCTCCCCAGCGAAGGCATGCATCGAGGCATACAAACTGACATGTGCTGGTCCATCCTTGGTGAATAAGGTGCCATGCGAATGATTGTTTCTTGTTCCTTACTAGTGATCTTGCTAAAAATGATCGGGTTGACCTCAAATTAAGGAACTCGAGGGGAAAAATGAATGTAAAATGAACTACATGATAAAACTATGATGTAAACTAGATTATCGTTTCAGTATATATGTTTTTATGGTGTATATTGTTTTCAATAAAATGTTGCGTTGATATTCTCGAAGGGTAAAGTGCACTTGGTGTCCTGTCCAAAGTAACCTCTCTATGTGAAACACAGATGATGATGGTGTGGAGGCAAATAGGGGTGCGAAGATAAGATTTTGGTCTCATGATGAAGAAGTTAGACTGGTAATCACATAACTCCTATTCATATGATGTCATACATGAAGTAGTTCTGTTGTTCAATTCCTATATTTCAAATGTGCAGGCTAGTGCTTGGCTGAACACTTCCAAAAGACCCAATTCATGGCAATGACAAGAAGATTGATTCATTTTGGGATCAAATCACTGAGAAATTGAACAAGGACTCCCAACCATATCGTATTAGGGATACTAACCAACTGAAGCTCCACTGGTCACAACTAAGAACAAGGATCAACGAGTTCAATGGCTATTGGAGTTCAGTCTGTAAAGTGAATAAGAGTGGATACTCATATGACCAAGAAGTAAAAGAAGCCTTTTACACATATCCACTATGGAGGATTCTAAAGAATGAACCAAAATGGTGTACTTCAGTTGCTCAAGCAGAGAAAGATAAACGCAAGGCCGTAGAAATTAATGACAAAGTTGAACCGCGTCCTATTGGCAGGGTAGCAGCCAAAGCTGAGCGCAAAGGGAAGTGAAAGGCTAAAGAGCTTATGGATGGCATTTTCATTCTTGGGGATAACATAAACAAAATAGTTGAAGTTGCAGAAGAGTGCAAGAAGGAGCGAGAAAAAGCTACAGAGGCACAACTGGAAATATCAAGGATTAATGTGAAGGTTGTGAAGGAGCAAAAGGAAGTAAAACTGCTACAAGTTTACAATTCTCTTTTGATTCAGGACACAAGTAATATGACTAATGAAGAAAAGGCTAGCCGAGCGAAGACTTTGCAATAGATGCAGAAGAAGATCATGGCTGTTGATGAGGAAGCATGAGGTATACATAGCACTTTTATACATAGCATGAGGAAGATCATGGCCGCTAATCAATATATTTCTTACGCAACATTTTTTTTATCATATTCAACTATGCCATAATTAGTTTAGATCAATTACAAAACGGCTATAGAGTGCTTGGCACACTTGACCATAGCCAAATCAAAAAATTAAATGTTGTATATTGTCTATAAAATTGTGCCATGACACTGTACACTGAGAGTCACAGTTTCATCCCATCAAAAAGTTGATGTGGTTGTCTGAGAAACTGTGCCCATGACACCCCCGCTGAGACTGGCCTAATAAGAAGAGGAGGATACTGCCATATATCCCAAGTGAAGAAATAACTACAAGACTCAGACAATTGGCTTCTCTTTCCACGGCATTGACATCTTCAAAAGCAGAGTTCAGTAACGAGTTGACACATATGCCGAATATGGCTCCTAGATCCTCCAATCAGAGAAGATTAGAGGAATGCAGTATAGAAGTTAGCAAATATTAGAACCAAATTATTATTATAACCACTTTCTAGGTTCTTAACAAAAAGGATAAAGAAACCATAGAGCTGTGCAGGACGATGCAACAAAGAGGACAATGTCCTCCACTTCTTGTGGTTTTTTATTCACGTGAAGGTACTTTCTTGATCTTATGGCACTCAATTATTTAATTACTATATAAATCCTTGTCATCATACGATCCATACCTTGCAATTCACGCCCCATATATGTGTGCCACTGCTTTCAAAGTTCGAGTGTCACACACACACACACACAATTTCAGTGGCATTGACACAAAATTGTATTAGCAAAATAGTGGACTCAGTGGAGTAAATTATTTGCATTTGACTACATAGAAATGACACATATGCATAGAAATTTTCATTAGTTTCACTTTGCAGGCCGATGCCAATATTAAGGATATGACCTTTATAGCCAAATTTGCTAGGGATGTTGATTATTTGGATGTCTGCATTATTCTGAGTTCGAAACTGTTGAAGGGATGGAAAGAAAAAGCAAAATGTCAAATGTGTGTTGTACGACATTGATGAGGAGAGCCGTGTCTTATTGGTAACCTGCCGTGACATAGCTAATAGTGAAAAGCTATATTGTGACTACAATGGAAAAGAGGATGCATATCCTACTCATCATTTCACTACCTAACCTAACAGTAAAAATTATGAATGCCTAGAACTAAGGAGGCTGGGAAAATAGGGTTTATTGGCATTTTATTTGATAAAAAGTGCTACAAGCAACCTCCCGACAATGTCCTTTGTGCGTACTACATTGACTAATTCCTTAGGATCAATGGAAGCTCGAGAATAACTCCTACGATATAAGTCATCATAGAAGATTCAATATTATTTCCAAAACTTTTCCCTATTTCACATAATGTTTTAACTTTTTCAACCCTTGTTTCTTTGCAGGTGCATCAGATTCCAAAAAAACTAATTTAGTGCTCATCAGTGAAGGCATGCATTGAGGCAATACAAAATGACATGTGCTGGTCCATCCTCCGTGTGAATATGGTGCCATGCGAATGATTGTTTCATGTTCCTTACTGGTGAGAAATGAATGTAAAATGAACTACATGATAAAACTGTGATATAAATTAGATTATACTATCAGTATATATTTCTGTATATGTTTGTTTTCAACGAAATGTGGTTCTGACATTCTCGAAGATCAGTAAACTGCACTCGTTGTCCCATGTCCATAGTAATCTATCTAAGTGAAACCCATGAAAAGTGTAAGAACACTGCTACAGAGGCCATCAATCTAAGCCGGACTGAAAATCTCATCCGAAGCGGTTTTCTCACCGCTTCCCTTTTTCCAATTAGAATAAGGGGGTCATCCAAAGCGATTATTTCGGACCGCTTCATTTGACAAGTTATTCTAAACGGCTCAATTCATACCGGTTATAAGGACTAAAAATAGGAATACGCGCGTGTGCGGTGCCCAGCCTTCGAACCCATGACCTCCTGCCTCACGCGAACCTTCCTTACCATCTCTCCTAGATGTTGTTCCTGCACACATGAGGGAGTTATATTCCTTTTGACCCTTATTGCCCAAAGCTTAGTTCTATTAATTGAGCATCTAAACGGCTTCAAAATGAAAAGCTTTCGACTATAAAGTTGTAGATCTCATCGAAATGTACAAATTTCTTATAAATATTCTATCCACCTGAGACCATATGCAAAAGTTACAAATCAGAATGCAACCTGAAATTCAAACTACAAGAGCGGAAATGAGGGTGGAAAACAGAATATTGAAGTTTTGAACATTTAAACGACCACAAATAAAAAAAATTCTCCTCGAAACGTATAAATTTCGTATAAAGCATCTCTCCATCTGAGACCCTATACAAATGTTACATAATTCTGAATGCAACTATGAAATTTAAATTACAAGAGCGGGAATGAGAACGAGAACTATTTTGGACATCTACAACAACAACAACAACAACAACATAGCCTTTTGTCCCAAGCAAGTTGGGGTAGGCTAGAGATGAAACCCAAAGAAACAAGGATAAGAAAGACAAAAACGGCACAAGACCAAAGATAAGGTTAGGGGTAAATAAGAGAAGAAACAAAAGATCACGGTTCAGGCACGTTAATTGCAAGTCTCCAAGCGCATCTATCTATAGCTAATTCCTTGGAGATATTCCACTCTCTAAGATCCCTCTTGACCGACTCGTCCCAAGTCAGTTTAGGTCGACCTCTACCTCTCTTTACATTTTCTACCCTTTCTAGAACCCCACTACGCACTGACGCCTCAAGAGGCCTCCGTTGGACATGTCCAAACCATCTCAATCGATGTTGCGTCAGTTTCTCCTCGATTGGTGCTACGCCGACCCTATCCCGAATATCTTCGTTCCGTACTCTATCCCTTCTTGTGTGCCCACAAGACTAGCGTAACATACGCATCTCTGCTACACTCAATTGTTGGACATGTCGCCTTTTTGTAGGCCAACATTCCGCACCGTATAGCATCGCCGGGCGAATCGCTGTCCTATAGAACTTACCTTTTAGCTTTTGTGGCACCCTCTTGTCACAGAGGACGCCAGAAGCTTGACGCCATTTTAGCCAACCGGCTGAAATTCTATGCCTAACATCTTCATCAATATCTCCATCCTTCTGTAGTATCGATCCTAAATATCGAAAAGTATCCTTCTTGGTCACCACTTGCCCATCAAGGCTAACGTCTCCATCCTCATGTCCAATCGCGCTGAAGTCGCACATCATGTACTCTGTCTTCGTCCTACTAAGTCTAAAACCTTTCAACTCCAACGTGTGCCTCCAAAGCTCTAACTTCCTATTAACCCCCACCCTACTCTCATCAACTAGCACCACATCATCCGCAAAGAGCATACACCAAGGGATATCACCTTGTATGTCCCTTGTGACCTCATCCATCACTAAAGCGAATAAATAAGGGCTCAATGCTGACCCCTGGTGTAGTCCTATTTTAATTGGAAAGTCACTGGTGTCGCCATCACATGTCCGGACAGATGTCATCGCATCCTTGTACATATCCTTGATGAGGGTAATGTACTTAGTGGGGACTTTGTGCTTTTCCAAGGCCCACCACATGACATTTCTTGGTACTTTGTCATATGCCTTCTCGAGGTCAATGAAAACCATGTGCAAGTCCTTCTTCTGCTCCCTATATCTCTCCATCAACTGTCGTATTAGAAAAATTGCCTCCATGGTCGACCTACCAGGCATAAACCCAAACTGGTTTTGGGTCACGCTTGTCGCTCTTCGTAGGCGATGCTCTATAACCCTCTCCCAGAGCTTCATCGTATGACTCATCAGCTTTACCCCACGATAATTAGTACAACTTTGAGCATCTCCCTTGTTCTTGAAGATCGGTACTAATATACTTCTTCTCAATTCTTCAGGCATCTTGTTTGTCCGAAAAATGAGGTTAAAAAGCTTAGTTAGCCATGCTATCGCTCTAGCACCCAGGAACCTCCACACCTCAATGGGGATACCATCAGGGCCCATCGCTTTACCTCCCTTCATCCTCCTCAACGCCTCCTCGACCTCCGCCTCCTGAATTCTCCGCACAAAGCGTCTACTGGTATCCTCAAATGAATCGTCCATCTCAAGGGTAGGACCCTCATTCTCCCCATTAAACAACTTGTCGAAGTACTCCCAGCCATCTATCCTTGATCTCCTCGTCCTTCACCAGGAGTCGATCTGTCCCATCCTTGATGCATTTGATTTGGGTGATGTCCCTTGTCTTCCTCTCACGGATCCTAGCCATCCTATAAATGTCCTTCTCCCCTTCCTTCGTGCCTAGCCGCTGATAAAGGTTGTCATACGCCTGACCCTTTGGTACACTCACAGCTCACTTTGCAGCTCTCTTCTCTATTTTATAGCTCTCGATGTTGGCTGCACTCTTGTCAAGGTGTAGGCGCTTGAAACACTCCTTTTTCTCCTTAATAGCCATTTTCACCTCATCATTCCACCACCAGGTGTCCTTCGCCTCCTGTTTGCCTCCCCTACTCACGCCAAACACTTCTGAAGCCACCTTCCGAACAGATGTTGCCATCTTTAGCCACATGTCGTTTGCATCTTCTCCTTCTTCCCAAGGCCCCTCGCCTAGCATCCTCTCCTTAAACATGTGCACCGCTTCCCCTCTAAGCTTCCACCACTTCGTTCTTGCAGTCTTGGCACGGTTGTCCCGGTGGACACGTACCCGAAAATGAAAGTCCGCCACCACAAGCTTGTGTTGAGGGACAACACACTCCCCAGGTATCACCTTACAATCTAAGCAATCACGTCTATCCTCCCTCCTTGCAAGGATAAAGTCGATCTGGCTCGAGTGTTGTCCACTATGAAAGGTCACTAGATGTGATTCCCTCTTTCTAAAGAGGGTATTCGCTAGCAACAAGTCGTATGCTGACGCAAAGTTCAAAACCTTCCTCCCCCTCTTGATTCCTACTGCCATAACCGAACCCCCCGTGCACTCGCTCGAACCCTATATTACTAGCACCCACATGGCCGTTGAGGTCTCCTCCTATGAAGAGTTTCTCGCTGATAGGCACGGTACTAACCATGCTATCCAGATCTTCCCAAAACTGCCTCTTGGTGCTCTCACTAAGACCTACCTGAGGGGCATAGGCACTGATCACATTCAGAGTAGAATTTCCGACTACCAATCGAACTAGGATAATCTGGTCGCCTTGCCTCCTAACCTCTACAACTCCATCCTTAAGGCTCCTATCGATCAAGACGCCTACACCGTTCGTACCCGATGTTATCCCCGTGTACCAAAGCTTGAAACCAGTACCCTCCACCTCCTTCGCCTTCTCGCCCTTCCATTTTGTCTCTTGAACACACAAAATATTTACACGCCTCCTAAATGCTACATCGACGATATCAAATCAAAAAAATTCAACTACAAAGTTGTTGATCTCTTCGAAACATACAAATTTCATATAAAGCTTCTCTCCATCCGAAATAGTATGCAAAAGTTATGAATTTTTTAAATGAAACTGTCACACCCGGTTCTGAAAAACAAAACCGAGTGCACACCGTGCCAGGATCAAGTTTCACACATACGGTCGAACACAAAGTGAATAAAAGAGACAATATCACGTAAAAATGAATAAATAGAAAGACTATCATAGTATTACACAGCTTAATCCTGAAAACGGAGGCTCCAACTCCACAAGCAGACGACCGGGGGTTGCGTACGCCTAGAACTCAGCAACATCTTCAACAAACTTCAAGCAACTTCTTCCTTCTTCTGAGCAACATTGTTTATAGCAAGGGTGAGCACTTGTCGTACTCAGCAAGTGTGGGGAAAGTATGAATGCAAGGCTGAATCAAGGAGAGGCTGAGAGTTTAAAGCGATAAGCAATTTTAGTTGGTCAAACTTTTATTAGCACATATTTACTAAGATATAAGTATATACCAAAACCTAGATTAAAAACATAGCATCACAAGAATATGGCACAGCCGTAACCACGATTTAAGTCCATCTTCAAGTTTAGTTATCATGTGAGGGTCCAGGCCGCTCTTGACCGTGAGCACGGCTGTTATAACAGTTTTACACTCTGTAGAGGTTGTACACTTTCACCATAAGTCGCGTAAAAGTCCAAAAGAACTTTAAACCCAACCATGCAGCACCACACAGGCGCATATCACACTACCGAGGTGTGATTGCATAGGGACGCAACGAGGCCTTTACAAAGATTCTCCAACCAGGTTTAGCTCGCATGGTTCCGGTGTTTAGCGCTCCTAACCATCCCTAATAGGCATGTACCTTAGCAAAGGCTACTTCCTAAGAGGACCGGGCTAGACCGCGACTCAGTCCCCCCTTGCCCTTATCAGGTAAAGCTATTCCAAACCAGAGTCTCTAATTATTCAGCAAAGACCAGAGCCCATTAGTCTTATGGTTGTACTGTTTTCCCGGGTGGTTCTCCATGTTCCGATTAAATCATATGATCTTGTTTAACCAGAGATATATAGCATAAAGTAAAGCATGTTTATCATTAATGTTCATTAAAACCACCATAACCCAAGTATATAGCAACTAGCATAGCTACCCAACATAAAGATAAACCCAAGCAGACAAGGAATAAGCATGAAATACTAGACACTCCTTAGTAGGACCCATCAATATTAAATGCAAAGCATATGCAAATATGATTAAATGGTTATTGGGACAAAATAACAAGGACACACTTGCCTCAATTCCAAATAATAGTTGCTCAGAATATCTTCAGCTCTTCAAGCTCTCGAACCACGTTCCTTCTACTTGCAGCAATCATCCAAGCAAAGCAAACATTCTATAGCAAACAAACAAAGACAACTAAGAACAATACACCAATCAAAATAAAAGCTTTTAAAGAGCGTACAAAACGAAAAGAGCTCGGTTCCTTCAAAGCAAGAAACACTGGAATAACAATTGAACTGACAGAAGAAAAGGACAGTTATTTGAACATAAGGTAAGCATGATATCACCATGATGCAATAATCGAGAGGGAAATTAAATGATAGATAAGGTTTTGAAGTAAGCAAGGATTTCATATGGTTAAATAAAAGATATTTGCTCAGATCAAGGATAACTGAAAGCACATGATTTTTGAAGTTGGAATACACTGGAGAGGAAATAAATAAGCTATCCTACTTATTTCGTTGAAGGAATAAAGGTCCTAATCATTACTGCATACGTATGATCTCACCATGATGTCATCCTTGCATGGTGTAGATATGGCTTCTTTGCTTCTGTACGTGTACGTGACTTTCTTTGCAAGACCTTGATCTAGCTCTTCTGGACTCCATGGCCATGCGGCAACAGCGACATTGAGATGCTGGCGGCCGGGTGTCTCCCTGATGCCTGCCGTCCTCGTTGCATCTCGCACGCTGAATATACACCACGCACATGCACGTACAGAGTAACATGCATGCATCGCTATTGCCAGGGAAAGATCAAGAATAGACGGCACCGAAACGCTGCAAGGCACGAGGGATGCGAATGATCAGCAGGCAATAAACGGATAGAAAGCTGAACCTAGAAACGTGATGGCATGCTCACCCACGGCAAACGACGGAAAACGGCGACGGCGCGCCGGAGGACCAACTGAGAGTTGAGGATATCTGCGATCCAATCTTCGCGTGAACGTGCTCCTGCAGCAGCTCGGCAACGGCGACCTCAGACGGCCGGGCGTTAGACGCTCGGGGCAGGGACGACCGTTGGGCGTTGGCCGACGGGGGCAGATCCTGCGATGGATTTGCTTTGGCAGGAGCTCCCTTGACCGGCGACTGTGGCGGCGGGCTGGGGTTGTTGCAGGTCTAGGGCACGTAGGTGAAGATGCTAAATTGTGGCATACGGAAAAGAAAGGGTATAGGGCAGGCAGCAAGCTAGATATTTGTACATGGCTGCCAGGACTTGGCCGTGCGTATCTGAACCAAAACGGCGCCCGTGCTGGAGTCCAGGTTGGGCTCGATCGTAGCTGTGTGCGGGGCAGGAGATGTGGATGATGACGTGACATGCAGATGAGGGAAAACAAATTGTAGCTCAAGCATATGTAGCATGACATCATCACGGTGCTTAAGCAATAAAATAACGTGACAGAGGAATTAGAGTGTTAGCTGCACATTGCACGGTGACGGCTTCTGTTGATCTCTTGGTGAGGAAAAATTCATGGCCAAGCATATGGATGGAGGCTGGGCAAAGGAAAATCATGGCCAGAGTCTGATCGTCCATGGTTCTCGGTGTCTCGCCAATGACCGGGATGGACAGAGGTTGCCAGAATCGACAGCAGACGACGGAGATGGCGGCCGGCTCGAGCGTTGCATCACTACAAGAAAATATGGTCTTTTGTGACAAATTCCAAATGACGTTAAGTGGATTCGTCGTTATGGTGTTAAGTTTTATGACGTTTTATATGAGACCATATAGCTTAATGACAAAACTGAGGTGTTTGTCATTACGAGTAATTAAAAATCGTCACAAAGTAGTTCAATATCAAAATTGTAACGAAGTCCATTTTGTCATTAATGCCAAAACCTAAACGTCACAAAATTTTCAAAGAAAAAGACATAGTTAGAGATAGGTCCCACTGCCACATGGACAAGTGGGTCCTACAATTAGCAAGGGCTTTGCATGACATTTATTTTAGCTTTTTTTCCTTTTTTTAAGCCCGGCCTAACCCTTGGACCAAAAAATGAACGTAGGCGGGAATCGAACCCAACAAATTTTATAGTATTAACATTTACACATGCCTAAAAAAATGTTAAATGTACAACGTAAAATAATGCCAAACTATAGGCTCAAACCGTAGACCTGTAAAAAAAGAGGTAAAAGGTGGAGCACAAGAGATTGAACTTGAGACCTCAGAGAAGGTAGACGCAAGGCTTACCATTGGACTACTTGGTGGTTCGTTTGCTTCTTGGTATTCATTATTTTTATACATGTAGCATTATGTTGCAACCGAGGTCCGACCTCGAGCCACATGGCCGGACGCCTCCACCCAGTCACCCGGCCACGTCTTGCCTTCCTGCTCGCCCCGTCACCCTCTTCCGCCCACATCAGGAATTTAATCCCGTGCTAAAAAAAGGGCACACGGGAATCGAATGCGTGACCACTTGTATCCAAAGCACCAGTACTACCACTAGGCTCCTTGATATGTTGTGGTGTTATTTTTCGTTTCGGTGTATTTAACCATTTTTTATTGTTTCTGTTAGAAAATCAAAAGCAAAAAACGATAGACGGGCGGGACTTAGAACCAGCGACCTGGAGGTTGGAATGTAGCTGTGTTACCAATGAGCTACTAAGTGTGTTATATTTCAATTTGGCAATATTGTGTTTTATACCCATATTAGGGTATCTAAGATTTTTGTGTTTGCAAGTTACTTCATTGGTAATTTGAAATAGAAAAACAAAAGAAAAGTCTTAAACTGTAAAAGTCTACTGCAAGAAGGCTATTTCGGCTCAATAAACATTTGACCCCTCAGATGATACTATTTTCAACCGTCAGATCGAGGACGATCCACGTCACATAGATATAGCTTCGACCCTAATTCCTCCGCATCCCTCCCCTCCCTCAGCCTCCTCCTCGGATCCGCCTCGAGGCCCTCCACCTCCGTCTTGCTCCTCCCGCGCGCCACTCATCTCCCCTCCCCCGCGCGCCGCTCCTATCCCCTCCCCGCGCGTCGCTCCACCGCCGGCGATGGCGCCGTTCCCGCCGCTCCCCCCACCGCCTCCCCACCATCCGCTTCCCCGCCACCACCACTTCTCCATCCAAACCCTAACCCCGGTCCCTCCTCCCCCGCCGCTCGCCCTCGCCGCCTCCGCCGCGGCATCCCACTCGCACGCCCGAGCGCGGTTGCTCGCGGCGGCCCATGTCCCCCTACGACGCGCACTCACCCGTGAGGAGGTCGCTGACCGCATCCTTAACGTCCCCAATGTCGGGCGCGGCCGCTGGCTTGGTCGTGCAGGGGCGGCAGGATCTGGCCGGGGCGCTGGACGGCGCCAGGGCCCCGAATCGGCTCGGACCCCGGCGAGCTTCGCACGGATGCGCAGTCGGCTAAAGTAGAAGATGCATCACTTGCGCGCGCTCTCTCTCTCTCTCTCTCTCTCCCATTTGTTTTCTGATTCCTCCGCCCAATTGCAGTCCCAAACTCAAGCGGAAGGAGTCCATCTGCCTCTCTCTCTCTCTCTCTCATTTGTTTTTTGATCCCCCCGCCCAATTGCAGTCCCAAGCTCAAGCGGAAGGAGTCCATCTGCGATGCCAGCAACCTGTTCGACCAAATGCCGCAAAGGTATGATATGTCACTCGTGCACAGGTTGGATGGTATGATGATTTTTTTCTGCTACACTACTGGTACTGCCTTGTGCAGGGAAAAACGGCATGCTTAATGTTGTCTGCGAATCTTTATTTAGTAGATATGGTGTTTGATAAAATGCCAAGGGTCTATATGAGAATAAAATCCGTTGCTTCCTTTAGTGAATATAGTTGTTTGCCTGATTTTTAAGTTTAATTCTTGACTTAGTCTCTGCCATATATATTATTGTGCCAATTGAGTAGAAAATGATTTTAAAATCAGTTTCCCGGATGGGGATATAGGCTGCAGTGTTGGGCTGGTGGTTATTTCAGTTTCTGTAGGCAGTCTTAGGTGTTCATTTAGTTCATTTCTAGAATATCTGCAGTACCTTTTCACAGTCAATTGTTACCTTTCGCATTATCTACTCTGTTCTTATTTACCTTTGTTTGTATACAGGAACTTAGGAGCTAGGTGGCAGCTTATCAACAGCAAGGTTAACAAAGTGCTGAACTGCTGATCGATTAGATTTTTGGCTTCCTGGAAATGGCTTCGTTATCTTGGACTTGTCGCTGATATCTTGTTGCTATAATGGTCTAAAAATCAACTTGCTACTTACCTGCAGTAACAAACTTGAATCTAAAAATCAACTTAAGTTAATATATGTAATTGGTTTCACAAAGTGTGCAGTGGAATGTTTCTTCAAATGTTCATTGCGTGCAGTCTCTTCTTTATTGAGCTACTGTTTGCAATATTAGATGTGTGTGCTTCTGTTCCTTAATTTCTTCAACTCCACTCATGATAAACTGTTAAGTGTAGTTCCTGTGCTATGCATCTGTCTCTAGAAGGATATTGCTGAAGATAAATATATATTTTTCTTACTAATGGAGTCTCTCACCTTACTGTCTGATTTCTGATATTATCTGTAGTGCATTCCTGTTAGTGTGGGGTGAACTGGTTTACCATGGACAGGAGCCCAAGTAGAAGAAATAAATTCTAGATCAGCTCCTACATGGATGTCGATAACTGCAATTTAGAATCTTGTCTCCCTTTATTTTTTTACATATATTCAGCCTTTAATTTGTACCCCTGTTTTCTCTGGTTCATGCAGAGAGAGGGTGAGTGGAAAAGGTGAGACTAGGACAGCACACCGTATGCCGCAGCTAGGTAAGTTTGTGTTGAAACGTGAAAGGGCGCTTGGTGTTAATGGAGATTGCCCTCATGTATGTGATAACTAAGTATTGCCACATCTGTACAGGAACTGTAAAAACTAGGATTAAATGTGGTAGTACTTAAGTCTATGGAAGATGCTATAATTCACGTGAGTTGCTAATGACTAATATATTCTGTACTTAATCTATGCAACTCTGGCATCCATCCATTTTGCTAGTTATTCACAGCACTTGGTAAAAATTGATCAATAGTACTAAAAATTGATCAATAGTACTGGCAGTCTCCACATTAATTCGTTTTTTTTTTGTGTTTCCATGATCTTACCGCCGGGTGGTACATAGGATTGGAATGGCTCTTGATTGGTGAATGCATATGTTCTCTTGGACAGTAATCATTTGCAGTTTTCTTTAATTGTCTTTTGTCATCAATTGTTTTATGGTTTGCGTGCTGAATCTAGTCGATTGTGTGTTGTTGAATTTAATTGTTTCATGTTACTTTGGTTTCTTAATTTCAGGAGAACATGTAAATCATGCAATATTTGAGGTAGCAAAGCCTAAGCAGAAAGAAGAGATGACAGTTTGAAAGAGAGAAGGGTGATTCCTTTAACTTTAGGTGATCCCTTTAACTTACAGACTCGTTCAAAATATTGCTACCTGGAAAACATCTGGATTCATGTAGCTGAATCATTTTGCTACCTAGTGGATGTACTTTATAGCCCATTTTGGATATGTGACTTCTAGTGACTTGGCTGTGAATCTGTTATCACTGTAATATGTTTGATGAATGGGCTGGTTGTACTATACTGTTGTCTTTTGGCTATATGAAATTTGTTATTTTTGGCTGGATAAAATTTGCTTTTTGGCTGGGCTGGGTAAAATTTGCTGTGTTGAATGGGCACAAGAGGTGTGATAAAATGGGCTGGGCTGAGATGTAAAATGTGCTCAAATTTATATGGGTTGGGCTGTGATGTAAAATGTGCTAATATTTATGCGGTCTGTTAAAATTTAACGTATGGGCCTGAGATGGTTAGGCCGTTGTGTAAAAGAAATGGGCTTTAAATTGTGGTGAGAATAAATTGGGTTTACAATCTGCTTAGCCCACGATTAGATTGCAAAATGTATGGGCCTTGTTGGGCTATAAATATTTTGTGACGAATTAAATCGTCATGATTATATTGCCACGTCAGCTCCAAGTCATGCCACGTTATTCGCATACAAGGTTTTGTGACGTTTTGTAGATTTTTAAATCATCATAAATGTGATGCCACGTCGCTGCCATGTCATCCACATACAAGGTTTAATGACGAAACAATGTCGTCATTAATTAATGATGACACAAGAATCGTCAAAAAAATTGTGACGAAAAAAAGCGTTTTCGTCACCTAATACCTTTTATTACGGGGAATAGATGACGAACGAGTTTTCGTCAAGCGAGTGTCACAAATTGCGACATGTGACGTAAATTCTACTTTCTATGACGTAAATGAAACGTTATAAAAGCCCACATTTCTTGTAGTGTGCATGACGGGGCTCCTTCGGCGAACAACGATGGACGTAGATCGGCAAATCGGACGGCAAAGCTGGTGGTGGCTCAAAGATAGCTTGGAACACGATGAATCCAAATAAAATACATGGAGCTCATGAAACAGATTTTAGAGCTTCTAATAAATAGATTTAGCTCTAGGAAGAGGAGAATAAATTCCAGAAAAGTCCGAAATTATCGGAAGAGCCTAGACGTTGGATAAACGCGTTTTTCAAAACTTTGCACTCATGAAGCACCAAGATGCACCGGCATGAATGCAACACACGGAGAACAATTAATTTAATTTTGGAAATACAGACAATTAATTTTCTTTCTACGCTAAATTCTCTGTAAAATAAAATAAATGTTGGAAAAATTTTAAAATTGAGAGAAAATCGTTGTATTATTATTTCTCTAAATTCACGTCCTGAAATTGAAGAATTTCAGGGTGTGACAGAAACAATTCGTGATGACTAGTTTTTGAGAGCGGCGCGAATAGAGCCAGTAACTAGTCATTGGAAGCAGCGCAGTTTGAGCTGCTTAGAATAACTATTCTAAGCATCTACCAATTAGAATGAGGGATTTATTCTAAGCAGCATCGTTTCTACCGCTTCGAATGACTTAAACTAAGCGGGTCCTTTTGCCCTGCTTTGTATGGGCAGATGAGGATAATGGTTTTTGCAGTAATAGAACCTCGATGTTCACTTGGAAGTTGGAAGGTGTAATATTTTATGCTTTAGTGTCATGCAGTAGTTGCAGCTAAGTTCACTCATAGGGACTCTCCTATCACCAGACTTTAGTGATAGTAGTTACCTACTACTTATCTTGCCTCTTCTTTAAAATTGAGTTTGTGTGGGACCTAGGTAGGGGATGCTTTAGTGGGATTTGAAGTTTGACTACGATTGAAGAGAGATTACATGTGGGTTAGATTTGAAAATTAATATTCAAAGTACTTTTGAATATTAGTCCTATGGTTTTTAGGAAAAAAAGTATTTTAAGGGATATTAATTCTAAATCTTGTTCAAGTGTCTAAAATAGTCAAATGCATCACACATGTACGTTAAAGGAATGTTATAATTTGTAAATTGGGTTTTGAATATTACAAGAAAATAAAACATGTTATGTTTAAGGAATAAATTTTAAAAATCCCATATTTTTAAATGTTCTAAGAAGCAGGATGTTACAGGTCTTCATAGCTCCTAGGCTATCATTGGCGTGTTGATGTTCCCGAGCCCTGGAGACTCAGCAGGGTGCCGTTGCGAGCTAGGATCTTGTGTTGTGGGTTGTGTCTCAACAGGTTCGCGATCGGTTGCAACCAGACTGGTTCTAGGTGTACACCCTCTACAGAGTTAAAACTATACGTATAACCGCTTTCTCAGTCATGGACAAGCCCTATAAATTGTTATCTCTCCACTATTTTGGGATCTTCTACCTTCCTCCTTTAGCAAAATTTGAGAGTTTGGCAGGTTGACGACTACAACCGAGAAGAGGGGAAGTTGCTCCTTTTACATTTAGGATCCAGTTGTGAAGGGAGAGCCTTCGCATTGCCCTAGTGAGTGGATGGAGATGGTGATGGGAGCCTGGTGTGCCAGGATTAGCCCGATGTGATATGAGGTTTGGGATGGTTGTTGGCACTCCTTAGCCTAACTAAATCCGCAAGCGCACGGAGTACGATGTAGCCTTTCACTAGGGGAGTAGAAACCTGGATGTCAAATCCAAGGAACGGTAAACGCGACTAGCCTAGAACTTTCCTAACCGGACCCACCAGGGAGTACAAGGTAAGTGGGTAGAGAGCTTGACTTTAGTTAGCTACTCGTTACCCTAGACAATCTATCTAAACCTAACCTGATCTGCTTCGACGGCTTAGAACAGGAAGAACTCTGAACGGGGTAAGAGAGGGGTTCTTCCGGGCTCAGCACTACTGTTATGAGTACACCCGAACGTGGTGGGGTACAAAGGACGGACAGGACTGTCACCACCTACCGCCTACCATTGCAGTTCCGTGGGGTGCAACACAACCTGAGGTAGCTAGCCAGCACAGGCACCACGCCTAAGCTTTCAGCTACTGACCTCCACCCAACGTGAAGGTCTATAGAGGAAACCCCAAACAAGAGTCGCTGTCACTCGCGCAGACTCAGGTACCCGCAGATGAAATGATAGATAAGATAAATTGCTGAATGTAAGTTGTGAACTAGCGAGGTACTAAAGGCAAGAGACCGAGGACTTACTGATGATAACTCCTGAAATATATTCCTTGGGGGTGGAAATGTTGAGATGAGGCCGAGAAGGAATCCCGGACCCTCTCTACAAAGCTTGGCTGTCACCCAAGCAACTCACCCACTCTCTCCCTACTCTAACTCTAAAGATGAGAGCACTTTCACTGAGCTTCTCTTCTCTTCAATGTGGTGTGTGTCTTGAGTGGGGGTGAATGGCGCCTTTTATAGCCTCCCAAGGTCGGTAGTCACCGTAACCGTCACGCTACCGACCTGCTTAACTTCCATGCCGAAGATGGTCGCGTGAGGGTGCAGCAGGGGGCCGGCCGGCCTGGTGTAGGCCGATCGGCCTACACCTGGCTCCTCTGGCCACCGCCTTCGTCGTGGACGCTCCTGATTACTTCCTGAGGTCGGTAACGGTTGCGTTCGGTTTAAGCTGTCCAGGAATCCTAGGTCGTGGGCCCTTCAATCCATGTCTTTCCCACCCTAGGCCTTCCGGGTCCTTTGATCAAACCGACATCAAATGCACGGCTCATGATCATCCTTGATTCATTAGTAGACTTGTGGATCAACACCAGTGACCAGAAGATGGGATAGAGGGCCGGTCGGCCTGGCCTAGGCCGGCCGGCCTGGCCCTGTGCCCAAATTCTTCCATCTTTTCCTCATTTGCTCCTTCACTCACAAATTGTACAAAACTTGTGGAACTCATTAGAATAATCAAATTCACTTTGTTATGAGCAAGATTAGCCTGAAATAGAGCGGAATGTTGGTGGTAAAATCGTGTCATAATGACCACCAACACACCCCCCTACCTGAACTTTGCTAGTCCCTTAGCAAAGATTGAATTAAATTATCAGGACATAGCAAGATCAGGGTCATGAACTCAAGGCATACACAAGTCATATCTCTAAGTTTTCTTTCATACCTTGGATTCTGGTGGCTAACACCTTCATCTTTATGAATTGAGCCTTAGAACAACTCAATGATTGGTCGAACACTTCTCCTTTTTGGCATTTGGAGTTTTTGATAAATTTTTAAAGAAAGCGAGGCATACCCTTATTATTTTTAAACATCTCTCAATCACTCAAAGTGTTTGGAATCTCACCTAGGCTTAGAACCAAGCCTCTCGTATTTCAAAATTGTATAGTGGAGCTTTTGGGTAAGGATCGGCATTGCTCACTCTTCTTTATTTATTTTGCAAGATCGAAGAACTTGTCTAATTTATCCATGCCACTCATAAACCTTGGCCAAGTGCATGTGTACT
Source organism: Urochloa ruziziensis (assembly GCA_015476505.1). Classification (NCBI taxonomy): domain Eukaryota; kingdom Viridiplantae; phylum Streptophyta; class Magnoliopsida; order Poales; family Poaceae; genus Urochloa; species Urochloa ruziziensis. The sequence goes on along the minus strand of CM027120.1, from coordinate 9,696,621 downwards.
TTGATGCTTGAGTCCTTATTCCAGCATCTTTCATCTTTCCCCTTTCTTTCTCTTCTCTCTTTTTTTACTGAAGATATGGAGTGCACCACTCTCTTCTTCACCCTTTTTCGGGGCATGAAGAGCTTTGATCACTGTGGATTTTGTTGATGCCCGTGTACGTGAATGGCCAAGATAAACAAGATAGCACAAATGTGAAGGCAAGCAATTCGAGCAAGCTCAAATTTAGAAGGTGGCTATGTGGAAGCGTCAACTTGAAGTTGTCATAAGGCTTTGGATAGGACATGTCAAGTTGACGATAACAAGGGTCGCCTCAAGTTTTTATTTTCAAAAACAATCTCCAATGCCTTGAACTGGAAGGTTCATCTTCTCATGTCATCATATCATAAGGATCAATTAACACAAGATAAGGCACTCCTATTAAAAGTTCCAAGGCAATGAAATACTTGCTCAAGAAATATCACAAGCATATCCATGATGTCATGCAAAGGGGTTCACTTCCATGAATTTTGATCAAACATTAATATTGAGAGCCAGGAATTTTTATTTGGATCAAAATCATGCAAGGATCAAAGTTAGGGGTTGCAAACCGTGTCCTGGAGTCGAGCCGGCAGTGTTGGCCACAGGCCCAGGCCTATCGGCCTAGTATAGGCCGGCCGGCCTGGCCTTGTTGCCAAGCGCCCCGGTTCAGGTTCTGCGCGTTTGTGATTTTCTCGATTACGCGTCAGGCACAGGATCTCCTCAAGTTTCAGCAGCAGGGGGCCGATCGGCCTAGCCTAGGCCGGCCGGTCATGGCATTGTGCCCAGTCGCGTTCCGCTTTGCGCAGTGTCCAGTAAACCGTCTGTGTACCCTGTTCTCTGCGTGCTTCATCAAAAATTCAGTCCGAGGGTGTGGTTGGCACACAAGTGTGCACCAACCACTCATTTTTATATGAGCCAATCTTCAAATAAATTTTATTTTATTCAAATCAATTCATGGGGGTGCTGATTACAAGGGAATGTTGAAGAAAAACAAATCAAATGGAATTTAAACTAAGCACCCAAAATCTAAACCTACACTAGCCTATCTACTCCTCCTTCGGGCGGTAGAGGTGCTCATTGCCGGTCGCCTTCGCAAGACGCTTGACCTTAGAGGCCATTGCCTTGCGGAGAACCTCGATCTTATCGTCGGCCTCCATTTGCCCGATCACCGCCTCGGCCACGCGCTCATCCATATTGTTCACTTTGAGCTGGAGCGCAGCGAGCTTCCTCCTCAATTCCTCCACGTCCTCCTTCTCCTCCTCATCGACCACTCCATCTGCCCGGGAGGTCCTTGGATCGGAGGAGGCACCATGAAGCGCTTCCTCCCCTCATCGGGCTTCATGGGGCTAAGAAGAGCCCCTTCCCGATGCCTGGCCCGCTCCGGCGTGGAGGACTAGGACTCCTCGGCGTGTACTGAGGTGAGTACTCCGGCGAGGTGGAGATGAAGAGCGATATGATCTTCTTCTCGGACGGAGAGGCGACGAGCCGCTTCCCGATGGCCTTCTTTGGGGACAAAAGTCCCGTAGTTGGCCTTCGGGGCGTCTTCGGTCGCGGACTCCCATCGATCTCCTCCTTGGGACCCAGGAGGGAGGCTCTGCCCGAGGGAGAACCAAAACGGCGACGAGGGGAGGTCGGCCGACCCTCTTTAGGCCAATCGGCCTGGGAAGGTGGGCGCCGGGCCTCCGGCTTCGTGATTACGGCGTCAATGAATGCCGCCCTCTCAATAATCTGGACGCTGCTGGCATTGGAGGAGCTCGGCATCCCTTTCAAGGATTTAGACGGAGAAAGGCTGCTTCGGGACACCGAGTTTGAGTCTTGGTGGCTGGATTGGGAGGCCATGGCTTGGGATCTCGAAGGTGGGGGAGTTTTTGGAGAAAAGAGGCTCGAGAGTTCTGATGGGGGAGAAGAGTGGGGAGCCTTTCATTTTAAAACGACGCTCCTCACCCAAAACCCTACGGATTCTCAGAAGGGATAACGGGAGGAGTGTTTCAAAAGAGGAGCGTCACGGACGAGCCCGGGCAGGGCCGATCGGCCTGGGAGAGGCCGGCCGGCCTGGCCCTGTCCCGGATGCTCCTGAGCTTTTTGCACTTGCTCCAACCTTCCTTCTTCCAGAAGTTTCTCAGGATTTGGCTAGTGAAAGTTTAAAGAAAAGGAAAAGAAAATAGAAAAGGGAAATCTATCCTAGATAGGGGTCATTTTTAGGTCCCGCCCGGACCTAGACTAGGCAACTCGGATAGCTCGTAGACGTCCATCTCTTTGAGCTCCAGCATTTCGGATTTGAGAAATATTTTCAACCTTTGGCCATTGGCCTTGAAAGTATTTTCGTCATTATCCTGGAGGGTTCTCGCGCCATGATCGGCGGCATCTAAAACTTTAAAAGGACATTCCTACTTACTTCTAAGCTTACCATGACCAAACAGACGAATACGGGAGTTGAAGAGCAATACCTGATCTCCCGCTTTGAAATGCTAGATCTTGATGCGCTTGTCATGCCATCTCTTTGTTCTTTCCTTGTAGAGCTTGGCGTTGTGGTAAGCCTTCTCCCTCCATTCATCCAGTTCAGCCAATTGCATTCTTCTTTTTAGTCCGGCTGTCTGCAGATCCATGTTCCACCTCTTGATAGCCCAATGGGATTTAAATACAAGCTCAACTGGTAAGTGGCACAGTCTTTCCATACACCAGTTGGTAGGGTGTCATCCCTATCGGTGTCTTATACGTGGTTCTGTAGGCCCATAGTGCTTCTGGTAGATTTTTCTTCCACCCTGTTCCCATTGCATTGACCGTCTTCTGCAGAATGTTCTTGATTTGTTTATTGAATGTTTCTGCTTGACCGCTGGTCTGAGGGTGATAAGGGGTAGCCACCCGATGATTTACTCCTAAGTCGCTCAAACACTTCCTGAACGTCTTTGTCGATGAAGTGTGATCCTCCATCACTAATCACGACTCGGGGTACTCTGAAATGGGGAAAGATGACCTCTTCGAACATCTTTCTTGAATTTTTCGAGTCGGCTGCCGTTCAAGGAAGTACTTCCACCCATTTGGAAACATACTCAACTGCCACCAGGATGTATTCGCACTGCTCGGATGTAGGAAAGGGACCCATGAAGTCTATGCCCCACACGTTGAAAATTTCCAATTGGAGGTTGCTTTGCAGTGGCATAGCATCACGGGCATTGATATTCCCGTGTTTCTGGCATCTGGCACATCTCCATACGAATTCCTTAGCCTCTCCATACATAGTCGGCCAGAAGAATCCACTCTGCCAGACTTTTGCGTGGGTTCGAAATATTCCGTAATGTCCTCCGTACGGTGATGAGTGACAGCGATCAAGAATCTTGCGCGTTTCTTAGTGGGGGATGCATCTTCGGAATAATCCATCAGCACAAACTTTGAACAGATAGGGGTCATCCCATAGGTGAAATCTGCTGAGGTAGATCAATTTCTTCTTGTCTTCTCCTGGAGGCACGTACCCAGTCACCATGAAATTTGCTAAGTTTGCATATCATGGACTGGATGTGGTGACCTTGAGGAGAGTATCATCTCTGAGATAATCATTGATCGAAGATCCGACCCTTGAACTTGCATTCTTGAGAGATGATCCGTCACACAATTATCTGTCCCCTTCTTGTCTCGTATTTCTAAATCAAACTCTTGAAGGAGCAGAATCCAACGGATGAGTCATGGCTTAGCGTCTTTTTGGTCAAGAGGTACTTTAGTGCAGCATGGTCTGTGTATACTATCACCTTAGCACCAACCAAGTAAGACCTGAACTTATCCATGGCAAACACCACTGCCAGGAGTTCCTTCTCCGTTGTTGAGTAGTTCAACTGAGCTCCGATCAATGTCTTACTAGCGTAAGATATGGCGTAATGCTGTTTATCCTTGCATTGACCGAGCACTGCCCCAACTGCATAGTCCCTAGCGTCGCACATTATCTCAAATGGAAGATTCCAGTCGGGAGGTTGTATGATGAGGAGCTGAGATAAGTCCTTTCTTGAGGGTGTAGAAGGCGAGTAGGCAATCGTCGTCGAAGTTCAATGGGACTTCTTTAGCCAATAGTCTTGTAAGAGGTCTGGCTACCTGAGAGAAATCCTTGATAAATCTTCGGTAAAAGCCAGCATGGCCCAGAAAACTTCACACACCCATTGACATTCGTCGGGGGTGGTAGTTGCTCAATAACTTCTATCTTTGCCTTATCGACTTCTATCCCTGTTTCCAACACTTTGTGTTCCAGCACAATTCCTTCTCTGACCATGAAGTGGACACTTCTCCCAATTCAGGATGAGGTGATGCTCTTCGCACCTCTCGAGGACTCTTTCCAAGTTCCTTAGACAGTTGTCGAAGGTTTTGCCACAGACGGTGAAATCGTCCATGAATACTTCCATGATCTTTTCGATCAAGTCAGAGAATATCGCCATCATACACCGCTGGAATGAAGCAGGTGTGTTGCATAGGCCGAAAGACATTCGCCGATAAGCGAACGTTCCGTAGGGGGCAGGTGAAGGTAGTCTTGCTCTGGTGATCGGGGTGAATAGGAATTTGATGATAACCAGAGTATCCATCAAAGAAGCAGAAAAATGAGTGGTTTGCCAACCGCTCAAGCATCTAGTCAATGAAGGGGAGAGGAAAGTGATCTTTATGGGTTGCCTTATTGAGCTTCCGTAATCGATGCACATCCTCCATCCAGTAACGGTCCTCTGAGGAATGAGCTCATTCTTGTCACACCCTGAAATTCTCCAATTTCAGGATGTGAATTTAGAGAATAAATAAACAACGATTCTCTCTCATTTTTAAAATTTTTCTAACATTTATTTATTTTACAGAGAATTTAGCTAGAAAGAAAATAATTGTGTGTGTTTCTAAAAAATAAATTAATTGTTCTCGGTGTGTTGCATTCATGCTGATGTGCATCTTGGTGTTTCATGAGTGCTAAGATTTCAAAAATGCGTTCTTTAAATGTCTAGGTTTTTTTCGAGAATTTTCTAGACTTTTCTAGAATTTATTCTCATCTTCTGAGAGCTAAATCTATTTAATAGAAGGCTCTAATATCCATTTCACGAGCTCCTGATATTTTATTTGGACTCCTCGTGTCCCAATCTATCTCTAGGATTTTTCCTAGAATTTTTGGGATTTCTGGGTATTTTTCGTGCATTAAAAACATTTTCTAGATTTTCTGGAATTGTTTTCGCATTGAAAAGTATTTCTGGAAAAATAAAAACCCAATCCTTTTCCTTAACGGATCGGGCCGGATTCAACTGAACCCGACCCGACCCGCTCCGTCTTCCTCTCTCCGTTACTGGAGGGCCCCGCCTCTCCTCGGGCCGAGCACGCTCGGCCCGGTTCAGGCTCGACCCGGCCCAGCCACAGGCCCAGCGAAGCCCATCGGCCGCGCCGGCCTTCTGGCGCCGCCGCATGCCTTGGCATGCGCGCCAAGCTGGCCATCCTCGCGTGCCGCGCCTATAAAGGCCGCCGCCCCGCGACGTGTGCCCTGCTGCTCCTCCGCCTCGCGCCGCTGTCCTCGCCCCGCCCCGTGCGGCTCCGCCGCGGAAGCCGCCGTCCGCAGTGCTGAGCGCCGCCGCGCCGATTCGCCGCCATCGCGCCCGTCGGACCGAGCTGACCCCGGCGGGAGCTTCGTGGAGCCGAGCCGCACGTCCGTCGCCCTTCCGCGCCGTCTCCCGGTCGCCGGAGCGCCGCCGCAACGAAGAAGCCGAGCCGGCCACCGTCCGTCCCGCCGCCGGCCGGATTCCGGCTGTCTCCGTTGCCCTCCGCCGCCGGCAAGACATCCAACGCGACGACCCTCGACCTCATCCACCGATTCCCCACCACCCCGGCGGCCGAAGCTCGCCGGAGCGCCGGCGACGGGAGCCGCCAGTGCCGCCGGCCTTGGCAACCAAAGGAAGAAGATGACCTTTTTACGGTTAGGTCCCTGGATTATTCTGTAATCTTTTATCAAAGTTATGTCTCTTGGCAAACTTCCACAAAACCCCCTGAAAAGATTGGATCCTTTCAATCTAATCCGAGCCCTGACCTTTTGCAGATCTAACCCTGAAGTTTTGCATATTCGCGGGCACTGTTCGCTGAGTCTGCGGAATCTTCTCAGCTAGCCCCTGAAATCTACGGTGTTGTTCATGAAAATTATGTTTTTCTAAATTAATTTTAAATATTAATTTGATTAATTGCTTATAGGCATATTTCGCAATTAAAATCCATATAGCTTTATACCACGTGTTTTTATAATAAAGTTTAATTGGATTAATGTTTACTGAATTATCTTTTCTGAATAAAAGTTAATTAGGCTATATCCTGGCTTTACAAATTAAAGGTTAATGTGATTAATGCTTACTTTACATGCCTTTTCTAAATAAAATATGATTAGGCTTATACTTCGTTTTCTTAAATAAGGTTAATATGGTTAATATCTACATTAATGTGTTTCTAATGTAATTTGCTTAGTTGAACACGCAATATGAAGTTATACGCTTAGATCATCTCATATGCTTCTTTTCAAATTAAATTATTTAATTGGTATAATTTGTACATAAACCATTGCAAATAAAATATGGCTAGGTGTACTACGATCCTTTCAATTACAAATATAATTGGAGTTAATTCTAATATAATCATATTTCGGTAATTAAAATAAATGAAGCACCTAGCTTTTGTTTGATAATTAAAATCTTTCGATATTTTATTTATAATCGCAGTTCCAGCGTTCCCTGCGTCTTTGCGTTTGTAGAAACGAGTCCCATCGTTTAGTACGCTCTTTTAAAGCTTTTATTTTGATTGGTGTATTGTTCTTAGTTGTCTTTGTTTGCTTACTCTAGAATGTTTGGTTTGCTTGGATGATTGCTGCGAGTAGAAGGAACTCAGGTTCGAGAGTGTGAAGAGTTGAAGAATATTCTGAGCAGCTATTCTCTAGATTTAAGGCAAGTGTGTCCTTGTGCTTTTGTCCCAATAATTTAATTAATCACCTTTGCATATGCTTGCATTTAATACGGATGGGTCCTATTAAGGAGTGCCTAGTTTTCATAATTATTCCTTGTCAACCTAGGTTTATCTTTATGTTGGGTAGCTATGCTAGTTGCTATACTTAGGTTGTGGTGGTTCTAATGAACATTAATGTTAAACATGCTTTACTTTATGCTATACCTCTGGTTAATACAAGATCATATGATTTAAACGGAACATGGACAACCACCCGGGAAAACAGTACAACCATAAGACTAATGGGCTCTGGTCTTGGCTAAGTAATTAGAGACTCTAGCTTGGAATAGCTTTACCTGATAAGGGCAAGGGGGGACTGAGTCGCGGTCTAGCCCGGTCCTCTTGGGAAGTAGCCTTTGCTAAGGTACATGCCTATTAGGGAGGGTTAGGAGCGTCAGACACCGGAACCATGCGAGCTAAACCTTGCTAGAGAATCTTTGTAAAGGCTGTTGGCACTCCTTAGCCTAACTAAATCCGCAAGCGCACGGACTACATTGTAGCCTTTCACCAGGGGAGTAGAAACCTAGGATGTCAAATCCAAGGAACGGTAGACACGACTAGTCTAGAACTTTCCGAACCGGACCCACCAGGGGAGAAATGGGTAAAGGGTGTAGAGAGCTTAACCTTAGTTAGCCACTCGTTACCCTAGACAACATATCTTAATCTAACATGATCTGCTTCGACGGCTAGAACGGGAAGAACTCAGAACGGGATGAGAGAGGGGTTCTTCCAGGGCTCAGCACTACTGTTATGAGTACACCCGAACGTGGTGGAGTACAAAGGACGGACAGGGCTGTCACCACCTGCCGCCTACCACTGCAGTTCCGTGGGGGCAACACAACCTGAGGTGACTAGCCAGCACAGGCACCATGCCTAAGCTTTCAGCCACTGACCTCCACCCAGCACGAAGGGCTATAGAGGAAACCCCAAACAAGAGTCGCTGTCACTCGCGCAGACTCAGGTACCCACAGATCATAGATAGCCAAGATAAATTCTTGAAAGTAAAGAGTAAACTAGCGAGATACTAAGGCAAGAGACCGAGGAACTTACTGAAGATATCTCTGAAGCTTTATTCCTCGGGGGCGGAAATGTTGAGACGAGACCGAGGAAGAAATCCCGGACTCTCTCTACAAAGCTCGGCTGTCACCCGAGCAACTCACCCACTCTTTCTCTACTCTACTCAAATCTAAGATAATAGTGGACTACATCTTGAGCCTTCTCTTCTCTCCAATGGATGGTGTGTCTTGAGTGGGGGTGAAGGGCGCCTTTTATAGCCTCCCAAGGGTGGAATCCTGCTTAGGAGTGACGCTAACGGTCAGAGTAACCGCCACGCAAAAGATCAAGCGTAGAAGCCACGCTTCCAGGCCGGCTGGCCTCAACAAGGCCGTTCGGCCCTTGATTTCCACCATTTGGCACCGACTTTCTCGTGGACGCTCCTGATGATGTCCTGATGACGGTTGTGGTGGCGTTCACCTCAAGCTCGATAGTTGGGGGCCGGCCGGCCTAGGGGAGGCCGTTCGGCCTGGCCCTGGCCCCTCTCAGCCCTCCGTTGCACCGACTCGCTCATCAACAGTTGCATGTTGTCCCTTGAGGCAGTTTTGGTTGCGTTGAGTTGAGGTTGTCCGAGAATCCAAGGTAGGTGGACCCTCCAATCCATGGCTAGGCCGTTCGGGTCCTCGGATCAAACCGACATCAAACTCACGGCTTATGATCATCCTTGGTGTGTTAGATAGCTTGTGGATCAAAACCGTGGCCAGAAGAGGCAGAAGGGGGCCGATCGGCCTAGGCTAGGCCGGCCGGCCTGGCCCTGTGCCAGTTTGGCCTCCTGTTTTTCCTGTTTGTTCCTTCGCTCACAAATTGCACAAAACTTGTGGAACTCATTAGTATAAATGATATTAGCATGATTATCACTATATGAGCATGAAATCCGGAGAAATGTTGGCGGTAAAAGTCAAAGATATCGACCGCCAACACGCCCCCACACCTAGACTTTGCTCGTCCCGAGCAAAGGGTTGATTTAGATCCAGAGGATCAAGCAAAGCCTAGGGTCATGAAATCAAGAGTATGCATAAGAATTATTTCAAAGCTTTCCCTCATACCTTGGATTCCAGGTGGCTAACACCTTCACTTTCACCTATTGAACCTCAAAATAAATCAATGGAGAGCCTAATTCCTCCTTCTCAGTACTTGGAGATTTTTTTTCAAAAATATGGAGGCATACTCCCATTCTCTCAAGCCACTCAGTCGCTCAAAGTGTTTGATCCTCACTAAGGCTTTTCAAGTAGCCTCACCTACCTCTACAAGGTTATATGTGGGGCTCAAGGTAGGGATCGATAGAAATGCTTATCTCTTCCATCTATGTTGCGAGATCAAATAACTTGTCTCTGAGAGATCATGTCAACCATGAACTTTGGTTGTGGGGGATATAGTACCCGGGTACCTCACGAGCAAGCCTGGCAGCCCACCAAAAGGGGGCGGCCCAACCCATCGTTCTGGACCTGAAGACGTGCGGGACAAGTCGGCGCACGGAGGAAGGATCTGGAAGGAGAAGTACTAGTTGGAATAGGAATTATTGTAAAGAAGGAAAGGATTCTTAGAGATAGGATCGGATACAAACCGACTTGTAACCCTGCCCCCCGATATATAAGGCGGGCAGGGACCCCCTCCAAAAACATCAAGTCTTAGCACGAAATCTTTCAACACACAATCCACGCAATACAACACCCCAAAACAGGACGTAGGGTATTACGTCGAGTCGACGGCCCGAACCTGTATAAACCCCTGTGTCTGTCCATCCTAACCATCCTGCTTCCGATCTTTGCGATCTTCCCTGCATTACAAATCACTCCCGTGGGCTACCCCGTGGAAGACTGCCGGAGATAATATCACCGACAGTGGCGCGCCAGGTAGGGGGTATCGCCGAGATCAATCTGGTAAGCTCGATGGATCGCGTCAAGATCTTGGACAGCTGCAACCTCCCGGACGTCGACGAAGTCGAGATCCAGTTCGCGGACGTCATCACCGCCGCCCTGGATACCCAAGCGGCAGGAGCTACGGTCGCCACGGAGACCTCCTCTCTGGCGCTGACTTCGGCCATCACGGCCCAGACCGGTCCGATCGCATCTGATCGCGCCGACTCTACCCCGCTGAGTCCACCGCAGAACGCGAGGCCCAATCAGTCGGGAATAGATCTACAATCGCTCGGTTCCGATCCGGCTCCTGAGAGTCACGTCGCCGAGTCATCGCAGAGCGTAAACGCTCAACCAACACGCGTCCAGAGCCCTGAGGTCATTACTGTCCAGACCCCTGGCTTTTGCGCGCTGGCTCAGAAGCAAAGATGAAGGACATCGTCCAGGAGGATGATTACTTCTCTGGGAACGACTCCTACGGGCTAGATCTACTGGGACCCTCAATCCTGGACGATCTGCCGGAAGGATACACAGTGTCCGATGCCTCTACAGAGCCGGAACTGCTAGGATCACTTGGAGAACTGACTCCGAGTAGTTTGGAGCGTTATACGCCCACATCCGACTTCTCCGAGTCCGAGGAAGACTACCTCGCGCAAGAAGGGGCCGGGTCATACTTGCTACATGGTGGTGCCAGCAACGCCAACCAATCCTGTCTCAGAAGACGAGGTCACTCCAGCTGAGGAGACGACTGAAGCCAGGAACCAGCGTCGAGGACGCAACGCCAGTCGGGCGACTCCCAGAGCCGCACGACCGCTCGGAGCCACCGCGTCAGGATCTGGCACTGCTCGACTCCAGGAGCCTCACTCTGAAGATCATCGTCGCCAACGGGATCAGCACGACCGGAGGAGCACCCGGAACTTGATGCGCGACGGCATGTTCGAGTTCAACGGATACGACGTCTACGAGACGCCGGTCCAGAACCTCGTTACTATCAACGAGGAAATCAATCGGCTGCCACCTAGCACTCCGGGCCTGGAAAAGGTAAGGGCTCTCGTGCAGGCCGCCTCCGTCCAGGTTCACCAGATGCAGGGCAGAACGACCACGGACTGCTCCTGAGCCCGGTCCGTCTCGACACCGGGCCAGCGGCGGATCGGGTCGTGATGAAGACCTCCGCACCACGATCAACAGAGATCGAGATGCGAGGGACGTCATCCGCAACAGCACCGAAGAGCGCCACCGTGAGGAAATCCGACGGCGCGAAGAGTACGATCGGGATCATGGAAATCCCCGTCGTAACTCCAACAGGAGCGGCTACTCGACGGAGTCAGACTACTCTGACCCCTCCGGTAGCCCAAGGCGCGGCAACAACGGCGGTCGCACTCCGCCACGAGGACGAGTGCTTCCACCACCCAGGCGACCGACTCCGCCAAGAGAGCGAACTCCACCGCGCAATAGGACCTACCGACGGGACCGAACTCCACCCAGGACTCGGAACTATCGGAGGACCCGTTCCCCGCCCAGGGACCGGGATCGCAGGAGGGACAGCACACCCCCAAGAGCAGCTGACGGATCGGGTCCGAGCGATTCCCGCCCTAGAGGTCGGATCGGCGGATTCCAGTCGTTCACCGAGCGCTTAAGAAGCGTGACATGGCCCAGAGGCTTCAAGCTGTCGGATATCGACAAGTACGACGGGAAATCTGACCCATCTCAATGGCTTCAGATCTACTACACCGCCGTACAAGCGGCCGGCGGCGACGAGGACGTGATGGCAAACTATCTTCCCATCATGCTCACCAAGGACTGCCGCAACTGGCTGGCAGGACTCCCGCAGGACGCCATCGACAACTGGGAGCAGCTTACCGAACTCTTCATCGGTAACTATCTCGGTACCTGGGAAAGGCCCGGGAGCAAGCGGCTCCTCGGTCAGATCAGGCAGCGCAAGAACGAGACCCTGCACGACTTCGTGCGCAGGTTCTCAGAAAAGCGCAACTCCATCACGGACGTCACGGATCAGGAGGTGATGTCAGCTTTCCAGCGCGGCATCTCCGACGGGAGACTGATTCATAAGTGGACTCGGAAGCCACCCGCGACTGTCAATGACATGTTCCGGGTCGCTAGCACGTGGGCGGACGCAGAGATCGCGGAAAAGGAACAACTCAGCGAGATCAGGAGTCGCTGGGAAGAAGAGAACAAGACGACTCGCAAGCGCGACCGCCGCGAGGACGAAGACCGACACGACGACCATCGACGCAATGACAGCCAACCTCGCAAGAAGAAGAGCGAGGGAGATATGGTCGCCGCCCTGGACCGGTCCAGAGGCCGGGTAACTCCAGAGGACTTCCAGCGCATGCTCGATGAGCAATGCCCTTACCACAAGCACAAGCACTCGGCGCGAGAGTGCTACGGGCTCAAGCGAGCCTTCACTGGGGGCAACAGAGGCCCTCCATATAGGAAGAGGAACGATGGTTCCCCGCGGGACGACAGGCGGAACGACGAGCCCGGCGACGACTTTCAGGAAGCCGACCGAGTGGTACGCATGATCTATGGCGGACCAGAGTTCGAGTCGAAGCGCCAGCAGAAGCTCACCCATCGCCAGGTCATGCACGCGAGGGAACCACCGGTACCTGAGTACCTCAAGTGGTCGGAAGTCCCGATCACCTTCACCCGGGAGGACCATCCAAACTTCATACCGAAGCCCGGGTCCCATGCCTTGGTAGTAGCCCCGACGATTCGCAACGTTCGGCTCACCAAGGTACTAGTCGACGGTGGCAGTGGCCTGAACATCCTCTTTGCTAACACATTGAAGGAGCTCGGCCTGACTACTCTCGACCTGAGTCCCCCCCAATCCGCATTCTACGGTTTGATACCGGGAGAGGGGGCAGAACCACTCGGGCACATCACACTGCCCGTCACCTTCGGAGACCGGAACAACTACCGGACCGAGCATATGCAGTTCACGGTGGCAAACTTTGAAACTGCATACCACGCCATCCTTGGAAGGCCCGCGCTCGCCAAGTTCATGGCGATTCCCCACTACGTCTACTTGCAGGTCAAGATGCCAGGACCTAAAGGCGTAATCACCGTCTTGGGAGACGTCCGAGTCGCATACACATGCGAGCAGGAACTCTCAACGCGGCAGCCGCCCTGGACATGTCCAAGCGCATGGAACAAGTACTGGCCGCATCACAGGAGGTGGACAAGGACGCTCTAGAGATCCCCACCAAGAAGCCAGCAAGAGAAGCCATCGCGCCAAGCAAGGAGACGGAGCTGAAGAGGATCTCTCTGGACCTGGACGACCCGAAGAAGACGGCCATCATCGGGGCAGAGTTAGACTCCACGGCAGGCTCCGCCCTGCTCTGCTTTCTCGATAGCTATCCAGGCTATTACCAGACAGGCCTAGAGCCTAAGGATCAGATAAAGACCTCGTTCATCACGCCGTTCGGTGCTTCTTTGGCCTTCGGTCTGAAAAACGCCGGCGCGATCTACCAGAGGACAATTCAAGCGCGTATGGATCAATTGACTCTGGACGCAGTAGAACGCCTACATCGATAAATCCGTGGAACATCGAGCACTTACAGCGTTTCTACGCCTAATTCAGTTATGTATTTATCTTTTTTATTTTAGATTTGTTTTTTCCGAGTGATTTTGGAGGGTATTCACCCCCAGCTACGACTCGGCAGATTTATAATGAGTTATCAATAAAGTTGATTTCATCTTTCATCTATTTCTACTACTCGCATTTCCTCTTTCGCGTCACGCACATAAAGTATGAGTGGAACAAACCTTAAATCGAGAGGGAAAGTACTCGCCAAGTCAAAGCTCTAAACGTACGACAAAGACTCTGCGGCATGAGACTGAGACCAACGAGGCTAATCTACTCCGTAACAGGTCAACCACTCAGAAATTAAGGCCAGCGCAGAAAGAAAGGGAGTTGTAGTCACATAAAAACTTATATACAATAACGACAATTTAAACATTGTTCAAAAGTTCTAGTTCGACCAAATACTACAAATATTTTATTTACACTGCAGGGTCACCAGCACCAGACGGGGCCGCTTCATCCGAGTCATCAACAACATCCTTGGACAGGACATTGGCGATGGGCTCGACTTCAAGGAGCAGTCTGCCCACGTCGTCTTCGGAGGTGCCGGCAGCATACCCGCGGCTGAGTGGCTCCAGGTCTGACGCCGGGAACAGCGACTTGAGCACCGCCAGGACATGGCCACAGCTGGCCTGGCTGATGGAGCAGAGCTGTCGCCGGAAGAAGCGTGGGAGCGCCCGAACGCGGTCGAGGATGGAAGTCGAAGACGATGACGCCTCCGGCTCGATCTCCTCCGCCACCACTCGGATAGCGTCCTCCAGCGCAATCCTCTCGGTGCGCAGCGCCTCAGCCTCGCCTTGCAGCCGGGCCACCTTGGCAGTGAGCTCTGCGAATTGGGACATAATCCGATACTGATAATCTACAGAAAGTTAGATCTGGATAATATATTCACGTCTGACAGAAAAACAAACAAGGAAGAACATACCTCTGAGCTCGTGCACGGCCTGGGCCTCGTTGAGCCTAGCCTGCTCTACCTCCCCGCGTAGATCGCGAGTGGTACGCTGGGCTTCCTCCAACTCAGCCTGGCGCTGGGCCGCAGCAGCCTCGAGCTCAGCCACTCGGGCCACCAAGGAGTCGGCCTTAGCGACTGCAGAAGATAGTTCTTGAATAACCGAGGCTTTGGCCTCGGCATCAGCAGCTAAGTCCTGCAAAGACAAGTCAGATGACAATATGAATTGATGTACCACTCGGTACTTGATATCAACAAGATAAGTAGCTCAGGAAATACCTTGGCTATCTGGCCCATGCGAAGTTGGAGTGACATGAACTCCTCCAGAGGAGTCATGGGAGCACCACCACTCATAGCGCCGTCCACCGCAGAAGCAACCTCGACCGCCGCAGTCTGGGGCTCCTCCACTGCTGCAGTCGGTTCAACCACAGGAGCAGGCTGGGGGCTGCCTTGAGGAACTGGCGGTGGGGTCGGCGACGCCGGTGTAGGACTCGGTGGAGGCGGGGTTGGTGCTCGCAGCGACTCTGGTGGCGGACCCACAGGCTGATCGCTGAGAAGATCAGCCGAGTGGATCGGCACCTCTGGACTTTGGATTGATGGGGTCTCGGTCTCAACAGCCGACTGAGGCGCAGGACCCGCAAAAGGGACCTCAGACGGCGTGCTACAGGATAAAGCATATATGGATCACTAATAGAAGAACATAAAGGAAAATCAAGAGATGATAAGGATACTTACAGAGTAGAAATGCGCATTCTCGGGCGCTTTCCTTTCCGAGTGGGGGAAGGGAGGTCCCTCGGACTTGCAGCACTCAGAGGCACTACTGCAAGGGGAGACTGCTCCGAGCTGGTGATTGGCGGTAGGATTGACGACTCGGCGACGCCAGCTTCATCTTCTTCCGAGTCAGACGACTCAGAGATAAGGAGTTGGCGGCGGCTTGGCGCATCCCTAATCACGATCCCCGTGGAGATCTTCCGCTTCTTCGGGGCAGGGGCAGCCTTCCCACCACTCGGAGATAGCACGTCGGGAGAAGGAGAGGACGACAGAGTGATATCTGAGTCGCGCAGATCACTCTCACTTCCCCCGACTGCTTCTTCAGTTCCAACGGCCCTGCGCCGAGCCGGTTGATCCACTCCCTTTGGCATCTCAGGCAAAGGAGGGAGGGATACAAAGGCAGCTCGACCCTGCAAAAGTTGGGTTCAGTTCTGAGATTACACCCAATGGGTGGAATTGAAATAAAAAACAACAACAGATTGACTAAATACCTCAGGGCGTGGATTTCCCAAGTTGAACGCCGGAGGACAGTCAGTGGTCCTCAGGGACGGTTCCGGGCGTGAAGAATTTGCCAAGCCGAGCGGCGGCTTGGACTTTGTCGACACGCTCGGGGGCTTCGCGCGTGTTGTCCCCCTCGGCGTAATACTCATACGCCGGGTGAGCCCGCTGCTTGAGGGGCTGGACCCGGCGCAGAACGAAGTTGGCTGCCACTCCGACGGCAGACAACCCTCTGTCCTTCAACTGGGTAATGAGACCCAGGAGTTCCCGAACCTGATCCATTTCACTCTCCTTGGGAAGAGCGGTCCAGGATTGGGAGGGAACAGGACGAGAATCGATTTCTGGAGAGATGGCAGGCGAGTGGTTTCCTACGTAAAACCACTCGGACTGCCACCCCTTATTGGAGGTAAGGAAAGGGATATCAAAATACTCCCGAGTTCGACCCTCGCGGAGTTGGAATCCGGCGCCCCCGACTACTTGCGGGCACTCGGTTCGGGGATAAGGTTTTAGAAGAAAAAGATGAAGAAAAAGATTGAAGTGAGGCTCTATCCCAAGATAGGCCTCACAGAGGTTGATGAAGATGGCGATATGAAGAATGGAGTTGGGATTCAGTGCGCAAAGACTGATCCCGTAAAAGTGCAGCAGCCCGCGGAGGAAAGGATGCGCGGGCACGCCAAAACCACGAAGAAAAAAGATTCAAACACCACCAAATCAGAGGAGTTTGGGGTGGGGAAAGACTCACCGGCGGCGGCGCGCCACTCGGCGGTTTGCTGGTCGGGGAGGATGCCGTCGACGATGTGCTGCTCGAGGCGCCTGGTGGTGGTGATGGACTCCCTCCACTCGGCGGCGCGATCCACGGCGACCTCGGCGGTGGCCTTGGCCTTGGACGACCGGGCCCTGGCCGGCGACCTCTCCTTCCGCTTCGGGCCTTCCTTCCTCTTGGGCGCCATGGCGACGAGCGGGGCTGAAGATCGAGGAGGAAAGCTGCGGGAGTGGATCTAGGGTTTGCTCTTGCGCGAGGAGGAGAACTGGAGCGTCGGGGAGGCAAATGGCAAGTAAAGGAAGAAGATTGCGGCGGGGATGGCTTATAAAGGAATGAACCGTTCCTCCCGCGCGCGGCGCGATGCGTGTCTCGGGAACTCAACCGACGCAGGCACGTCCCGTCGCTTTGAATTCAAAGATGCGGTAAGGAGTCGCGATATCTCGCGATATTTCGCCTTCCGTAAGGCAACCGTTAGGGAAGCAACGGACTTTGCGGAGTAGTGGGCCTAAATGGGCTGAAATATAGCACGACCTTTCGGTTCTGTTACGCTAATAAATTTGTGGGTTCCTGAGCTAGTGTTCAGGGGCAGAAACCACTCGGTCGTGAGGCTAAAATTAGTCGACGGCCAGACTTGATTTTGCAATTAATATTGCATCCTTGCAATTGATTTTTACGTAAGGCATGCGATACTATCGCTAAATTCGCTCAGAAATCTGGGTCAAATGCTGACAAGTATAAATCTTGTGAGAAGATGGCTTACCATATGGTCAAGCTGAGTCGTGGGACACGACTCGGAGGTCATGCCGAGTTCAAAGAACTTGAGGACAGAATCCTTATAAAGGGGAAACAAAAAAGCCCCTGAAGGAAAAGATTATCTAAAATCCATGTCCAGAGGCATGGGGGCTGAAAAAATCAGTCGGAATTCATGGCTTTCAGAGTCTTGACACGATCATGCTGAGTCGTAACAAGACTCGGGGGCTACACCCAATGGGTGCACCAGGAGGTGCACACCATTGATGGATTAAGTTTAAAAAGAGATTCATAATATTTATTTTTGACCCTCGACCAGAATATTCTATTCTGCTCAAGGCTCGGGGGCTACACCCAATGGGTGCACCTAGAGGTGCACACCATTGAAGATCAAGATACAGATGGATAAAAGTTGAAGACCTTTGGCCAATTTCATACTAAAATTGCCCAAAGCCCGGGGGCTAAGTGTATTCACTTCGCTGTCGCGTCGTGAAAAAGAGCACTCCTTCCCCTCACTATGGCTATAATTGAAGAATTGTTTTCAGGAACGTCTGAGCATGCACTCGGATCTTCCTCGAAACCACTCGGATCTTCTTCGAAACCACTCGGAAGAGGTCCTAGACAACTTGGAAGCACTCGGAACATGCAGAAAAAGACGGATCAATTACAGCCAATGATCGGTCAAGAAGTGCTCGGGGGCTACTGTGGGGGATATAGTACCCGGGTACCTCACGAGCAAGCCTGGCAGCCCACCAAAAGGGGGCGGCCCAACCCATCGTTCTGGACCTGAAGACGTGCGGGACAAGTCGGCGCACGGAGGAAGGATCTGGAAGGAGAAGTACTAGTTGGAATAGGAATTATTGTAAAGAAGGAAAGGATTCTTAGAGATAGGATCGGATACAAACCGACTTGTAACCCTGCCCCCCGATATATAAGGCGGGCAGGGACCCCCTCCAAAAACATCAAGTCTTAGGACGAAATCTTCAACACACAATCCACGCAATACAACACCCCAAAACAGGACGTAGGGTATTACGTCGAGTCGACGGCCCGAACCTGTATAAACCCCTGTGTCTGTCCATCCTAACCATCCTGCTTCCGATCTTTGCGATCTTCCCTGCATTACAAATCACTTCCGTGGGCTACCCCGTGGAAGACTGCCGGAGATAATATCACCGACATTGGTCAAGTGCAAGTGAATGTGGATGATGGATGATGAATGTCCTTGAGTGGTATTTGATTCTAGCTTCTTCCATCTTTCCCCTTCTTCTCTTTTTTTTTACTCGAGTAGGACCTCACACTCATCTTTTTCTTTCTTTTCTTTTTTTTCAGGGGGATGAAGAGCTGCTTGAGAACCACTTTTGATGGACTTTTATTCTATGATGGACTTTATTTAATGAAACGTGTACATGAATGACCAAAGTGCAAGGAAGAACATGCATGTCTCAGAAGGCACGATGTTTGATCAAGCTCAAAATATAAAGATAGCTATGTGGAGTTTCAAAACTGTGTCATGCATGATATGGCTCTGGATGGGACTTGGCAAAGTTGAGCATGAATGAGAGTTGCCTCATTTTTTTTTGTTTTATTTTTTTCATTTTCAAAATGAAATTCTCCAAGACTTTGAATTAGAAAAGAACAAGCCTCTCATGTCATTATATCGTAAGAGTCAATAAGCAAAAGATCAAGTGATCCTATCGTAAAGTTCCAAAGGCACATAGGTACTTGCAAAGAAATAAAGCTTATGCACCTTTGATAAACATGTAGGATTTTCATCTCTTTCTAGGTGTTTCATTCAAATTTTAATTGTCGTGAACTCATGCTCGCATTTGAATTAAAACCAAGAAAGGAAATGGAGAAAGGGTTTCAAACCTCCTTGTGTAGTTGAATCTCAGCAGATGGCTGCCATGTGGTTATTTGGGCACGGGTGAAGACTGCTCGTCGATGTGTTGCTCGTCCTGTTTTCTGCGCACTTAGTGTAGAGTTAGAGCAGGGGTGTGGTTGGCACACAAGTGTGCACCAACCACCAAAAGCATGGTAGGAACAAAGCAACATTTTATTCAAAAGGGAAATATGGGGGTGCTGTTGGAAAATAAATATCGGGAAAACAAAATGAAAAGGGAAATTGCAGCACCCAAACCTATACTAAGATAATGGCACATTTTAGGTCCGGCCATGACCATGGACTATGGTTGTAACTCGGATACTCATAGTAGTCCATCACTTCGAGTTCCGGGATATCGGGCTCGAGGAATATTTTCAACTGAAAACATCCCTGTCATTGTCCTCGAGGAGAAGCATAAAGGAAAACCTTCCTTCTCCATCCTCCAATTCAGCCATTTGATTTCATCATTTGGACTCTGGCTGATTGGGGGTCTCTGTTTCACCTTTTTGTTCTCCTAATGGGAATGATGTTCTGTGTGCACAAAGTGTCTCAGGTGATTGCCCTTCCATCCCTTCTCCATGTCAGATTGTTCATGATATTCTGTTGATGTTTCTGATTGACTATCTGAAGATGGTACGGATTTGCGACCTGGTGATTTACTTCCAACCTGCTATTGCACTTCTAAGGCTGGAGTGAGAGTCTCCATCTCCTTATCCACAACATGAAGTGCTTCAACTACTATGGACGTTTAGTCCATGATCACCAAGATGCTCGTCACTCCTTTGACTCAATGAGCATCGTGGGCACCACAAAGACTCTTAGCGTGTGTGTGCTTGGTTGATCAGGTGATCAGTCTGTCGAACCTTAGCACGAGGTTTATACAGAAGGAAACAAAAACTTCCGTAGCTCATTCTCTGTGAGAAGTGGAACCGACACTTAAGAATCTTGCGGGTCTCACATATGGGTTGCAGCGGTGGAGTAAACTAGTATGATATGAATCCCATTGGTTAAATCTGATAAGGTGAATGCATTCCTTCTCTCTAAGGGTGTTAATCCAAGTTTGTAAAGCTACCCTTGAGAGAGTATCATCTCATATGATTGAACTTGTATCCATGGGAGATGATATGCCACGTATTTATTTGCTCTCTTCTTTTTTTTTTGAGTCGTGAAGCAAATTCATGAAGGAGCAAGAATCCAACGGATGAGTTGTGGCTTGTTGTCCTTCTTGGTCAGGTGATATCTTGGTGTAGCATGGTCTGTGTGCTAACACTTTGACATCGACCAAGTAGGGTCTGAACTTGTCATAGGTGAATACCACTACAGACAGTTCCTTCTCCGTTGTTTGTCGAACTCTGGTCAATGCTTTTGATAATGATCATTTCTTGCATTGATCCAGCTCTGTCCCGATTGTATGGTTACTAGCGTTGCACATGATCTTGATAGGAAGAATCCAATCAGGAGGTTGTATGATGGGGGGCCTTCTCAGCTGACACTTCACCCAATTTGGGACAAGGTGGAGCCTTTGGGAATTCTCACGAACTCTATCCATATCCGCGAGGCATAAACCAAAGGTTGTCCATGGACTGAGACATCATCAAGGAATTCCTCCATGATGTTCTCGACAAGGACAAAGGATGTCCTTGATAATGGGAGAGAAGGCTGATATCATACACCTCTGTTGGTGCATTGCATAGACCAAACAATAAAGACAGGTGGAGGTAGATGAAAATTGACTAGTGCCTCACCACTTAAAGTGGGTGCTTACATGGGGTAAATAATACCCACATGCAGGTGTGCCTACCTCCCTCATCGCATCATTCAGCCAAAAGGCTGTTTGTCCGGTTCAAGCGATACGATGGGTGTTGGGGTTGATCCCCGTCTAGTCTGTAGAGAATACCTAAAAATGGACCGATACTTCTCTAAGACTGTTGCAGCCTGCCGAGCCTCATTCTCTGTCAGTTTATCACTAATGATGACTGGCGTGCTGCGATTGTCGTGAAGAGGTAAATATCTCTATTCCAAGTGGAAGAGAGACATGTCTCAATCCAGGTGGTAGCAATCAACAACTCTAGTGGAGGAGGCTGTGGTTCTCCACCATGTCGAGCTTGACTGCCCGGTTCTGCCCCTGGGATTGGGTGAGCATCTGAAAAATATGCTCATTGGTTCTTCACGGGGTCTGTCTAGCCCTTTGCGATAATGATCGTGCAAGGCTGAACTCACTGATCCTGCAAGGTTGATCAGGATGTTTTCTTTGTCAACTCTGAGCTATAGCTCGATCGTGATTAAGTTGACAAGATGCTCTATTGGCTGATCCAACAAGAAGATTTTGTCACCTTTGAGGATATCAAAGATGTGGAAATCTAGGATCACTCTGTTGCGCCCCTCAGGCACAACTTGGATAATTCCTTTGTTTTCCAACATCTGGCCGTTGATCCCTTTCAGGTGCTTATGAAAAATCATCGACAACTTCTTGTGTGTCAGTCCCCTCAATAGGTGGAGGGCATTAAAGCTAGGGTCGACTAGCTTCTGCTTCCTCCGTCATTCCTTGCTCGTAACCGCAGATAGACCCTTGGTCTGCGGTCGTGACTTTCGGAATGAATTACTCAGACCTTGAGCGTGCACACCTAACGTGGCAGATCCTTAAGGGAATTCTCTTGGTCTGGGGGTTTTTGTTCGCTCGTGTCGTGTGGTTGGTGGCGGTGGATCTAATGGAAGAGTGAGGATTTGCTGTTTGGTTCATGGGAAAGTCGGTGGGAGGGTCAGAAAACTGATCCTAAGGATGAGCACTATGTCTCAATCTACCAACGTTCATTGTATGAGCACCATACCAACGTTCCTAAGGAGAAGTTTGGTATGGTGCTCATACAACGATTCGTTGGTAGATTGAGACATAGTGCTCATCCTCAGGATCAGTTTTTCTGATTCTCCCACCGACTTCCCCATGAACCAAACAGCAAATCCTCACTCTTTCATTAGATCCACCGCCTCCAACCACAAGACGTGAGTGAACAAAAGCCCCCAGACCAAGAGAATACCCTTAAGGATCTGCCACATTAGGTGTGCATGCTCAAGGTCTGAGTAATTCATTCCGGAAGTCACGACCGCAGACCAAGGGTCTATCTGCGGTTAGGAGCAAGGAATGACGGAGGAAGTAGAAGCTAGTCAACCTTAGCTTTAATTCCCTCCACCTATTGAGGGGACTGAAACACAAGAAGTTGTCCATGATCTTACGTAAACACTTGAAAGGGATCAACGGCCAGATGTTGGAAAATAAAGGAATTATCCGAGTTGTGCCTGAGGGGCGCAGCAGAGTGATCCTGGATTTCCACATCTTCGATATCCTCAAAGGTGACATAATTTCTTGCTGGATCAGCCAGTAGAGCATTTTGTCAACGTAATCACGATCGAGCTATAGCTCAGAGTTGACAAAGAAAACATCCTAATCGACCTTGCACGATCAGTGAGTTTAGCCTTGCACGATCAGTATCACAAAGGGCTAGATAGACCCCGTGAAGAATCAATGAGCATATTTTTCAGATGCTCATCCAATCCCAGGGGCAGAACTGGGCAGTCAAGCTCGACATGGTGGAGAACCACAACCTCCTCCACTAGAATTGCTGATTGCTGCCACTTGGATTGGAACATGTTTCTCTTCCACTTGGAATAGAAATATGTACCTCTTCACGACAATCGCAGTAGGCCGGTCATCATCAGTGATAAACTGACAGAGAATGAGGCTCGGCAGGCTGCAACAGTCTTAGAGAAGTATCGGTCCACTTTCAGGTATTCTCTACAGACTAGACGAGGATCAACCCCAACACCCATCGTATCGCTTTGAACCGGACAAACAACCTTTTGGCTGAATGATGCGATGAGGGAGGTAGGCACACCTGCATGTGGGTACTATTTACCCTGTGGAAGCACCCACTTCAAGTGGTGAAGCACTAGTCAATTTTCATTTACCTCCACCTGTCCTTATTGTTGAGTCTATGCAATGCACCAACAAAGGTGTATAATATCAGCCTTCTCTCCATTATCAAAGACATCATTTGTCCTTGTCGAGAACATCATGGAGGAATTCCTTGATGATTTCTCAGTCCATGGACAACCTTTGGTTTATTCCTCACGGATATGGATAGAGTTCGTGAGAATCCCAAAGGCTCCACCTTGTCCCAAATTGGGAGAAGTGTCAGCTGAGAAGGCCCCCATCATACAACCTCTTGATTGGATTTTTCCTATCAAGATCATGTGCAACGTTGGCAACCATACGATCAGGATAGTGCTGGATCAATGCAAGACAACTTCATCATCCAAAGCATTGACCTAGAGCTCAACAACAACGGAGAAGGAACAGTTGGTATTCACCCATGACAAGTTCAGACCCTACTTGGTCGATGTCAAAGTGATAGCACACGGACCATGTTACACCAAGATATCACCTGACCAAGAAGGATGACAAGCCACAACTCATCCGTTGGATTTTTGCTCCTTCATGAATTCGCTTCACGAATCAAAAGAAGAAGAGAGCAAATAAATACGTGGCATATCATCTCCCAAGGATACAAGTTCAATCACATGAGATGATACTCTCTCAAGGGTAACTTTACGAACTTGGATTTACGCCCTTAGAGAGAAGGAATTCGTTCACCTTACCAGATTTCACCAATGGGATTCATATCATAATGATTTACTCCATGGCTGCAACCCACACTGTGAGACCTGCAAGATTCTTTAGCATATGAGCTATGGGATTTTTTTTCTTTTCTTCCATATACCTTGTGCTAAGATCTGGCCAACCAAGCACACATACACTAAGAGTTTTTGCGGAGCCCATGATGCTATACTCATTGAGTCAACTTCAGTAGAAAGACTAACAAGCATCTTGGTGATCGTGGACTAAATGTCCATAGTGGTTGAAGCACTTCATGTTGTGGATGAGGGGATGAAGACTCACACTCTACCCTTAGAAGTGCAATAGCAGGTTGGAAGTAAATCACCGGGTAGCAACTCCATACCATCATCAGGTAGTCAATCAGAAACATCGACAAAATATCATGAAAAATCTGACATGGAGAAGGGATGGAAGGGCAATCACCCGAGATACTTTGTGCACACTGAACATCATTCCCATTAGGAGATCAAAAAGGTGAAACATAGACCCCAATCAGCCGGAGTCAAAATGATGAAATCAAATGGCTGAATTGGAGGATGGAGAAGGAAGGTTTTCCTTTATGCTTCTCCTCGAGGACAATGACAGGGATGTTTTCAGTTGAAAATATTCCTCGAGCCCGACATCCCGGAACTCGAAGTTATGGACTGCTACGAGTATCCGAGTTACAACCATAGTCCGTGGTCATGGCCAAACCTAAAATGTGCCATTATCTTAGTATAGGTTTGGGTGCTGAAATTTCCCTTTTAATTTTTGATTTCCCAAAGTTTGTTTTTCTAGCAGCACCGCCTTATTTCCCTTTTGAATAAAATGTTGCTTTGTTCTACCATGCCTTGAGTGGTTGGTGCACACTTGTGTGCCAACCACACCCCTGCTCTAACTCTACACTATATGTGTAGAAAACAGGACGAGCAACACATCAACAAGCAGTGTTCACCCGTGCCCAAATAACCATATGGCAACCATCTGCTGAGATTGAACTACGCACGGAGGTTTGAAACCCTTTCTCCTGTTTCCTTTCATGGTTTTAATTCAAATGCGAGCATGAGTTCACGACAATTAAAATTTGAATGAAACACCTAGAAAGAGATGGAATTCCTACATGTTTATCAAAGGTGCATAAGCTTAATTTTCTTTGCAAGTACCAATGTGCCTTTAGAACTTTATGATAGGATCACTCGATCTTTCGCTTATTGACCCTTACGATATAATGACATGAGAGGCTTGTTCTTTTCTAATTCAAAGTCTTGGAGAATTTTATTTTGAAAAAGAAATGAGCCAACTCTCGTTCACGCTCAACTTTGCCAAGTCCCATCCAGAGCCATATTATACATGACACAGTTTTGAATCTCCACATAGCTATCTTGTACATTTTGAGCTTGATCAAACATCTTGCCTTCTGAGATATGCATGTTTATCCTAGCACCTTGGTCATTCACGTACACGTCTCATCAAATAAAGTCCATAATAGAATAAAAGTCCATCAAAAGTGGTTCTCAAGCAGCTGTTCATCCCCTGCAAAAAAAAGGAGAAAAAAATGATGAGTGGGAGGTCCTACTCGAGCAAAAAAACAGAGAAGAAGGGCTAAGATGGAAGAAGCTAGAATCAAATACCACTCAAGGACATTCATCATCCACACTCACTTACACTTGACCAAAGTTCATGGTTGACATGATCTCTCGGAGACAAGTTATTTGATCTCGCAACATAGATGGAAGAGATAAGCATTTCTATCGATCCCTGCCTTGAGCCCCACATATAACCTTGTAGAGGTAGGTGAGGCTGCTTGAAAAGCCTTAGTGGGGATCAAACACTTTGAGCGACTAAATGGCTTGAGAGAATGAGAGCATGCCTCCATTTTTCTGAAAAAAGAAATAATACAAAATCTCCAAGTACTGAGAAGGAGGAATCAGGCTCTCCATTGATTTATTCTGAGGTTCAATAGGTGAAAGTGAAGGTGTTAGCCACCTGGATTCCAAGGTATGAGGGAAAGCTTTGAAATAATTCTTATGCATACTTTTGATTTCATGACCCTAGGCTTTGCTTGATCCTCTGGATCTAACTCAACCCTTTGCTCGGGACGAGCAAAGTCTAGGTGTGGGGGCGTGTTGGCGGTCGATATCCATGACTTTTACCGCCAACATTTCTCCAGATTTCATGCTCATATAGTGATAATAATGCTAATATCATTTATACTAATGAGTTCCATGAGTTTTGTGCACCAATATGTTTTGCAAGGAAATACAATAATATGGTGCATAAATATCAACATTGCTGAAGCCATACAAGTGAAGGTTCATCTCGAGACAAAGGAGACTTGTACATGGTGCAAAAGTGACCCAAATCACATATTTGACAGAACCATGTCGAAGAGCTTTCCGAGATGATCGAAATGGATATTTGGATGACCCAATTCGGAGTCCGGACGAGAGAGTTACGCATCCGGGAAGATCGCCGGCAGAACCCTGCCAGGCCGGTCGGCCTGACTTAGGCCGATCGGCCTGGACAAGGCCGGCCGGCCAGCAATCATCCCCAAAATGCTCCAAACTTTGCACAAGGACCTTAGGGAGTCACCAATGGACCTCAAGCAAGAAGTGACAAGAATAAATGAAGTTAAGACCGAAAGGCCTAGGCCATGGATTGGAAGGTCCACCTACCTAGGATTCTCGAACAACTTCAACTCAACGCAACCAAAA
This sequence comes from Urochloa ruziziensis, assembly GCA_015476505.1. Taxonomy (NCBI): domain Eukaryota; kingdom Viridiplantae; phylum Streptophyta; class Magnoliopsida; order Poales; family Poaceae; genus Urochloa; species Urochloa ruziziensis. The sequence goes on along the minus strand of CM027120.1, from coordinate 9,670,128 downwards.
CCGCGTCAAGGGACAACATGCAACTGTTGATGAGCGAGTCGGTGCAACAGAGGGCCGAGAGGGGCCAGGTCCAGGCCAAACGGCCTCCCCTAGGCCGGCTGACCCCCAACTATCGAGCTTGAGGTGAACGCCACCACAACCGTCATAAGGACATCATCAGGAGCGTCCACAAGAAAGCCGGTGCCAGATGGCGACAAACCCAGGCCGAACGGCCTTGATGAGGCCGGTTGGCACACTTTTGTGGCGGTTACGCCTCCTCTTTTGCATGCAAGCTAAACAAGTAGTTGGCGTCACTCCTAAGCAGGATTTCACCCTTGGAGGGCTATAAAAGGCGTCCATCACATCCACACAGGACACACCATCCATTGGAGAGAAGAGAAGGCTCAAGATGTAGTCCACTATCTTAGAGTAGAGTAGGGAGCGTAGTGGGTGAGTGCTTGGGTGACAGCCAAGCGTGTAGAGGGAGTTCGGGAGTCACCTCGGCCTTCCCTCAACATTGTTCCGCCCCCGAGGAATAAAGCTTCAAAGATATCTTCAGTAATTTCCTCGGTCCCTTGCCTTAGTATCTGGCTAGTTTACTATTTACTTTCAGCAATTTATCTTATCTACCTTTGATCTGCGGGTACCTGATTCTGCGCGAGTGACAGGGACTCTTGTTTGGGGTTTCCTTTATACCCTTCGCGTTGGGTGGAGGTCAGTGGCTGAAAGCTTAGGCGTGGTGCCTGTGCTGGCTAGCCACCTCAGGTTGTGTTGCACCCCATGGAACTGCAGTGGTAGGCGGCAGGTGGTGACACCTCTGTCCGTCCTTTGTACTCCACCACGTTCGGGTGTACTCATAACAGTAGTGTTGAGCCCGGAAGAACCCCTCTCTCACCCTGTTCTGAGTTCTTCCCGTTCTAGCCGTCGAAGCAGATCATGTTAGGTTAAGATAGGTTGTCTGGGGTAACGAGTGGCTAACTAAGGTTAAGCTCTCTACACCCTTTACCCTTTTCTTCCCTGGTGGGTCTGGTTAATATATTTCTAGGCTAGTCGCGTCTACTGTTTCTTGGATTTGACATCCAGGTTTCTACTCCCCTAGTGAAAGGCTACATCGTACTCCATGTGCTTGCGGATTTAGTTAGGCTAAGGAGTGCCAACAACAACACAACCTGAGGTAGCTAGCCAGCACAGGCACCACGCCTAAGCTTTCAGCTACTGACCTCCACCCAACGCGAAGGGCTATAGACGAAACCCCAAACAAGAGTCGCTGTCACTCGCGCAGACTCAGGTACCCGCAGATCAAATGATAGATAAGATAAATTGCTGAAAGTAAGTTGTGAACTAGCGAGGTACTAAAGTCAAGAGACCGAGGACTAACTGAAGATAACTCCTGAAATATATTCCTCGGGGGCGAAAATGTTGAGATGAGGCCGAGAAGGAATCCCGGACCCTCTCTACAAAGCTTGGCTGTCACCCAAGCAACTCACCCACTCTCTCCCTACTCTAATTCTAAATATGAGAGCACTTTCACTGAGCTTCTCTTCTCTCCAATGTGGTGTGTGTCTTGAGTGGGGGTGAATGGCGCCTTTTATAGCCTCCCAAGGTCGGTAGTCACTGTAACCGTCACGCTACCGACCTGCTTAACTTCCACGCCGAAGATGGTCACATGAGGGTACAGCAGCGGGCCAACTGGCTTGGTGTAGGCCGATCGGCCTACACCTGGCTCCTCTAGCCACTGTCTTCGTCGTGGACGCTCCTGATTGCTTCCTGAGGTCGGTAACGGTTGCGTTCGGTTTAAGCTGTCCAGGAATCCTAGGTTGTTGGCCCTTCAATCCATGTCTTTCCCACCCTAGGCCTTCCGGGTCCTTTGGTCAAATTGACATCAAATGCACGGCTCATGATCATCCTTGATTCATTAGTAGACTTGTGGATCAACACCGTGACCAGAAGATGGGATAGGGGGCCGGTCGGCCTGGCCGGCCTGGCCCTGTGCCCAAATGCTTCCATCTTTTCCTCATTTGCTCCTTCACTCACAAATTGTACAAAACTTATGGAACTCATTAGAAATAATCAAATTCACTTTGTTATGAGCAAGATGAGCCTGAAATAGAGCAGAATGTTGGTGGTAAAATTGTGTCATAATGACCACCAACAATGGTGGTTATGAAGTTGACTCCTTAAATTTTCGCTGCTGCATAGAAAACCTCGTCCTGTCCTTGAATACTTTTATACCCTAGAATTAAGCCACTTAAAGCTTGTCATATGAGAATGTCGATGTGGACCTATTCCATTCCTTGGTGACAGCTGTCACACCCGGTTTTCCACAGAAACCCGAATGCTGCCATATGTGTGCCCAGGAAGTCCACACAACACATATAGCTTACAAATATGGTATTACAGAGAACACAATGCTCGAATAAAACAATTTACATCAGAGTTTACAGAAATTACACAGCGGAAGACTATCTTATTGAATATTATCTTCTAGTCGAGCCTCAAGTCCACAGGGACACCGACTGGTTGACCACAGCTTAGACGTATGGAAGGTCTTCTGATAAATCTTCAGTCACTGCCTCAAATGATGCTCCATCTGATTACCCATCCGGGGTTTTGTTGATTGAAAGCAAGTGTAAGTATTCCCTCATACTTAGCAAGTATAACACAGAGGTATGAAAGGCTTAAACAGGCTGACTCGGGTTTACTGCATTAGCACTTTTAGTTGATTCGTTTTATCATTCCCTGATTACTACAAATATGTGAGAGATCCCGATTGTAACCCCAATTAAAGATGTAAGTATAATTAGAACCATAGAGCATCATCATCAACATCATCATCATCTTCTAATCAAAAAGGATCCAGGCCGCTCGTGACCGAGAGCACGGCTATCATGATAGATTTACACTCTGCAGAGGTTTCACCCTTTACCCAACCGTTAGCGTAAAAGCTCAAAGAGCTTTCAACCCAACCACGCACGTACCACACTTCCGAGGTGTGAGTGCATAGGGACGCTACAAGGTTTTTCACAAGACACCCTAACAAGCACAGTAGCCGTTTTGGTCCAACTTGCAGCGCATGACCCCAAGGCATCGAGATTGACTTACGCCTATGGATAAACGCACCATAGGGGGATCAATGGCGTCCAGAGCGCGGGCATCGCCCTTTCGGCGCAACGTGTGGAGTTCCCAATCGCTGAGACTCCCAGCACGGGACTGTGCCTAACGAGACATAGCCTACGGATCTCAGAGCGCAGGTGAGTCCGTCCTCGATGGATCAAGTCCATGCTTGCACCGCAAGCTCCCCACGTACGCCTTTCAGTAACCACTGGCAAGCTAGAGACGTACAAGCTACTTGACCAAGACCAGAGCCATAATAGTTCCGGCGGCGGCGACTGGTTCCTGGGTTGCCGCTTTCCGAACCGGACCTTACGGAGAGACACTAGAGCATTCACAAAGCAAAGCTCTAGCTCCCTGAACCATGTTGCTAAAAAGCAAGTTTTACCTTCATGTTGAAGTGAACCTTTAAATCAATATTAACAATTAAATAAAGGTGACAGTAGCTGCGCTTAGCAAAGACTACCCTTAAATGCATAAACCCGAGGTGTCAAGGAATTGGGTATTAATACTAGGATCAACCTTAAGGTAATCAGAATTAGACACATGCAAGTATGAATGAATGATTAAAGGTGAATAGGTTGCAAGGAATTTCCATGTTACACTTGCCTTAAATCCAGTTAATGGTTGCTCAAGGCCTTCAATTCTCGCTCTTCAAACTCTTGTTCTTCAGGATCATTGAACGGCATTCCTTCTCCTACTCGTAGCAATCATCTGAAGCAATCACTCTAGAGCAAACATACAAGCAACAAACAGAGACAACTAAGAACAATACATCAATCAAAAGAAAAGCTTTGAAAGAACGTTCTAAACGACAGGGCTCGATCGAGGGACACGCGACCACGAAGAAACGCTTAAGGCGGACTACGGGTGAGAAGAAACAACTATCGAAAGGTTTCTGATTACCAAGCAAAGGACTATATGCTGGATATATTTTAATTAAGTAAAATCATGTATATAGGTTATTTCAGAGAAACACCCTATTTAGAATTAACACAAGTTATATTTGCATTTGAAAAGCGGAAGTAAACTTAGTCAGATTTTATTTATAATTGTTTATGTACCGATTATACAAATTCAACATTTAACTTTGGAAAAGAGAGGTACATGAACATCTAATCGAATAACCCTGTTCTTCGTGTTTTACTAATCAATTTATTATTAGAAATAAATTTAGATAGTATTAGTCATATTAACTTTATTCTTTAAAAACCGAAGTATAACCTATTTAACTTTTATTTAAGAAACCATATGAATTCATATGTTAATCAAATTAACATTTAATTTAGAAACACGAGGTGTGGCTCTAATTGAATTTTATTTAGGAAACATAATTAAATAGCTTTAGTCAAATTGATATTAGTTATGAAAATCGAATGTAAGGCCTAATTTGCTTTTAAGTAAGAAAAGGCATTCTATTTGACATTAATCAAATTAATTCTAAATTAAATTATAAAAGCAAGTTTCATGGTAAACAACTCCTCTAACATAAGTTTTATGTTATTACGAACCTAACGCAACTTGAACAGATCGAAACGGAGCTAAACGTGGATTCTACAGGCATTTAAAGGCTATGGGGACCTATTCGCGATTTACTATAGCCAACAGGGGCTAGCAGAGAAGTTTCACGTGACTCAGTAAATAGTCACCGTGAAAAGATAATTTCTCGGGGTCAGATCTGTAAAAGTCCAGGCCTTGGGCTGGATTGATAGAACCTAATAGTTCTAAGGGGTTTTCTGCAAGATCTGCAAGACACAGGAAAAAGACTAAAGATTACAGAATTCCTCAGGGGGCCAAACGCAAAAGTGCAGGGGCCTTCTTCTTCCTCCCGCTACAGCCGGCCAGCGGCTCGGGGCGGTGAAATCGCCGGCAGCCTGGGCGGCCAGGGGCTCGGCGGACAGGGGGGAATCGGAGAGGGGCGCGAGGGGGGTCTCGTAGAGGTGCTCACCAGCGGCGGAGGACGACGGAGGCGGCCGGATTTCGGCCGGGGGCGGCGGACGGCGATGGCGGCCCGGGTTCCTCACGGTGGCGGCATTCCGGTGCCATGGCGGGGTCGGCGAGCGGCAGCGGAGGCGCGGCTCGGCGACGCGGTTCTTGTGGTGCCCTCGATTCGGCCCGGCGGGCAACGGAGGCGGCGGAAGGGCGGCGAAGGCCGGCGGCGGCGCTGCGCTCCGGCGGGGCGGCGACTCTGCACGCGGCGTGGGAGAGCAGGCGGTGGCGGACAACGGCGGCGGCAGGCGGGCGCGGGCGAGGGCGCCTCGGCCTTTAAAGGCGCGCGGGGAGGGGGCGAGGTAGGCGCGCGGCGCGCACGCCGTGATTTCCGCCGGCGGCGGCGGCGGCGGCGCGCAGGCCGTGGGAGGCGGCTGACGGGTGGACCGGCGCGGTTGGGCCGGCCTGCTGGGCCACAGCGTTGGTGGGCTGGCTGCTGGCTGCTGGGCCGCGAGGAGCTGGGGTCGCGGCCTGCTGGGCTATCGGCAGGGCTGCGGGGTGGGCTGCGCTGGCGGGGCGAGCTGGGCCGGCGCGAAGGCGGCCCAGGCGGGGGGCGGCGCTAGCGGGTCGGGCTGAGGCGGGTCGGGTCGGGTTCTCGGATCCGGCCCGATCCGTTAAGGTTAGGGTTTTCTCTTTTTTTCTGAATATAATTTTCTGCGCAAAACAAATCCAGAAAAAATCCAGGAAATGTTTTTAAAGCACGAAAAATACCCAGAAGATCCCAAAAATTCCAGAAAAATTGCCAGAGGTAGATTGGGACAAGACGAGTCCAAATAAAATATCAGGAGCTCATGAAAAGGATTGTAGAGCCTTCTAATAAATAGAAAGAGCTCGAGGTAAAAGAGAATTAGATTCTGGAAAAGTACAGAAAATTCTCAGAAGAACCTAAACGTCGCATAAATGCATTTTTAAAACCTGAGCACTCATGAAACACCATAATGCACCAGCATGAATGCAACGCACATGACAACTTATTTAATTTCAAAAGAACAAACAATTGCTTTTCTTACACTAAATTCCCTGTAAAACAAATAAATGTTGAAAAAGTTTTAAAATTATGAGAAATCGTTGTTAAATTTTTCTTTCTAATCACATCCTGAAATCCAGCAATTTCAGGGTGTGACAACAGCTCATGAGATTTGTAGGTTCAGATGCCTAGCCTGAGTTCAACCACGACAATTGGTGTGACTGAAGGTTGTGGCGCTATGCCTAAGTTTGCTTGTGGGGATGACCTTCTATATCGATATGGAGGCCCTCATGCTTGGCAACAATTGAGTTGTGTTTCTTATTGTCCTTTAGCTCAGCAGACTTGCATCAAACTTGCATTATCATCACTTTGAGGCATAATAACTAAATATATTACCACTTTTTATCATGGTATGAATGTGATATTATGCTGAGATGAGTTTTGTACAAGACGCTACTAATCAAGGGACTGTCACAAGAGTACAATATAGAGAGTCGGATTCTCAAAATTGAGAACCTGGTTAGTGCCGGTGGGCAGAACGGCTATGGGCTAGCTGATGAGGGGCCGCTAGCACGACCGATGTGCAGCATGCAACCGGCAGAGCGACCAAGCTGACTGTTGAGTGGTGGCAGAGCCGGGCAAGGCAGATGGCACAAGGCACATCAATTCAATCGCAGCGATGGGTAGTAGGACACAGTTACTTGTGGCATGATGTAGGATGAGCCTAAAGATGGCAACGATCATGAAATATCTGTGTGCCTATGGATACCAAACCCAATGGGCGCAGATTTGGATCTAGGTTTGAGTCCACTGACACAAGTGTGGGATGACTCTAAACCCAACGGATGTCTGCTAACAGATCTGTAAAAATGATATCCGCGTCCATAAATCTACTAGACCCGCTAAGATTGCCAACATGTGGACCGCAATCATGTGAAGTATATATACACCAGAGCTTCGGTTTCTCCAAAGTAACCCCCTCCCCCTTTGCCCCCTCATCCTGGGTGCCACCCCCTCTCCCAAGTCCTCTATGGCCCCGATTTAGAACGAAACTCTAGCACCGCCACCCAAACTCTCCCGACTCTACCCTCTCGATCCAGCATCCGCTGCACGTCCGCTCCCGCCTCTCACCCCCTTGATCTTGCTCCTCTGCGTCGGTTGCCCTCCTTGTCTGCCATCTCGAGTTGCCCCACTACCGGATTCCCTCATCGCCGATCTTGTTGACTTGCCCTGACGTCAATCGTGCTCCTTGTCAGACGTCTCACGCTGTCATCGTGCCGGCTGACCTCGTCGCTGGCCCGCTCGAGCCATCCTGTGCCAGCAGCCCATCCTCGCTGCCCTCTACTTGGCTTTGCTCGAACGCACCGGTGTTCCCGTGGGCATGTGATGCTAGCAGATAGTGGGCACGAGTGTTATTTGTTGCCTGTTGCACATAGCGGGCACGAACGCGAGCATGAGTTTTTCTCGCGGCCATTACAACCCAGTTTTGACCATCAACAATTCGGTGAAATGAGGATGATCATACCATGTTCCATGCATAAAAGTATTTATACTAACAAATTCCATAAGTTTTGGATGAGTTATGGTTGCAGGATGAAACAGATGAAACAGGGGCCAAACCTGGCATAGGGACAGGCCGGCCGGCCTAGCCTAGGCCGACCGGCCTCCCCTGGCCAGGTCTGGCCACGTCACTGATCCACAAGCTCAAGCAAATACCCAGGATGATCAAGCACCGTGCAATCAACGTCAGTTTGATCCATGGACCCGAAAGGCCTACAGTGCAAGACACATGGATTAGAGGGCCCACAACATCAGATTCTTGGACAACCTCAGCTGAACGCAACCACTACCGACCTCAGGAAGCAATCTGGAGCGTCCACGACGAAGGCGGTGGCCTGGGGCGCCCGGTGTAGGCCGATCGGCCTACACCAGGCCAGCCGGCCTGCTGCTGCCTCTTCACGCGACCATCTTTCATGTGGAGGTTAAGCAGGCTAGTGGCGTGACAGTTACGAGTGCTACCGAACTTGGGAGGCTATAAAAGGCTGCCCTCTCTTCCATCCAAGACACACACCACACTTCTCAAGTCTTTACTTGATGGGAGCTCTTGTACCTTTTCCATTTCTTAGATTAGGATTAGAGTTGGGAGTAGAGTCGAGTCGAACTTCGCTCGGATCTTCGGAGTTCTTCAGAGTTCTAGTAAAGCTCTTGTATCCTTTTCTTCTTTTGAAGAGTTTATCATAACAATACTATCTTATTCAGAGCTTAAGTTATTTTTTGTATTTATTTCTTGCTCTTTCTTAGAGTAAAGTTCTTAGCTCTGTTCAGAGTTAAGTTTTGTCTCCCTTTAGTTTTATTGTAGAGTTTAGTCTTAGCTCTACTGGGTTTTATCTCGTGGGTTTGCTCGCCTTGACCGGGCCGTAAGACGCCTTAGGGAAGACGGGGATTTCTCTTGACAGGCCTCAAGAAAAATCTTAATCTTCGAGTGCAGACGTGGTGTCTGGCTTGTTGATTAACTAGGAAGTGTGTTGCACCCCACGGAACTGCAGTAGTAGGCGGCAGGTGGTGACAGCCCTGTCCGTCCTTCGTAGTCCACCACGTTCGGGTGTATTCATAACAGTAGTGCTGAGCCCGGAGAACCCCCTCTCTCACCCCGTTGTGAGGTTCTCCCGTTCTAGCCGTCGAAGCAAGCTCTGTCCCCGGTATCTAAGTTAGAGTCTAGGCTATGGCTAAAGTGTCTTTTGCTCTGAGTTAGGAAGTATCTAAGTCCGGTCTCTCCCAACATCTTTCCTTTTCTATAGACTTAGGAGCTTCTGTGTGTCGCTGGTCTTTCATACCTTCTATCCGGTCATTCACTTTACCATTATCCCTCAAACCTAGAGTTTGTACCCTTGGGTTTTTGGCTTGATATTTCTGGCAAGATTTATCATATCATTATTCAATACACTTTAACCATATGCTTCCCTGCAGAAATATAAATACGATACCCTGGGATAACTCTCGAGGTGAAGTGCTATAACGAGATATATTATGTGCGCTTGCAGAATCCATTTTGCAATACAACGACATATATCTTTGCGCTCTTGAGCGTTGCTAAAAACGTGACGCTAAGGAGTGCCAACAAGCATTTCTGGCGCTGTTGCCGGAAAGCAATTGGCTAAAGTTATTGTTGAATTATTTGATAGTCTTTACAGATTTACCAAACCACTAACCCTAGTGACCTCACCACTGCAACATTTCGTCTATTTTTGATGTGTTTGCAGGGTAGTGCATGACTGGTTTCAACCTACCGTCAAACTTTGATCCAAATCCAGAACGCATTGGAAGAGTAGTGCGCAAAATAGTCGTACCTCCTCAGATTTCACTCAGGTCAAGCAACATTCTCGAGTCGTCATCCGACTCCGAGTTCGAACTAGACACAGGTTCATCGTATTCTTCGGCCCCAGAATCACCAGAGATGGCTCAGCCGAAGAAGACACTTCGTGAGTTCTCAGCCCCGTCAAGCAGCAACTTTCTGGGACTGTTGAACGCAGAGGAAGAGGGATTTGACCTGAGGTCTGGCCTAATCAACATGGTCCAGGCCAGTCCTTTCTGCAGAAAGGCAATTGAGGACGCCAACGCTCACCTTCGGATTTTTCTGGAGGTGTGTAGCACTATCAACCCCAATGGCACGCCGATCAACAACATCCGCCTATAGCTCTTCCCATTTTCTTTACATGGGAAAGCCAAGGAGTGGTTCTATGCCAAAAAAGCATCTTTTGAAGGAAACTGGCAGACATGCGCCGACGCATTTCTGACCAAGTATTTTCCGGTGGGCAAGACCAACGTCCTCCGATGGAAAATCACTAGCTTTCAGCAGCTAGACGGAGAGTCAGTCCCAGATGCTTGGGAGCGACTGCAAGAGTACATTGCAGCCTGCCCCCACCATGGAGTGGAAGAGTGGTTGATCACTCAAAACTTCTTCCACAGCCTGAGCCGCCGATCGCAAGAGCACTTGGATGCAGCTCCGGGAGGAGCTTTCCTCTCGCTGGATGTAGACACTGCGAAGGCACTCATTGAGAAAATATCCTCTCACCAAAGTTGGGTGGGTGGGAGACAAGCTCCCCGCACCAAGGAAGTACACCAGATTGACTCCGTCGACATGCTGACCGCTAAGATGGACCTTCTCTTGAAGAAGATTGAATCTCCCGGAAAGGAGATGAGTCAGATTGTGGAAGACCGAATCACATGCGAAACATGTGGAGAAACAGGACACTCGGGCACTAGCTGCCCGATGACACAAGAGGAAGCCTGCTTCATTGGAAACAACAACAATTCAGGCTTCTGTCCTCAACAAGGTTGGAATTCTAAGCCTAATTTCCCCTTCGGCCAACAGCAAGGTAATGGCTCTAATAGCGGTTTTCAATCGTCGTTAAAGGACATCTGGTACGGACAAAAACAAATTAACAATAGCATTAGCAAGAAATTTCTTGCTAATGATAAAGTTATGGAGTCGATGGCCTCCCAGATAGAAGCTTTCAATTCTGTCGTTAAGAACCAGCTGAGCTTCAACAAAATGATTGAAACTCAAGTAGCTCAGCTGGCCGCATCTTGTCCTAACCCAAATGCGGGGAAGTTACCCAGGCAACCAGAGGACCCTTTTAAGGAAAATGTTAGTGTGGTAACCACGCGGGCTGGTAAGTCCACGCGGGATCCACACAATCCTCAAGATGCAGGTACCCGACAGAAGGAAGCTAGCCACGTTGAGCCAACCGCCGAAGAGGAAGACGACGAGGAAACCATCCCTGTCTCGAAGGAGGGGAACGAGGCACCACAAGCCTGAAGCCAAGAATTCTCTAATTCTTGGGAGACCAATCTTGAGTACCGCGAATGTAAACATCGACGTGGGAAAAGGGACTATTTAACTTAGGATCAACGGAGAAACCGAGAATTTCTCCTTCCGTCCTAAGGAGACCCCTGAACAAGTCAATATGGTCAGAGAGATCACACCCAGAAATCCCAGGATGCCAACCATAGAAACACTCATGAAAATGGTGGAAGCCCTCGCTGCCAAGGAAAAGAAAAGACATGACCGCTATCATGCGCGGCGAAGGATATCAAGAGCCAAAGTACTGGAAGAGCAAGCAAAGCGCGACAAGGAAGTTGAAACCAAGCCCCGTCCAAACCGAAAGGAATGGCGGGTGAAATCAGCCCCGAACGAAGAATCGGAGAGTTCCGCTCAGGACGTAAAACTCGAGCCCTCGCCATAAGGTATATGGTACGTATCCATGCATTGCATATAGAATAGGTTTCCCTTTCTAAATCTTTCTTTCAAATCAGCATGTCTGATTTTCGAAACTTGCATTCATATTTTACTTATGCATCACTTAGCATATAAAAAATTGGCCAAATTTCAGGCCGGCCGGCCCCACCTAGGCCGGCCGGCCTCACTTGTCATCTTCTATGGCCAGATCAAAGCAGCAAGGAACAAGCACATGTGAATGGGCACGACACAAAAGGATGGAGGAAAATGGGCAGCACACCAGGCCGAATGGCCCCATGCAGGCCGGCCGGCCTCTCTCCACCGTTGCCGTCCCATCCTCACCTACCAGCAGCACCAGGAGTAGTGGAGTGACCACCGACGCACAGGATGGGCATGACCAGCGCCATGTGCAGGCCGAACAGCCTGCCTCAGGCCGGCCGGCCTCCCCCTGCCGTGCCTCTATAAAAGCTGACGCCCAGCTCAAGAGCAACTCGCCCCAAGCACAGGTATGCATGCATCCTGAGCACTTCCCTTCTCCCTCGCTCCGAATTTTGAAAATCTTTAAGTAAGGTTAGATTTAAGCCACAAGAAATTTCTGCTAAAATCCATTCTTGAATTCTTGTGAGAACAAACCCCTGCCGGTTGAACGAGAACATTTGTGGTGGTTCTTACCCCGCAAGAACGACTAACCGAGTTGTGGTGATTAATCTCCCACAAGAACGCCTAACTTCTGACTGCCTAACCCCTGATTTCCTTTGGGTATTGTGAGACTAACCTTTTGCAGGAATCATGTGCACAAAGGCACGTCAGACAGCACATGGAGTCGTGACCAAGCTTAGCTCCTCGAGCTCCCACCGCTCTCAGGGATCATCCGCTTCCCGGGGCACTATGTCTGTCGACTCAACTCAACAAGACACAGAGTCCCAGGAGGAGGAAGTGCCCCGAAACAGGCTCCGCATCCGAATCATGACTCGGGTCGAGCATATCGTTGCTCGATCTGAAGGAGAGAGAGCGGTGCTGGCCAAGCTCCAGGACCGCTACTACACGCATGCCAAGTACTTCGATCCCATGCTGCTGATCAGGACCGGTCTCGGAGGAGACATGGAACGGGCTTTCAACAACGCCGGATGGCAAAACTTCTACCCCGTCTCGGAAACAGGTTCACACTTCCTCACTATGGAGTTTTTGATGAGTTTGAAAGTCGAAGTTCTTCCCAACGAGACAAATATTTGCTTTCGATTTTTCAACGAGGATTTTATCTTGACCCCGAAGAAACTCAGTGAGGCTCTTAGTTTCAACAAGAGATGCATCATTGATGCCAACCTACTGGTGACTAACCACCGGTACAACCGTGCCGCATGGTGGGATAGCATCACAGGTGAGCCATCCTCGGGGGAAAATAGCATCACTACCATCCAGAACCCCACCCTTCGTTTTCTGGCGAAGTGGATTGCTATGGTGGTTCACCCACGAGCTGAATTGCGTCTTTGCCTTTTATCTAATTTAGAGTGCTTGTATGCCATGGTTAAGAAAATTCGTTTCTCGCCTGTCATGAGCATGCTTGACGACTGGCAGAGGTTAGTCACTGGCCAAGCCACGATTGACATAACCTCGCTAGTCACCCGCATTGCCACCCACGTTGGTGCTTTGCAAGGCGCTCAAGTCACGTTCCTTCCCGCTACACAAGAGTATCACGCTTGCATTGGTTTAGACCATTTTATCCAGGGTCACTTGTTGCGCGAGGGCCCTAGCCATACTCTTTTCATGTGCTATCCTGGTTTCGTCGACGAAGTCGAGCTTCCATGCCTGGCTTTGTCGCTGAGATCAGCGAAAAGTCTAACCATGAAGCTCAGAAGGAAAGAACCCGCTCACCACAGTGTTGCAGGCCCTGTGACACATGGCAGGCAAACCAGGCATGACAGTGAAGCCGGAACGTCTACCGCACCTCAGCTCGAGTACCACCAGCAGCAGCAGCCCGAGTACCACTACCAGCAGCAGCCCGAGTACGACTACCACCAGCAGCCGATGGAGAATCCCACTACCCACATGAGCTTCGAGGAAGCTTTCGACTACCATCAAGGAATGGCGGGATACGGCCCGCAGGTCGGACCATCCGCCTCCGCCAGGTATGACTACGAGAACCCGGTCTCCCGGGGGATCGCTGATCTGAATACCAGGTTGGAGACGATGACTCTGCAACAGCAGCAGCTCAGAAATAAAGTTGCACACAACACCGACCTCATGCAACAGAACTGAGGGATGACCACATCCCTCCAAACCGACATGCACGACTTCTTCGACTACATGCATTACGACCCCAACTAGTACTACCAGTGAGCTTCAGCGAAGCTTGGGGGAGTCTCAGGTATGTTCGAAAGCACCGTACCTTGCCTTGCCTTGCCGTACCTTGCCTTGCTGTACCTTGCCTTGCCTTGCCGTACCTTGCCTTGCCTTGATATGATAATAATAATAATAAAATAAAAAATAAATAAAAATGTTGAATAAAAAAGCTCCTTATGTATGGAATATGGTTGATAACCTTGGAATGATGAATAATTGCTCTGTTTATGCCCTTTAAGTGCCTCATGCTTAATCTCTTACTTTCCAAGTATTTGAGTTCGTTGGCATTTAAGGATCCACCATGTTTATCTGTGGAAAGAGAGCACATGTTCATTGTTTAAGTTATTGTGAGTTTTGATATGGTTTGTTTCGAGGTATAACTGCATACCTACTAGGGAACCTCTCGGAAGTTTTTATAAAATATTACTTGGTGAATCTTCCCCGATGGTTTAAATGTCCTATTCAGAGCCTAAATAGTTATATATCTCATGAACTACCATATGCTATCTTGAGTTGCTTTGAGTCTTGTCGAATGGTAAAGTCCGCTTGCAGAAGGCACTTGTCATTTACCGGTCTTCCCATCCACCTCAGCCTCAAAATGTCCGACTAGTCAAAGTCCCGCTCCGGGGTTGACATCCACCGTCGATGACATATACTCACCTCACCACAAAGCTCACCCCAAAGGTCCTCAATCACTCCGTACAAAGTTTAATTCCTCTCTGTTACCAAAGTAAGAGAAGAGATGTATTCGAAAAAAAAAGAAGAGTTGGAGACAATGCTCCATTCGAAAAAAAAAGAAGAAGAGAGAAACATCTAAAAAGTATGAGAGAGAGAAAATAAGGAGTCCCAAGACCTTTGAGCATCACACCTTCTCCCTCTCCACTTGAACCCATGAATTCCAAAGACCGGAATTTGACGAGTGTCATCGCTCGCGAACCACTCTTCGACTCGACAACAGAAGTAACCAAGGTATGCCACTCTTACCCTACCTACAACTCCACTTCAGCCTTAGTGTAGGGAAAATTTGGTCAATCCCGACCAAGAGTGAGGATTAAACACCTTGAGTGACTCGAGAGCACCATCGGGAATGAATGACCCATCTTTTGAAAAATTCATATCTCCGAGATGGAACCTGAAAAGTTGCAGGAAATACTTCAGAGATGACCGTTCAGGCTCTCAACAGCCCAAGACGTGAACCGTGCAGCCCCATGATGAACCATGGTATGTGTGGGGGATATAGTACCCGGGTGCCTCACGAGCAAGCCTGGCAGCCCACCAAAAGGGGGCGGCCCAGCCCACTGTTCTGGACCTGAAGACGTGCGGGACAAGTCGGCGCACGGAGGAAGGATCTGGAAAGAGAAGTCCTAGTTGGAATAGGAATTATTGTAAAGAAGGAAAGGATTCTTAGAGATAGGATCGGATACAAACCGACTTGTAACCCTGCCCCCCAATATATAAGGCGGGCAGGGACCCCCTCCAAAACATCAGGTCTGAAGACAACAACTCACAATCTACGCAATACAACACCCCAAAACAGGACGTAGGGTATTACGTCGAGTTGACGGCCCGAACCTGTATAAACCCTTGCGTCTGTCCATCCTAACCATCCTGCTTCCGATCTTTGCGATCTTCCCTGCATTACAAATCACTTCCGTGGGCCACCCTGTGGAAGACTGCCGGAGATAATATCACCGACAGCGGCGCGCCAGGTAGGGGATATCGCCGAGATCAATCTGGCAAGCTCGATGGATCGCGTCAAGATCTTGGACAGCTGCAACCTCCCGGACGTCGACGAAGTCGAGATCCAGTTCGGGGACGTCATCACCGCCGCTTTGGATACCCAAGCGGCAGGAGCTACGGTCGCCACAGAGGTCTCCTCTCTGGCGCCGACTTCGGCCATCACGGCCCAATCCGGTCCGATCGCATCTGATCGTGCCGGATCTACCCAGCTGAGTCCATCGCAGAACGCGAGGCCAGACCAGTCGGGAACAGATCTACAATCACTCGGTTCCGATCCGACTCCTGAGAGTCGCGTCGCCGAATCGTCGCAGAGCGTAAACGCTCAACCAACACGCGTCCAGAGCCCTGAGGTCATTACTGTTCAGACCCCTGGCTTTTGCGCGCTTGCTCGGAAGCAGAAGAAGAAGGACATCGTCCAGTCGGATGATTACTTCTCTGGGAGCGACTCCTACGGGTTAGATCTACTGGGACCCTCAATCCTGGACGATGTGCCGGAAGGATACACAGTGTCCGATGCCTCTACAGAGCCGGAACTACTAGGATCACTCGGAGAATTGACTCCGAGTAGTTTGGAGCGTTATACGCCCACATCTGACTTCTCCGAGTCCGAGGAAGACTACCTCGCGCAAGAGGGAGTCGGATCATATTGCTACATGGTGGCGCCAGCAACGCCAACCAATCCTGTCTCAGAAGATGAGGTCACTCCTGCTGAGGAGACGACTGAAGCCAGGAACCAGCGTCGAGGACGCAATGCCAGTCGGGCGACTCGCAGAGCCGCACGACCGCACGGAGCCACCGCGTCAGGATCTGGCACTGCTCGACTCCAAGAGCCTCACTCTGAAGATCATCGTCGCCAACGGGATCAACACGAACGGAGGAGCACCCGGAACTTGATGCGCGACGGCATGTTTGAGTTCAATGGATACGACGTCTACGAGACACCGGTCCAGAACCTCGTTACTATCAACGAGGAAATCAATCGGCTGCCACCTAACACTCCGGGCCTGGAAAAGGTAAGGGCTCTCGTGCAGGCCGCCTCCGTCCAGGTTCACCAGATGCAAGGCAGAACGACCACGGACGCTCCTGAACCCGGTCCATCTCGACACCGGGCCGGCGGCGGATCGGGTCGTGATGAAGACCTCCGCACCACGATCAACAGAGATCGAGATGCGAGGGACATCATCACCAACAGCACCGAAGAGCGCCACCGTGAGGAAATCCGACGGCGCGAAGAGTACGATCGGGATCATGGAAATCCCCGTCGTAACCCCAACAGGAGCGGCTACTCGACGGAGTCAGACTACTCTGACCTCTTCGGTAGCCCAAGGCGCGGCAACAATGGCGGTCGCACTCCGCCACGACGACGAGTGCTTCCACCACCCAGGCGACCGACTCCACCAAGAGATCGAACTCCACCGCGCAGCAGAACCTACCGGCAGGACCGAACTCCACCCAGGACTCGGAACTATCGGAGGACCTGTTCCCCGCCCAGGGACCGGGATCGCAGGAGGGACAGCACACCCCCAAGAGCAGCTGACGGATCGGGACCGAGCGATTCCCGCCCTAGAGGTCGGATCGGCGGATTCCAGTCGTTCACCGAGCGCTTGAGAAGCGTGACGTGGCCCAGAGGCTTCAAGCTGTCGGATATTGACAAGTACGACGGGAAATCTGACCCATCTCAATGGCTTCAGATCTACTACACCGCCGTACAAGCGGCCGGCGGCGACGAGGACGTGATGGCAAACTATCTTCCCATCATGCTCACCAAGGACTGCCGCAACTGGCTGGCAGGACTCCCGCAGGACGCCATCGACAACTGGGAGCAGCTTACCGAACTCTTCATCGGTAACTATCTCGGTACCTGGGAAAGGCCCGGGAGCAAGCGGCTCCTCGGTCAGATCAGGCAGCGCAAGAACGAGACCCTGCACGACTTCGTGCGCAGGTTCTCAGAAAAGCGCAACTCCATCACGGACGTCACGGATCAGGAGGTGATGTCAGCTTTCCAGCGCGGCATCTCCGACGGGAGACTGATCCATAAGTGGACTCGGAAGCCACCCGCGACTGTCAATGACATGTTCCGGGTCGCTAGCACGTGGGCGGACGCCGAGATCGCGGAAAGAGAACAGCTCAGCGAGATCAGAAGTCGCTGGGAAGAAGAGAACAAGACGACTCGCAAACGCGACCGCCGCGAGGACGAAGACCGACACGACGACCATCGACGCAATGACAGCCAACCTCGCAAGAAGAAGAGCGAGGGAGACATGGTCGCCGCCCTGGACCGGTCCAGAGGCCGGGTAACTCCAGAGGACTTCCAGCGCATGCTCGATGAGCAATGCCCTTACCACAAACACAAGCACTCGGCGCGAGAGTGCTACGGGCTCAAGCGAGCCTTCACCGGGGGCAACAGAGGCCCTCCATACAGAAAGAGGAACGATGGTTCCCCGCGAGACGAAAGGCGAAACGACGAGCCCGGCGATGACTTTCAGGAAGCCGACCGAGTGGTCCGCATGATCTATGGCGGACCAGAGTTCGAGTCGAAGCGCCAGCAGAAGCTCACCCATCGCCAGGTCATGCACGCGAGGGAGCCACCGGTACCTGAGTACCTCAAGTGGTCAGAAGTTCCGATCACATTCACCCGGGAGGATCATCCAAACTTCATACCGAAGCCCGGGTCCCATGCCTTGGTGGTAGCCCCGACGATTCGCAACGTTCGGCTCACCAAGGTACTAGTCGACGGTGGCAGTGGCCTGAACATCCTCTTTGCTAACACATTGAAGGAGCTCGGCCTGACTACTCTCGACCTGAGTCCCCCCCAATCCGCATTCTACGGTTTGATACCGGGAGAGGGGGCAGAACCACTCGGGCACATCACGCTGCCCGTCACCTTCGGAGACCGGAACAATTACCGGACCGAGCACATGCAGTTCACGGTGGTGAACTTTGAAACTGCATACCACGCCATCCTTGGGAGGCCGGCACTCGCCAAGTTCATGGCGATTCCTCACTACGTCTACTTGCAGGTCAAGATGCCAGGACCGAAAGGCGTAATCACCGTCTTGGGAGACGTCCGAGTCGCATACACGTGCGAGCAGGAAACTCTCAACGCGGCAGCCGCCCTGGACATGTCCAAGCGCATGGAACAAGTACTGGCTGCATCACAGGAGGTGGACAAGGACGCTCTAGAGATCCCCACCAAGAAGCCAGCAAGAGAAGCCATTGCGCCAGGCAAGGAGACGGAGCTGAAGAGGATCTCTCTGGACTTGGACGACCCAAAGAAGACGGCCATCATCGGGGCAGAGTTGGACCCCAAATAGGAAGAAGTGCTCGTCAAATTCCTAAGGGAAAACGCCGACATATTCGCGTGGAAACCATCCGATATGCCAGGTGTCCCAAGGGAACTTGCCGAGCACTCCTTGAAGGTCAATCCGACTGCCAAACCGATCAAGCAAAGGCTTCGTCGATTCGCGCAGGACCGCAAGGAGGCAATTAGGGCAGAGATTACAAAGCTGTTAGCAGCCGGGTTTATTCAGGAGGTGTTCCACCCCGACTGGTTAGCTAATCCAGTTCTTGTAAGAAAAAAGAATAATAATGATTGGAGAATGTGCGTCGATTATACAGATCTCAACAAAGCTTGCCCTAAAGACCCCTTCGTTCCCCCCCGCATCGATCAAGTCGTTGACTCCACGGCAGGTTCCGCCCTGCTCTGCTTTCTCGATTGCTACTCAGGATATCACCAGATAGGCCTGAAGCTGGAAGACCAGATAAAGACCGCGTTCATCACGCCGTTCGGTGCCTTTTGTTACAACACAATGGCCTTCGGTCTGAAGAACGCAGGTGCAACCTATCAGAGGACAATTCAAGCATGTCTGGATCAATTGATCCCAGACATAGTAGAAGCTTACATCGACGACATCGTGGTCAAGATCATGAACCCCGAGGACATGATAGGGAATCTGACAAAGGTCTTCGAACGCCTACGCGTATTCCGGTGGAAGCTCAACCCGGAAAAGTGTGTCTTCGGAGTACCCTCAGGTAAACTACTCGGCTTCATGGTCAGCAACCGCGGGATCGAGGCAAATCGCGAGAAGATCACGGCCATCACCAAGATGCTACCACCAACCTGTCAAAAGGACGTGCAGAAGCTTACTGGATGCATGGCAGCGCTCGGTCGTTTCATATCACGACTCGGCGTTCGCGGATTGCCGTTTTTCAAACTGCTCAAGAAGCAGGACAAGTTCGTGTGGGATGACGAGGCGAAGCGATCTTTCCAGGAACTCAAAGATTACCTGCAGAGTCCTCCCATCCTCGTCCCACCTCAACCAAGAGAACAGCTCTACCTCTACATCTCTGCTACTCCCCGAGTGGTTAGCACGGTACTAGTGGTCGAGCGTCCTGAAGAAGGACACGCATATGGAGTTCAGCGACCAATCTACTTCATCAGCGAGGTTCTGACCGTATCTAAGGTACGCTACCCCCATGTGCAGAAATTATTATATGGAGTTCTTATCTCAGCAAGAAAGCTGAAGCACTACTTTGAGGCCCATCCAATCTCGGTGGTGAGCGAAAATCCTTTAGGGGAAATTCTCCATAACCGAGATGCCAGCGGCCGAATCGTCAAGTGGTCAATAGAATTGGCTGCCCATCACATAAACTTTGTTCCACGTACTGCTATCAAGTCTCAGGTCTTGGCCGACTTCGTAGCAGACTGGACAGAAAACCAAGCTCCGGCTGACGACGAGGTAGTTGAGTACTGGGAGATGTACTTTGATGGCTCCCTCCAGATAAAAGGAGGCGGCGCAGGCGTACTCCTGATCTCTCCAAGTGGACAGGAACTAAAATACGTCCTTCAAATCATGTTTCCAGTATCCAACAACGCAGCTGAGTATGAAGCAGCCTTGCACGGTCTCCGCATTGCAGTATCTTTGGGTATCAAACGCCTGATGGTACGCGGGGACTCTGCCCTGGTCATAAACCAGGTAAACAAGGACTGGTCCAGGACCAACGAAAAGATGGACGCATACTGCGAGGAAATTAGGAAGCTGGAAGGGAAATTCTATGGCTTAGAGTTCCATCACGTGGTGCGCGACCATAACAAGGCAGCAGATGAGCTCGCTAAGATGGGGTCCACCCGTGAAGGCGTCCCACCCGGAGTTTTCATACAAGATCTTATCAAACCATCTATCAAGATAAACCCGGATGGCACTGTCGCGGAGCAACAAGTCGGAGAATCCCCAGAGTCAGCCACATTAGTGGTAGACGAAGCGTTGGACTGGAGGACACAGATCATCGATTATCTGGATAGCGGCATATTACCCGCAGAGGTCGCGGAAGACAAAGATCTAAACTCGCTCCACGAACAAATCGTGCGGCGCAGCAAAAACTACGTCATCATCGGAGACAAGCTGTATCGTCGATCTGGAGCTTCCCAAATCCTACAAAAGTGCGTGAGTCGCACTGAGGGTATAGAGCTCTTGACTGACATACATAAAGGAATTTGTGGCAATCACGCCGGGGCTAGAACCATTGTTGGTAAAGCTTTCCGGTCTGGTTTCTACTGGCCGACTGCTGTAGCAGACTCAGAGAACATCGTGCGGCACTGCAAAGGGTGTCAGTATTTTGCAAGGCAAATACATGCACCTGCACAACAGCTGCAAACCATACCAGCGTCCTGGCCCTTCGCTTGTTGGTGCTTGGATATGATTGGTCCATTTAAGAAGGCTCCTGGTGGTTTTGACCATGTCCTTGTAGCTATTGACAAGTTTACCAAGTGGATTGAGGTGAAACCAGTCAGAAAGCACACGGCAGCCAAGACCATCGAGTTCTTCACCGACATCACCCACCGCTTCGGAGTCCCAAATCGTATCATCACAGATAATGGTACGAACTTCGTGGCGCAGGAGTTTAAAGACTGGTGCAGCGAGAGGAGCATCAAGCTATGCCCCGCATCCGTGGCACACCCAAGGGCCAATGGCCAAGTCGAAAGAGCCAATGGCGAAATAATCAAGGCGCTCAGGGCCCGGATATTCAAGCAGCTGAAGCAACATGACGGACGATGGATCAAGGAGTTGCCGGCTGTAGTCTGGGGGCTGCGCACACAGCCGAGTCGTGCCACGAAGCAAACTCCGTTCTTTCTGGTTTACGGCTCGGAAGCTATCCTACCAACGGACCTCACATACGGCTCCCCCCGAGTGGAGTTCTATGATGAATACGACGCGCAAGTGGCGCGCATCGAAGACCTCGACAGCATCGAGGAAAAGAGATTGGCTGCCCAGATCCAAGCCGCGCGTTACGCTCAGGTCCTGCGACGCTATCACGATCGATCAGTTAAGCAGAGGTCCTTTGAAGCAGGCGATTTGGTTCTGAGAAGGAAGCAAGACACCAAGGGCGCGCACAAGCTTGCGTCCCCTTGGGAAGGTCCATATATCATCAAGTCAGTAAGTCGCCCAGGCTCATATCGCCTCATGACGGAAGACGGCGTAGACATCCCAAATCCATGGAACATCGAGCACTTACAGCGTTTCTACGCCTAATCCAGTTATGTATTTATCTTTTTTATTCTTAGATTTATCTTTTCCGAGTGATTTTGGAGGGTAGTCACCCCCAGTTACGACTCGGCATGTTCACAATGAGTTATCAATAAAGTTGATTTCATCTTTCATCTATTTCTACTACTCGCATTTCCTCTTTCGCGTCACGCACATAAAGTATGAGTGGAATAAACCTTAAATCGAGAGGGAAAGTACTCGCCAAGTCAAAGCTCTAAACGTACGACAAAGACTCTGCGGCATGAGACTGAGACCAACGAGGCTAATCTACTCCGTAACAGGTCAACCACTCAGAAATTAAGGCTAGCGCAGAAAGAAAGGGAGTTGTAGACCAATAAAAACTTATATACAATAGTGACAATTCAAACATTGTTCAAACAATACTGGTTCGACCAAATACTACAAATACTTTATTTACATTGCAGGGTCACCAGCACCAGACGGGGCCGCTTCATCCGAGTCATCAACAACATCCTTGGACAGGACATTGGCGATGGGCTCGACTTCATGGAGTAGTCTGCCCACGTCGTCTTCAGAGGTGCCGGCAGCATACCCGCGGCCGAGTGGCTCCAGGTCTGACGCCGGGAACAGCGATTTGAGAACCGCCAGGACATGGCCACAGCTGGCCTGGCTGATGGAGCAGAGCTGCCGCCGGAAGTAGCGCGGGAGCGCCCGAACGCGGTCGAGGATAGAAGCTGAAGACGATGACGCCTCCGGCTCGATCTCCTCCGCCACCACTCGGATAGCATCCTCCAGCGCTATCTTCTCAGTGCGCAGCGCCTCAGCTTCACCTTGCAGCCGGGCCACCTTGGCAGTGAGCTCTGCGAATTGGGACATAGTCCGATATCGATAATCTAAAGAAGGTTAGATCTGAATAATATTTTCACGTCTGACAGAAAAACAAACAAGGAAGAACATACCTCTGAGCTCGTGCACGGCCTGGGCCTCGTTGAGCTTAGCCTGCTCTACCTCCCCGCATAAATCGCGGGTGGTACGCTGGGCTTCCTCCAACTCAGCCTGGCGCTCTACCGCAGCAGCTTCGAGCTCAGCCACTCGGGCCACCAAAGAGTCGGCCTTAGCAACTGCAGAAGATAATTCTTGAATAACCGAGGCTTTGGCCTCGGCATCAGCAGCTAAGTTCTGCAAAAACAAGTCAGATGACAATATGAATCAATGTACCACTCGGTATTTGATATCAACAAGATAAGTAGCTCGGGAAGTACCTTGGCTATGTGGCCCATGCGACGATGGAGTGACATGAACTCCTCCAGAGGAGTCAGGGGAGCACCACCACTCATAACGCCGACCGCCGCAGAAGCAATCTCGACCGCTGCAGTCTGGGGTTCCTCCACTGCTGCAGTCGGTTCAACCGCAGGAGCATGCTGGGGGCTGCCTTGAGGAACTGGCGGCGGGGTCGGCGACGCCGGTGTAGGACTCGGTGGTGGCGGGGTTGGCTCCCGCTGCGACTCTGGTGGCGGACCCACAGGCTGATCGCTGAGAAGATCAGCCGAGTGGATCGGCACCTCTGGAGTTTGGATTGATGGGGCTTCGGTCTCGACCGCCGACTGAGGCGGAGGACCCGAGAAGGGGACCTCAGACGGCGTGCTACAGGATAAAGCATATATGGATCACTAATATAAGAACATAAAGGAAATCAAGAGATGATAATGATACTTACAGAGTAGAAATGCGCATTCTCAGGCGCTTTCCTCTCCGAGTAGGGGAAGGGAGGTCCCTCGGACTTGCAGCACTCAGAGGCATTACTGCAAGGGGAGACTGCTCCGAGCTTGTGATTGGCGGGTGGAGTGACGACTCGGCGACGCCAGCTTCATCTTTTTCCGAGTCAGACGACTCAGAGATAAGGAGTTGGCGGCGGCTTGGCGCATCCCTAAACACGATCCCAGTGGAGATCTTCCGCTTCTTCAGAGCAGGAGCAGCCTTCCCACCACTCGGAGATAGCACATCGGGAGAAGGAGAGGATGACAGAGTGATATCCGAGTCGCGCAGATCACTCTCACTTTCCCCGACTGCTTCTTCAGATCCAACGGCCCTGCGTCGAGCCGGTTGATCCACTCCCTTTGGCATCTCAGGCAAAGGAGGGAGGGATACAAAGGCAACTCGACCCTGCAAAAATTGGGTTCAGTTCTGAGATTACACCCAATGGGTGGAATTGAAATAAAAACAACAACAGATTGACTAAATACCTCAGGGCGTGGATTTCCCAAGTTGAACGCCGGAGGACAGTCAGTGGTCCTCAGGGAGGTTCCAGTCGCGAAGAATTTGCCAAGCCGAGCGGCGGCTTGGACTTTGTCGACGCGCTCGGGGGCTTCGCGCGTGTTGTCCCCCTCGGCGTAATACTCATACGCCGGGTGAGCCCGCTGCTTGAGTGGCTGGACCCGGCGCAGAACGAAGTTGGCTGCCACACCGACGGCAGACAACCCATTGTCCTTCAACTGGGAAATAAGACCCAGGAGCTCCCGAACCTGATCCATTTCACTCTCCTTGGGAAGAGCGGTCCAGGATTGGGAGGGAACAGGACGAGAATCAATTTCTGGAGAGATGGCAGGCGAGTGGTTTCCTACGTAAAACCACTCGGACTGCCACCCTTTATTGGAGGTAAGGAAAGGGATATCAAAATACTCCCGAGTTCGACCCTCGCGGAGTTGGAGTCCGGCGCCCCCGACTACTTGTGGGCAGTCGGTTCGGGGATAAGGTTTAAGAAGAAAAAGATGAATAAAAAGATTGAAGTGAGGCTCTATCCCAAGATAGGCCTCACAGAGATTGATGAAAATGGCGATGTGAAGGATGGAGTTGGGATTCAGTGCGCAGAGGCAGATCCCATAGTAATGCAGCAGCCCGCGGAGGAAAGAATGCGCGGGCACGCCAAAGCCACGGAGAAAGAAAGATTCGAACACCACCAAATCAGAGGAGTTTGGGGTGGGGAAAGACTCACCGGCGGCGGCGCGCCACTCGGCGGTTTGCTGGTCAGGGAGGACGCCGTCGACGACGTGCTGCTCGAGGCGCCTGGTGGTGGTGATGGACTCCCTCCACTCGGCGGCGCGATCTACGGCGACCTCGGCGGTGGCCTTGGCCTTGGACGACCGGGCTCTTGCCGGCGACTTCTCCTTCCGCTTCGAGGCTTCCTTCCTCTTGGGCGCCATGGCAACGAGCGGGGCTGAAGAGCGAGGAAGAAAGCTGCGGGAGCAGATCTAGGGTTTGCTCTGGCGCGAAGAGAACTGGAGCGTCGGGGAAGGCAAATGGCAAGTAAAGGAAGAAGAATGCGGCGGGGATGGCTTATAAAGGAATAAACCGTTCCTCCCGCGCGCGGCGCGGCGCTTGTCTCGGGAACTCAACCGACGCAGGCACGTCCCGTCGCTTTGAATTCAAAGATGCGGTAGGGAGTCGCGATATCTCGCGATATCTCGCCTTCCGTAAAGCGACCGTTAGGGACGCAACGGACTTTGAGGAATAATGGGCCTAAATGGGCTGAAATATAGCACGACCTTTCGGTTCTGTTACGATAATAAATTTGTGGGTTCCTGAGCTAGGGTTCAGGGGCAGAAACCACTCGGTCGTGAGGCTAAAATTAGTCGACGGCCAGACTTGATTTTGCAATTAATATTGCATCCTTGCAGCTGATTTTTACGTAAGGCATGCGATACTATCGCTAAATTGACTCAGAAATCTGGGTCAAATGCCGACAAGTATAAATCTTGTGAGAAGATGGCTTACCATATGGTCAAGCTGGGTCGTGGGACACGACTCGGAAGTCATGCCGAGTTCAAAGAACTTGAGGACAAAATCCTTATAAAGGGGAAATAAAAAAGCCTCTGAAGGAAAAGTTTATCCAAAATCCATGCCCAGAGGCATGGGGGCTGAAAAATCAGTCGGAATTCATGGCTTTCAGAGTCTTGACACGATCATGCTGAATCGTAACAAGACTCGGGGGCTACACCCAATGGGTGCACCTGGAGGTGCACACCATTGATGGATTAAGTTTAAAAAGAGATTCATGATATTTTGCTTTTTGACCCTCGACCAGAATATTCTATTCTGCTCAAGGCTCGGGGGCTACACCCAATGGGTGCACCTGGAGGTGCACACCATTGAAGATCAAGATACAGATGTGTAAAAATTGAAGACCTTTGGCCAATTTCATACTAAAATTGCCCAAAGCCCGGGGGCTAAGTGTATTCACTTCGCTGTCGCGTCGTGAAAAAGAGCACTCCTTCCCCTCACTTTGACTGTAATTGAAGAATTGTTTTCAGGAACGTCTGAGCAGGCACTCGGATCTTCCTCGAAAGCACTCGGATCTTCCTCGAAACCACTCGGATCTTCTTCGAAACCACTCGGATGAGATCTTAGACAACTTGGAGCACTCGAATCATGCAAGAAAAGATGGAACAATTACAGCCAACGATCGGCCAAGAAGTGCTCGGGGGCTACTGTGGGGGATATAGTACCCGGGTGCCTCACGAGCAAGCCTGGCAGCCCACCAAAAGGGGGCGGCCCAGCCCACCTGTTCTGGACCTGAAGACGTGCGGGACAAGTCGGCGCACGGAGGAAGGATCTGGAAAGAGAAGTCCTAGTTGGAATAGGAATTATTGTAAAGAAGGAAAGGATTCTTAGAGATAGGATCGGATACAAACCGACTTGTAACCCTGCCCCCCGATATATAAGGCGGGCAGGGACCCCCTCCAAAACATCAGGTCTGAAGACAACAACTCACAATCTACGCAATACAACACCCCAAAACAGGACGTAGGGTATTACGTCGAGTCGACGGCCCGAACCTGTATAAACCCTTGCGTCTGTCCATCCTAACCATCCTGCTTCCGATCTTTGCGATCTTCCCTGCATTACAAATCACTTCCGTGGGCTACCCTGTGGAAGACTGCCGGAGATAATATCACCGATAGTATGAGTTCTCTTTTATGCCAACTTATTCAAATGATTTGTCAAGTTTTGGCTTAAGCACAGGGTACTTATAAAGTATACACATTGAAGCAACTCCTGACCAACCGAACCTAGAGTTTAGCCTTGCTCGAGGACGAGCAAGAGTCTAAGCTTGGGGGCGTGTTGACGGACATTACAACCCAGTTTTGACCGTCAACAATTCGGTGAAATGAGGATGATCATACCATGTTCCATGCATAAAAGTATTTATACTAACAAATTCCATAAGTTTTGGATGAGTTATGGTTGCAGGATGAAACAGATGAAACAGGGGCCAAACCTGGCACAGGGCCAGGCCGGCCGACCTAGCCTAGGCCAACCGGCCTCCCCTGGCCAGGTCTGGCCACGTCACTGATCCACAAGCTCAAGCAAATACCCAGGATGATCAAGCACCATGCAATCAACGTCGATTTGATCCAAGGACCCGAAAGGCCTAGAGTGCAAGACACATGGATTAGAGGGCCAACAACATCGGATTCTTGGACAGCCTCAACTGAACGCAACCACTACCGACCTCAGGAAGCAATCTGGAGCGTCCACGACGAAGGCGGTGGCCAGGGGCGCCAGGTGTAGGCCGATTGGCCTACACCATACCGGCCGGCCTGCTGCTGCCTCTTCACGCGACCATCTTTCACGTGGAGGATAAGCAGGCTGGTGGCGTGACGGTTACGAGTGCTACCGACCTTGGGAGGCTATAAAAGGCTGCCCTCTCTTCCATCCAAGACACACACCACACTTCTCAAGTCTTTACTTGAAGGGAGCTCTTGTACCTTTTCCATTTCTTATATTAGGATTAGAGTTGGGAGTAGAGTCGAGTCGAACTTCGCTCGGATCTTCGAAGTTCTTTGGAGTTCTGGTAAAGCTCTTGTATCCTTTTCTTCTTTTGAAGAGTTTATCATAACAATACTATCTTATTCAGAGCTTAAGTTATTTTTATATTTATTTCTTGCTCTTTCTTGGAGTAAAGTTCTTAGCTCTGTTCAGAGTTAAGTTTTGTCTCCCTTTAGTTTTAGTGTAGAGTTTAGTCTTAGCTCTACCAGGTTTTATCTCGTGGGTTTGCTCGCCTTGACCGGGCCGTAAGACGCCTTAGAGAAGACGGGGATTTCTCTTGACAGGCCTCAAGAGAAATCTTAATCTTCGAGTGTAAACGTGGTGTCTGGCTTGTTGATTAACTAGGAAGTGTGTTGCGCCCCACGGAACTACAGTGGTAGGCGGCAGGTGGTGACAGCCCTGTCCGTCCTTCGTAGTCCACCACGTTCGGGTGTATTCATAACAGTTGTGCTGAGCCTGGAGAACCCCCTCTCTCACCCCGTTCTGAGGTTCTCCCGTTCTAGCCGTCGAAGCGAGCTCTGTCCCCGGTATCTAAGCTAGAGTCTAGGCTAAGGCTAAAGTGTCTTTTGCTCTGAGTTAGGAAGTATCTAAGTTCGGTCTCTCCCAACATCTTTCCTTTTCTATAGACTTAGGAGCTTCTGTGTGTCGCTGGTCTTTCAGACCTTCTATCCGGTCATTCACTTGACCATTATCCCTCAAACCTAGAGTTTGTACCCTTGGGTTTTTGGCTTGATATTTCTAGCAAGATTTATCATATCATTCTTCAATACACTTTAACCATCTGCTTCCCTGCGGAAATATAAATACGATACCCTGGGATAACTCCGAGGTGAAGTGCTACAACGAGATATATTATGTGCGCTTGCAGAATCCATTTTGCAATACAACAACATATATCTTCGCGCTCTTGAGCGTTGCTAAAAATGTGACGCTAAGGAGTGCCAACACGGGTGCGGATCTGCGAAGTCCCTATCCGCGTGGATTTTACCCGTTGCCATCTACAGGTGAGCCTTAGGAGAAGGCGAGGAATGGCTGCCATCGTTAGTTCTCGGCCTCCTCACTCCTTTCGGTCTGTGTTGAGGACTCCATGGCTAGTCTCTACTTTTGAGTTGCTGATAGCTATCCTTGCAGGTCTTAGTGGCTTACAACAGAGCCCCCACACTAAGGGAGCAAAAATAGCATCCATGTCATCGCTCATCCCGTCCCTCCAACTAAACAACAAATGAAACCATCTTATCCCTCCAAACAAATAAGTAGGATCATCTCAAACAAACAATAAGTAGAATCATCTCATCTAAAAAATAAAGGGGTGATCATGTCCCCTCTATAGATGGCCATTTGGCACACGGCCCGTGGGACGGCCCATGGCACAGAAAAATGGCCCGACACGAACGTGGCCCAGCACGGCCTTCTTTGTGCCTATGCTAGCCCAGCATGTTCTTAGTAGTGCTGTGTTGTAAGGGTATGAGACCCATTTATTTGTATTTGAGACCTATCTTTTTTATTTCAGATCATTGTTCTGTTGTGGAATCACACTAGTGTTTTATTTTATCTATGCAGATCATTAGTT
Source organism: Urochloa ruziziensis (assembly GCA_015476505.1). NCBI lineage: Eukaryota > Viridiplantae > Streptophyta > Magnoliopsida > Poales > Poaceae > Urochloa > Urochloa ruziziensis. The sequence continues at coordinate 9,640,861 of CM027120.1, read as the reverse complement.
GTTCTGTTCTGTGTTCTTTAAGCTATGCAGATTTCATTTGAATTTTCAGGTTTTGTGGTCCTCTACTAGACTGCTAGCAGTTGATTTCTGCACCTGAAACTGACCATATGTTTGATTCAGAATTTTTGATCATATGTGAGCTGTTGATTCCTCTTGATTTTATTTGTAGCACTGTTGTTTAATCAGAGACATAGTGCCTCCAGAATTTTTGATTCAGAATTGATTCTTATCCTAGCTGCAAGTGAATGCTATGTTTTTTTGGTTCAGAGACATAGGTCCTGCTCTTTGTTAATTTTGTTAGCTTTTTGGTTCACTAGCTGGAAGTGAATGCCGCCAATAATAAGCTTCCAGGTGAAACAATCTGAACAATACTAATTTCTGCATATTTTTTATTTCTGGACCTTAATCTCCCAGCTCATGAGCTTGCACAAAATAAATACCATGTCATCACAGAACACATATGTCATAGGGCATGTCGCCGAAATCATATTTATCACATAACACATGTCATAGGGCATGTCGCAGGACACATATATCACTAGGGCATGTTACAGGACTTGTTTCACTGGAATAAACTTCTAGACATCACAGGGACAAGACACATATATCACAGGACATATTCTACTTGAGTTGAGCACAAGACATGACACAAAATACTTGACTGCTGGGAACACCAACACACACAAGATCCCTTCTCGCGCGAACCAAAACAAAAAACAAGCATCTGTGCTTCTGCCATTTTAGTGCTAAGCATCGATAACAACATATTCTATCTCTGAATGCATATGGACAGGATGAATAAAATCAAGAGTTTAAACATCCAAAGGAAAATAAACCATTTACTGCTAGTGCTAAACATCCAGACATTTCTCATCCATCATCTAATTCAAATTGTGATTTTAAAAGTATAATAAGTGGGAAGGAAAAAAAGAGATGAACAAATCAAGGAGAGCTGTTACACCCTCAGTATAGGTTTACAATACAAAATTTGTTACACCCTTAGTATATATTGCTAAACATCCAGAGGTCTACAATGTGACTACAATGTCAGGCTCATCAACAAATAAGCAAGTTTAAATTGGCAGCATTGTAGTCAAGTTACAGCTATCTCAACCCTATTTCTACAGCTACAAATATGAAGACATAAATCAAACATGTCCATGAATCAACTACAAGAATTATTGGCACATTAATCACTTCCGTAATCAGAGTGCAAATAGGATCTCTATCTCTGAATGCCAATGCAAAAAAGAAAAAAGGAGTTTCATGGCATCACCTCCCCCTTATTCTTCTGCTTCTTGGAGGTCGCTGAAGTGGATTTATGAAGGGTTGCTGCCTCTTTTTCCTTCTTCTTAGAGGTCGCCGAGGTGGATTTGTGAACGGTTGCCTCGTCCTTCTCGTTGTTCTTTTGCTTGGACCTGAAATTGTGCAATGCTAGGCTCACCTTGTCCTTCTCCTTCTCCTTCTCCTTCTCCTTCTCCTTGTGCTTCTCCTTCTCCTTCTCCTCCTCACTACTCGAGGTAATCAAGTCGATGCACACAGGATTGCAGCGGGCATTGGAGGTTTCTTCAGCACAATCGTCGTTGCTTGCAGACAAGGAGGAGAAGGAGTAGTGTATGATTTATTTAGCATAATGATTTATAATTGAATAAGCTGTTATTGGGGTCACCTGTTATAGAAATTGCAAGCTTTTGCTGTTAGCAACTAGTTCTGGTTATTAGTTTTAGCAATTTGATTAGTTGTGATGCCAAAGAAGAGTTGTTGGTTCACCATCTATTGCTTTTAAGAAGCATGTTTGTCTGTATTTCTAGATAAAAGAGTATGAATGTTCACTGTAGCTTGATATACCAATATGAACATATGCACTAGGCCTCTGACTTTTCAATCTGTATCTCATGATCGTAAACCATGTCGCTACTTGCTTGCTAGGCTCAAATGGAGAACAGGTTGTCTACAACTACAGAAGGTGAAGCAGCACCCAAGTCTGCATATCAGGTTGAAGCAGATGTGCTTAGTGAGAAAACACGCAAGAATCGGTACCTTCACAATGTGGGCATCAAGATTGCACAACCTACATCAAGTGAACAGAATGGTGGTGTACTAGATCTCCAAGCATAGAATGTTGTGCTTGGATTGATTATCAACACCCAACATGGACAGATTAATGATTTGACAAAGAAGCATGCTGAGCTCGAAGCGAAGTTTGAACTGTATCTTAATCAGGTTCGACCAAATTCTGCTGCGTGATGCATTTTGTTGTGGTTGTTGGCTGCTGCAATGTTTTACTATTCTGGTGGCTTGAGTGGCATATTTTTGGCTGCAACAACTTCTGATGCTATGTTTTTTGTGGCTTGAATGGCATATTTTGGTGCTGGATGTGATGTGGTATGGTGCAACTAACTGTTGTTGCTGCAACAACCAATTTGCTGTAGAATGAACTTGATGTGGTATGGTGAAACTTCAGATGCAACGGACTGTATTTTTGGTGCTAGATGTGATGTGGTATGGTGAAACTTGAGATGCACATTGGATGTATTAGCATACTTGAAATGGTTGTTAAATTGTGTTACATGGGCTTTGTGGTGTATCTTGGGTTGGCTTGGAATGGTTGTTAAAATGCGTTATATGGGCTTTCTGTAGTATCTTGGGCTGGGCTGAAATGTTTCTGAAAATGGGTTGTTCAAAATTGTTGGGTCATAAAAATTTATTGAATTTATTGGGCTATTGTGTCTAAAAACATTCGGCTTGTTTGAAATTTCAGTCTGCTAACAAATGGGCTGGTTTTATTTGGCCCGGTAATAAATGGGTTGTCATGATGACGTCATCAGCCACGTCAGCATCCACGTGAGCTAACACGGCATCGTCCACGAAGATTCCATGTCAGCATGACAAGCCACATCATCAGCCATGTCAGCATCCACGTGGTCGCCATGTCAGCATTCACGTCGGCGCCATGTCAGCATCCACGTCTGTGACATGTCAGCATCCACGTTGGTGCCATGTCAGCAGCCACATCACCTCATCATTCAATCCGTGATGAATTTTATTACGGTTATTTTTTTCATAAACATTGGGCCTGGGCTGGTCTATGACGGTTAGAAACCGTCACGGATTGACTCAATCTGTGACGGATTCAGCTAAAACGTCACGCGATTTAATCTGTGATGCTCAATCCATGACAGTTTTCGAAACCGTCATAGACATTGTTTTATGACGGATTTTCAATGATCCATGACGGAATTATTCTGTCATTGGTTTTTATAGTGCATATCATTAGAATCTACATTTAGTACCACTAACAAGATAATTTAGGAGTGGCGACATCGTTTGAGTCCCAATATGGTGGAGATGCTGGCCTTGGTGAGGATTGGGAGCAAGGTAATGCAAGACTTCAACATGACATTGAGGACCTTGAGCTTGAAGATTCTTATGAGACTTGTATCTTGATAATGATTGATGTAATGGTGGTGTAATATTCTTAGCCTGTATCTGAACAATGATCGAGCTGGTTGTACTCTTTTTTCCTTTGCGGTATTTTCTCATGAGGTGTGAACTTTTACCTACAAATGTTTCTAATGAGGCAGCAAAACAAATAGCTCACAATAATATTTGAACTCGTGAAAGAGTCTCTAGTCTACTGGTTAGAGCACCTGAGTAGCATCCAACAGACACAGGTTCAACTCCCTGTGGGAGCGAATTAACTTGGTCTGTAATAAAAAAATTATGCAAAAAAAAGATAGGTTGGGGCTTCCCCTACTGACTTCGGTCAAAAAAAGATAATATTTGAACTCTTTTGAATTCCCTTGTGTTTGTGTATGTTTGTGCGATGTGATCGGTGAATGTGATGTTATTTGATCTTAAAAATGTTGAAATTGTATTGCTGATGAGATTATCTTTTGAACAAGCTGTTGATAATGTGTCAGTGCAGGCTGGCACGGGCATGTTGACCCAGCGCCGGCACGACATGGCTAAAAGACCATAGCATCGTGTCAGGGTGGCACCCTTGGCAGGCAGTGCCGGCACAGCACGGCTAAAAGGCCTTTGTGCCATGTCAAGGCGGCACCCTCGGCACGTAGTGTGTTGGCACGGCACGGCACAGAACTGTTGTCGTGTCCAGCCATGTCATGCCAGATCGTGCCACCAATTTGGCCATATATAGTCTCGTACCTTTTTTTCATAACCAAACATGTTTGTGGCTCGTTAGCAGTCTTATTAATCCTTTAACTTAGTGTGAAGGTCGGTAACGACCATGTGCTATTTTCTTTGATTGACCTTATCCAAAAAGAAAAGCGATCGACGTGACGTGAGGTGTTATGGTAATCTTTGCGTAATCATTTACTTTCAAGTTAAACTTTACATAACTGCAACTTTTAAATTTTGATGGATCGGATTTGTTTGAGCGATGACCAAATAATATGGCATTTTTAGGAGGGTGAATTCCCTTAGTGCCACGAAAATTTCGGCCTCTTCTCTCAATGTCACAAAAATTCTAAAATTTCTCGGAGTGCCATAAAACTTGTAACTTATACCCTCATTGCCATTTCTATTAGGGATTTGTTAAATCTTAACAGAACAACGATGGAAGGAGAGTTGAGGCCACCTGAAATGTCATTTGTATCCCTATTACGCCGGGGATGGGGGGCGTTATACGCTTCCTCCCACTGTTCCTCTCGCAATCTATCCTGATTACTCTTCCTCCCACCGTTCCTCTCCCAGTCTATCCTGATCTCAAATCTCGCTGGTCCCCTCCCGATGCCTTCCCTGCCGCCACCTCCCCTCCGACACCCCCGACGCCGGCCTGCTCCTCCAACGTCCCTTCGGGAACAGGGGCTGAGGCCGCAGGCAGCAGGTGCGGCGATCCCGTGGGCGGCCAGGCGCGGCGAGAGGCCTGGCGGCGCTCCGGCGGCAGGTGGGCAGATGCAGTTGCCTGGACTGCAAGTATTCTGGAAGGAAGTGTCGACTCGAATTGCCTCATCCGTAGTGTGTTCCCAGCTCTCGGTTCTGCCATGTAACTAGTAGGAGTTCCTTAGCTTTCACCTGGACTAGATTTGTTGGATGTACTATCTTGATGCAGGCCGTAAAACACTGGAGCTGCCTCATCAGGGTTGCTCAGTGCACGAGGATTTCCTTGCTCCTGGATAATGTTATCCGAATGGGCGTGAGGCAATACTTGTCACCACTGGTGCGCGTTTATTGTGCTCGTCATCACTGACGATGGGCATGAGGCCGGAATTTTTGTGGCCCTTTTAGCCTTTTTAGGATCGTGTAGCCGATGGCACGGTAAGAAGGAAATTGACTAACCTCGACATATTCTTGTATTATACCCCAACGCCTTTTTACGATAACAACAGTCCAGACTCCAGACAGGGACAAAGTCGACAAGATGATCGTACTGCTCGTACTCTAACAAACACACAACATGCACGGTGAACGCGCGCAGAAACACGTCACGCCACGCTCACATATCGGCCTTGGACGCCTTGACCTCCTCCGCCGCCGCGCCACCACCGTCCTCGCCGCCGGCGATGGTGACGACGCGCGGCTCCCGGCCGCGGTGGCCGGCGACCTTGGGCACAGTGACGGTGAGCACGCCGTTCTCCATCCTAGCGGACACGCGCCCGACGTCTGCGCCGGCGGGCATCCTGAACCGCCGCCAGAACCTCCCCGCGGCGCGCTCGGCGCGGTGCCACCTGATCTCGCCGCCGTCCTCCGCCTTCCCGGCCTCCTCCTCCGCGCGCCGCTCGCCGGAGACGCGGAGCACCCGGGTGGCCTCGTCTACCTCGACACGCACGTCCTCGCGCCGCACCCCGGGCACGTCCACCGCGATCACGTGCGCCTCCGGGGTCTCCTTCCAGTCGCACCGCGCCAGGGCCACTCCGGCCGCCGGAGCGCCGCCGCCGGAAGTCGACGCCCGCGGCGGCGTCGGTGACGACGGGATCGAGAACGGCGACTGCTCCAGCACACGGAACGGGTCGTCGAGGAAGGTCCCACGCCAGGCCGTGGCCGTACGGGTACGGCACCAGCGCCGCGGCGGGCGTAACATGGAAGAGAAGAGCCATTGCCATTACCGCCGCCACCGAGCTGGCGAGGACGGCGGCGGCAGGAGCTGACGGCTTCTTCCTAGACGACGCAGCAGCCATTGCCATTTCTACCAGGTGAGGTGACCGATGATCGAAGTGTTCAGTGTTCGTGCGGTTGGTGTGGAATGTGGATTGCTTTATCGATTTCTTGTTCGTGCTCGAGCGGATGCTGGGAAAGGAGGATGGATCGAGAGGAATTTATAGGCGCGACATGCGTTGGCGATCGAGACAGTTCGCTGGTTGCGTTTCTAGGCGTTTCTGGTGGTTTGATGTCGGCGGAGCTGGGGAGCTCCCGGAGGCTCTGGAAGTGTCCATGGGCTGGGTTGGGCCAAGAATCTTGGGTCGGTCGTGAAGGCTGATGGGCTATATATATCTCTCGAGAATTACTACCTGGGCCATATGTTTAGGATGTACTGTTTCGCACGGAGAGATTACGAAATGGCTGACTGGGCCTTCTTGACTCATGGACCATATATATATATATATATTTCTCGAGAATTGCTCTGAATCTTCTCTAACGAAAATATTGAAGCAAACAAGCAGTGAGATAACCCTTAATAGACCAGTGCTGTTCCCAAAATTCATTGATGAAAGATAGATGGTTGTTCTCCACATTTGTCAGTGCTACAAATGCAAAAGCAAAGGTGCCTTGTTGGGAAAATACGACACTTCACTCTCACTATATTCTGTTTCAAAACGCGAGCACCAAATGGAACAAAAGATATATATTGTCTGATGGACGGCCATAAGGATTTCTCTTTCTATTATAATTTGTTTGAAACAGGCTAGAGGATAATTATTTTAGGAAGAATGGATGGACTTTCTGTTGATATTTTCAAACTTCAAATGTACACATATATGTTTTTGATCCAGGTCAGCCGGACAAGCACTAACCTACATATCTGCATGTTTCATGTTTGTTCCCCTGTTTATTTTGCATCTGATTTGACTTTCTTTTCACATTAATTCTTGCCTCTTTCCAAGCATCCAAATATTTGAAAACATTTGTTTTTCTTGAGATCTTATAGGAATGTAGTATTTTTAAATAGATAAAGGCCCACTATTTCATGGATCATTGGTACATGTACAACCAATTTCACAAAAGTAAACTAAGGAAATAAGGGGATACTTTAATGATCTATAAGAAATAGATAGTAAAAATTATAATTTTAAAGAAAAACAGAAATTAGCTTGATTTGTATTCACTTAATACTCTTTCTATGTTGTATTTTTTTCCCTTCAAGAGAAACCTCTGAGAGCCGTGGTGAGATTCTTCACGAGATCAACTGTCGTTGAAAAGCCTTCCCCAATCTGCACCAAATAGAAACAGTAACATCAAATAAATTTGGGGATGCAAAAACCATATCTTCTGAAAGGACGGCAATAACTTCCTTTCAAAAAGATAATAAAATCGGTTAAACATTAGCCATACATCTTCGATGCAATTAATCATATTGACACAATGGTCAATTATTGGGACATGGAATATGGGATCCTTGCCTTTGCAGTGATGTTGATGCTGAAATACGTGTCACCGAATGGCACGACGCTGGTGTTTTGGATTGAAAGGCCCAGGCTCTCAAGCTTGGAGATGATCATCACGAGCAATCCGCTCTTCCTCTCACAACACATTCTCAGCAGGATAGTTTCGTCATGGATTGTTGCCTCAACGGTCGGGATGGAGCTGCATACACCATAGGTGCTCATGCTCGAACCTGGTATGTCCTGGATGTCAGTTGAGGATACGTGGTCCCTGCCCTCGAACCTGGTGGACTCAGATGATGTTCTTGCTCTTTGCTTCTCTAGTGTCTTCACTCTCTCCTCTAGCTGCTTCACATACTTGATTGTGCTCCCTAGGATAGAGATCTTGTCCGTCTGACAAATAAATGCAAAAGTTTAATTAACAGTTACCAACTTGTTTGTGTCAAACCATTTCACAAAGCCACGAAATAGCAAGAAACATATCATTTTGGATCTTTCTCCAACGTTTCTCTCTTTATTTGTTAGTGGTATTGTTACTTATTAGTTATTTTTTAGCTCCAGACCTATTTTTTGCATATTTTTTTATTTTAGATCAAGTTAATTTGTTCTCATAGGGAGTCAAACCTGGGTCTGCTAGATGCTAGTCAGATGTTCTAACCACTAGACTAGAGACCCTTTCACGTTACTTATTAGTTATTATCAAGGACTTCTTGACAAGTAACATCCTGAGATGAGCCTAGCAAATATATATCATCTTAATGAGATCAAATATATATAGTACGTTTTTGTAGGCTTCTTGAAGCGTGTAGATGTAAAAAAAATGTCGGGCAATAGATGTCAGATGATCGACTACCTCCACCTGTAGTCCCAACACCCAACCACAGCAACCACCACATGTAATGAGATCGATGGCCTAGCCATATACAAGTTTTGTCGCTAGCTCGCTGACCAGGACTGGTCATAGGGCTGCTGGTGAGGTGTTTGACCCCAAGCACGACCGTACGTTCCGTGCCTCGGTCTTCACCTCCCGCCTCCCGGTCTAAGATTCCAACCTCCAATACAATCTAACACACCAGCAACTGAACACTTATATGTCGCACCCCTATAATCGACCAACGTTTTGGCCGGAGCCTCCTAGCACGGTGTTCATCTACACACTGTTTTCTTTTCTTTTCTGTTCTGTTCTTTTTCCTACCTATACAAACCCACCCATCCTGAAATTGCTTCAAGCCAAGCACGCTTAACTTTGGAGTTCTTTCAAGATGAGCTTCCGAAAACGAAGTTGCAACTTGTTGATATAAGTATTCTATCAATCCTATTAAGCCCTGGGCTGTCACAATCTCACTCTCTTAGGAGACCGACGCCCTCGTCGGTCAACCTCAGGCCAGGAACGTCCCCTCCGGCCACGTTCATGTGCCCAGTGCCAGTGCATGTGCCATGCTGTGTGACCACTCTGGGCTCACACCAGCCATGCGCACCATGCCTGCGCAACTGCGACCACATGCGCCCGTGAAACCACGAGAGTCGTATCTGATACCAAATGTAACGTCCCGCCTCCTCGAGGCCAGGCCCGCTTACCCTGGCAGCTCTCTAGTACTTCAAGTCTATCCTCACAGACCAAGACGTCTTTTCTGCGCACTTTGTCCTCACTCATGCACACTCGGGAAGGACTTCCCAGTCGGTCACCCATCTCGAAATTGCTCCAAGCCAAGCATGCTTAACTTTGGAGTTCTTTCGAAATGAGCTTCTAGAAAAGAAGTTGCAACTTGTTGATATAAGTATTCTATCATATCCTATTAAGCTCTGGGTTGTCACATTTATCCTTTTTCTAATTAAAAAAATGTGTGTATTTGGATTACCTTGGTGAGGTCAGGGACCATGGTGGCCAACGCCACGAACTGCTGCTGCATCTTCTCACGCCGCTTGCGCTCGGCGACGACATGCTCCTGCGTGCTCAACTGCGACCGGTTCCGCCTCTCTGGCGGCTCCAGCGGTATCCCTTCCATGGCGACGTCTGGCCAGTCGTCTCCTCCCGAGAAGTTGAGCGTGCTACCCGACTGCCCACCGAACGAGAGGATGCCGATGCTCGATGACGATGGCTGCCCTTGCTCGTTCTTCACCGCCGGCGTTGCGCCTCCCAACGACACGTTTGGCAACGCCGAGGCACCCCCAAACCTGTGGAACATGTTCTGAGGATGACGGAACGGGTTATTGGGCCGCCATTGTTGCTTCTTCGAATCGCTGCTGCATCCCATCAGCGTGCTGCTCTTCTTGCTGGTGTGTGTATGCTAACTCGTCCTGTTCAGGTTCCTGACATGCATGGCCAGCATCGATTGTAGCAAGTCAAGACCAAATCATGCAAAAATAAACACCCTCAACATCAAGCATTGAAATTTCACACAGGTCACGTCGGAGGTTACGATGGAATAAAAATGTTCTTACCGGCTGTGACGACTCTGAGTACCATTGGTTTGGTTTATCCATCACCTCGGTCCTGCAAAAAAACAAGGATCATAATACAAGATGAACAAGATGGTTTATCCGTCACCTCGGTCCTGCAAAAAAAACAAGGATCACACCTCTTGATTTTTCCTTCTCGTGTGGTTCCCTCTTTCATATGCCCTGTCTTTCTTGGTGCATATATACAGAAGACCTAGCTAGCGGCCGGGTGGAGAACTGCCAGACTGGACAAGGCTTACGTTGGCAGATAAGGCCAAGGAGCAAATATTGGCAACTTTGGATTATTGGATCTGCACACGCACGCACAGGTTTCCTTTTTTTTTATCAACGCAGCTTTTCTATAATCTCTTTCTTCTTTGGTCTTCTTTCGTGCCGGCTGACCGTTGACATCACATCTATGATCCTTGAGTATCAACACATGTTAATTATCTTCCTTTTTGTAAAAATGTATCTTGTGATCTGCACTAGGTTTAGAAAATTCCTTGATCATATCTCAACAATTAAGAAGATACTGTAGGTACGATGACAGTGACACCTGCAGAATGCTACAAAGGTAGTAATTCGTATGTTTTGCGAAGAAGTGAGCGTGCTTTGATCAGAAACCACGATGGTTGCAACTACTACTATTACTATGTAACAATAAGCAAATTACCTGAATAAGCAATCATGATGCGCTACAGTAGGTAGCAGCGATACTGCGATAGTGACAGTTCCGTAGGGATGTCTACATCGATCAGTTGTTGGAGTAAGTGAAATTTATGAACTCTTATCAGTATCCACAATTCATACAAATATACGATATACTCATGTCAAGTATTTTAGGAGGTCCATGTGATACAGTCACTCTATTTTCTAGCTTATCATGCATGCTTTAGATTACAGAAGCAAATCCTCTAGAAATGGGTTCAAATCCGTGTAAAATCTGAAAAAAAAATACCCCCAATATCTTGTCTTGGCCTCATCTATCAGGACACTGCTAATTCTACTTGTTAAAAAAATAACACACTTTTCTAGATGCTACTTGAAATATATGGCTGAGAACACATGAAAAAGCCAACAAGTCAGACCAGGTATTATATCTAATCACCAAATGGATGGGCAAGCAAATTATTGACGGGAACTAAAACTAACTAATAATTAACAACGCGATTAACTCCGCGTCGTTTTATTCAGCTGTCAGTTACTATGTTACAAAGGGTGCTAACTCTTTTCATTCAACTGTCAATTTCATTTCTTTTGACATCTCTATAGGTTATACATCATCTTCATGTGTATGCCGCCATATTGCGGCAGTAGTTTTCTACTTTTAAAAATATGCTCTTTAATCTGAAATGTTTTTCACCGTGGGAAGAACTCCCTAAAAGTATCTATAGTGAAGAAGACTAGACAACATTTTTGAGTTAAAATCAATCTTGTCTCCATCGAACAAGATTATTGCCGCTCGAGCCGCCGGGCCATATTCCAGAAATTAATAGATAGAACAAAATGAGTTAGTTTTTTTTTTTTTGAGTCAAGAACAAAATCAGCTAGTTTGCTGTGGCCTTATGGGCCAAGCCGTATTCCAGAAATCAAAACGCGCAGACGTTACAACAAATACAACACATCTTTTCTGAAGAAAAAAATAGACTGATGGGAGCGAAAGAAAAACAACCGAGTGTATCCGAAGAAGAAATGCCTGTATTCTATGGACTTGCCACTGACCGGCCATGCTTGTTGGGCCGAACTTGAACTGATGTGGCTTTCAGAACTCGAAATGTTTCTCCTGTCCCACGAGGCCCATGAAACAGATGGGCGATTCTTCTTTCCGTTACCAAGGGGGGTGCCAAAATGTTGGCATTGCCAAGTTTTGGCAAGGTAAAAGTTGCTAATTTTTTTTGTCACTATTTGGTTTACTATCAAAATGTTTGTTCACACCTCGCATATTTTGACCAAAACATTGGCAACTTTTTGTACCCAACATTTGGCTTGCCAAGACTTTGGCATGCCAAAATCTTGGCACTCAACCAACCAGGCCCGAAGCTACAACAAAGTTCTGCCGTGCTTAACAGCTTCGTGAAGTATAAAAAAAACAGCTTCGTGAAAATCCACCCTCATGAGAAAAATTTTCCAGCTCAAATAAAAATGTTCAACAAACACATGTGAGAGAATTGGTCTATTTCACCTACAGAGGAACTAAGTGTAATTTCCTTTTAGAATAAGAATAAATAGTGAACATTATTGTAGCATATTATAAAATTTGACACTTCGAGAAAAATAGAAATGTTTATGTTGGTATTGGATCTCATTTTTTGCATTGATTAAGGAGCAAGGTTTCTCTTCATATTTATGGAAATAGAAAAGTGTGGCATAATGGTAGCATACTTTTGGGTCACACTAAGTTTATACTTTCATGTCTTTGCAAGTTTCCGAAAAAAAAAGGAAACCAGCCTCCTCAACAGCGCGGATACATAGAAAAAATCGAACTTAGCTCACTTGCTAAGGATTTTAGCGGGGGATTCCGTCTACCAAGATTCTAGTCCGTGTCACGGTAGTAGGTGGAAATAGTTTGCGCACCTCAAATTGTACTAAAAAAACTGAATATACCCCCAATCACGCACTCATAACAACTAAAATTTGCATCACTCCTATTTCTTACAAACCCTCCTTGGCACGTCAAATATAAGTGGAATTTGTTACACCATTCATTTGTTACACCATTGAATTAACAAAGCATGTGTGAAATGAAGAAATAAGAAGAATGCACATATGCGGCGTAAGAACGATGGTAATAGCTGAAAGAAGGCTACATGGAAGTGAGAATGAGCAACCTACCGTACCACAAAGACCAAATAATGCCAAAAGTCTAACAAGCAAAAAAAAAAAGAAAAATCGAGGAAATAAAACACAGGAAGAATTGTTGGGTTATTCTCAGGTGAATGAAGACACAAATCCTTGGAATAAATAATTAACCTTGCACACAACAAGATCAAATTAAAGAGACCGCCCAATCCGGAGCACCCAAAAGTAGAAGTTGTGCCCTCCTGAGGCCCTTCAGCTTGAATATAGGTCACCATTGCGTTCTCCACGGGATCTTCGAGGAAAACCCTTACCTGGCGCGCCAGATGTCGGTGTTCTACCGTCGATCCTACCGAGGGGTATCCCGAGGTAGTAGAGTTTCAGGTGGGTTTCGTCGAGATCAGTAACGCAAAGGCTAAGAGACTCAGGATTTAGACAGGTTCGGGCCGCTTAGAAGGCGTAATACCCTACGTCCTGTGTTGTGATTGGTATTGATTGCATGTCTCTCTGTTGGGAGACTTGGGTTGTCTGTTTTGGAGAGGGTCCCTGCCCAGCCTTATATACACGGCGAGCAGGGTTACAAGGTCGGTTTCGAGTAGAATCCTAACCAATTACTACTCGGAGAGTGCTTTACAAGGTAATCCGAGTAGTTTACAAGTCATACGACTAGTTTCCATAACGAGAAGAGTCCTTGCAGTACTCTACTCGTGTTCTTCATGCCTGGTACGACTCTGTCTGGAGACAATCCATGCGTCCCTGTGGGCCCATGGTCGTACCTCCAACAGAGAGGGCAGCCACGGGCTGGGGAAGAGGAGAGCTCGAGCACGGACGGGCTAGCTTCGCCGGCCGGAGCTCGATCCGCGCCGGGACGGGCGAAATCCGCCGGCCAGAGCTCGATCCGTGTGAGCTCCGGCGCGCAGGCGGCTCCTCCTCCCTCTCCTGTGCGAGCTCCGCCACGAGCGCGCGGATCTTGCGCCGCCACCGTCCCCTGCTTGGAGCTCCTGGATCCAGGCCGGTGAGCTCGCCGCCAGAGTGCTTGAGCCCCGCCCCACGGATCGAGCCCGTGGAGGAAGTGGGGAGGGCGCCGCCGGAGAGGAGGACGGAGGGAGGGGGGCGAATTGAGGCCCGAGAGCGCGCGTGAGGTCGCGGGCCACGCGCGCGTCGCTCCGCCTCGCGCCGCCCTCGAATCGTCGCGGTCGCCTCGAGACCTCCGCGTGTGTGGTGAAGTGAAGGAAGGAAGGAGACCGCCGGGTGGAGGGCGGCGAGGGAAGGGGAGACGGCGCCGGCGGGGAAGGCGAGGAAGAGGAGAAGAAGTTCGGCGCGGCGGCAGCACCGCGCGGGCTCGAGCTCCCCGCCGCCCATGAGCCCGAGCACCCCGCCGCCCGCGAGCAATGTGCGAGAGGAGGGGGGAGATGAGGAGGGACTGCGCGGAGGAGAGGAGGTGGCACGCACGGGCGGAGCGGAGGCGAGCGGCGGCGCGGCGAGCTTGCGGGAGGGCCAGCGTCGGGGAGGAGAGGCCGGCGTGAGAGAGAGGGAGACGAGAGGAGACGGAGAGGATAGAGGAGAAGAGAAGGTTCGGGAGAGGGAAAAAAAGAGGGGAGTGGCGGGCCCCACGTGTCGGGGAGAGAAAATGAGTGGGTGAGGACCCGGTGTGTCCGAGGACCGGTGGATGGTCGCTTCCCGGTGTGATGAGTGATTGATAACGTGGTGTGGATTGACGTTTCCCTTGGCTCAAGTATTGCAGGTGTAGAATGCGGCTTGGTTGCATTGGTGCAGGTGAAGAACAGGCGCGAAAGGTCTTAGCCATGGCGGCCTCCGAGGAGCGGAGAGACAAGTAGGCTTGGTTCGAGGGACCCGATGGCCGATGGATCAAGTGCGGTTCACATGCTGGCAAGAACGAGCAAGGGGACGCGGTTCCGGTGCGAGGTAGCGGCTCACAACCGAAGCTCGTACGCGGACGAGAAGCCGGCGCAAGGTGGCGGCTAACAACCGAAGTTTGCGCGCGGGGTTTGGTGATTTGGCCACAAAATCATCGGTGGACGGTTTCCCTTGGTTTGGGCCTCAAAACCAAGGCCGAGGACTCGACGAGGCGAGTTTTGGGCTGCTGGGCCAGTGGTGGCTGTCAGGGGCGGTTAAACCGCCCCCAGGGGCGGTTTAACCGCCTCCCCCTGGGCCGGCCCAAAATCGGCGTCGAGGAGCTTCGATCCGGAGGACACGCGGCGTGACTGCAAGGCTTGCGTCGGAGGGAAGCTAGCTTGCAGTGGAAGGTGCCCGAGCCGGAAAATATCTAAAGATCAAATGTCAAATTTGCCCCTGAGGGGTATGTATCACTTAGGGGTAGTTTAGTCTTTAGAGCACCACCACTTGGACTACTAATAGGCCCCTTCAGGGCTGGTGGCTGCCATCTCTCTAGTTATCTCTTTGGGTTTTACTTTGAACTTGTTTTCCCCTTCATCCCCTCCATCTAGAACTACTTCGAATCATTCCTAGTTTGTATAGGTGAATTCATGGTTATGTGATTGAGTTTGTGCTGCTCATCTTTGTGCCATGATTTGGTTTCCCGAGCTCTCTTTCCTTTTTCTATTTTCGTGGGTATTTTCGGAGCTATTTTTGGGGGATTTTCGTTCTTCTTGTTCTAGGGCGTTTTCTCTCAGATTTCTTTGGGGGATTCACGTATGAGTGCCTTGTGCCTCTTTTGCTGGTGATCCTTTGCCCCCAAACGCCGAGAATCGCTCTGGATTTGAGATTTTCGGGATGAACTCGAGGTCATGGTGTTCTTCGCGAGATCTGCGATTCCGGGAGTTGTACTGAGTTAGAGGCCGAGATTTTTTGGGAAAACACTACACTGGAGGTCTAGATCATCTGACCAAAATCTCGCCTCAAGAGCTCAAGCGGTTTGGGAGATCCACTTTTGTTTTGACTTTTTCCCGAGCCACCCAGGCTCGGGCGGTTTAACCGCCCCCCCTGGCCGGTTTAACCGCCCCCCCTGGGTGTGTTAGATCGAGCCGCGTTTCGGGTCGTTTTGGTGTTCGTTTCGATTGGTTCGAGTTCCGCTGCTCGTTTCTTGTTCCTAGGGTCAGTAGCTTGACAGTGGCTACGTGATCTTGGCAAGATTGCTCTCGGAGGTTTCGGAGTTGTTTTGGGAGAATAGCCGGATCGGTTGGAAAGATTTTTTATCGGCTCCCATTCACTCCCCCCCTCTCTGGTCGCCGTTTCGGTCCTTCAATTGGTATCAGAGCCGGTTACGGGTCTTTGCGACTCTAACCAGTCTAAGATCCAAAGATGGCGTACCAAGATCAGGGTTCCGGGCCTCCGCACTTCGATGGGAAGAACTACCCGAACTGGGTTGCGCGTATGGGCGCTTTCTTGCGAGGCAAAGGAAAGTTGCTGTGGGATGTGACGAAAGATGAAAACTATGTCAATCCCACCAACTTAGATGCCCAGGATGCAAAGGATAGATTTGAGGCGAATGCCCGAGCTGTTGACTACTTGTTCCGTGCCTTGTCTGCCGAGGAGTTTGAGCGTGTTTTGGGCGAGGACCTAGCTTGCCAGATCTGGCAGAAGCTCAAGGTAGCCCACGGTGGTGATAGCCATGTCAAGGCTAGGCTTTTCTCGATGTACAGGAGGGAGTATGAGAATTTTGCTCATTTGCCTGGAGAGTCTGTTGATGCTTTGTTTCAGCGTTTCACTTCGATTGTCAACAACATGAAAGCCAACATTACCGTGCTCCCATACTCGGATCATGACGAGCTATCAAGCTCCTGCAAGCACTTGATAGATCCGTGTGGGGTGCCAAGGTTGAGGCGATCATGGAGTCGGCAAACTATGAGACTCTTTCTGTTGATGAGCTTTTCTCGAAGTTGAAGTCTTCCGAGGTGGACAGACACTTGCTTACCAAGGCTAAGAGTCCGACTGATCCCCATAGTCTGGCTCTAGTCGGTGGCTCTGGATATGGACATGCTAACACTCCTAGACACTTTGCTTTGTCTTCTCTTGTGTCCCTTCCAGATGAAGAATATGAGGTGCTGAGCGAGGAGGATCTCGCGTTGCTCACGAGGAGGTTCGAGCGGATGTACCAGAACCGCAAGGGTTCGAGGCGTGCCGGGAGTACGTGCTACAGATGCGGGAAGATGGGCCACTTCATCGCCGAGTGCCCCGAGGAGATCAAGAACGACTACAACCGCAAGCACCGCCCGCGAGACGACCACAAGCACCGTCCCAAGGACGAGTACCGCTCCAAGCAGAAGAACAAGGACGAGAGAAGATCCAAGAACAAGCACGGTGGACACAAGAAGCATAGATCTCGAGCGATGGTGGCTGATGCGAGCGACATCGACACAAGCTCCACCAACACGTCGTCAAGCTCAAGCAGTGAAGATGAGGACCGCGGCCACCGCAAGGAGAAGAAGAGCTTGAACCGCAACTTCAACGGCATCTCCTTCGCCGCCGTCGACTACTGCACCATGGCACACGACTCCGTGAAGAGCAAGGACGACTCCGACTCCGACTTCGAGGATGAGGTATTGACAGATCCCACCTCTCTGCGTCAGGAGATTGCTAGATTAGAGCAGTTGGTCGATAACCGTGATGATGTGCTTAGAAAGACCAACAAGGAAAAGAGGGAGTTTAGGTCTTTGCTAGGAGAGTCCAAGGATAGAGTGGCTGAGCTTGAGACCTTGCTTTCTGAGACTGGAAAGAAGGCCATGGAGTTTGAGTCTTTGCTTTGCGAGTCTAGAGAGAGAGCAGCTTCGCTTGAGTCTGAGATTGCTGTTTTGAAAGATGCTCCTCTTGTGTCTGATGAGGTAGAATGCTCGTTCTGTGATGTGCATATTGCTGATCTTGTTGTGCTTAAGGAGAAACACATGACTTGCTTGGATGAACTAGAGGGTGCTAGGGTTGAGCTTGCTGAGTTGAAGTCTAGGTCATCTTTGCTAGGAGCTTGTACTTCCTGTCCTGCTTTGCATGCTCAGTTGCTTGAATCACGCACCATGATTAGTTCACTTGAAGCACAACTTAAATCTCCTATTGCAAATTCCTGTTCTGCTTGTGATGTTGTTGCATTGAAGATGTTGAGCTAGAACAGTGTGTGAATAGATTGCAAGATGAGAATGATGAGCTGAGACAGTGTTTGAGTGGTTGTCTGGTCGTGAGCCTCAGCTCAAGATGTTGATTGCTAGTTTCAAGAGAGCTGATGGTTGTGGTCTTGGTTCTGAGAAGGTTGGTGAGAGTAGTGGTGAGAGAGAGAGAGATCCAGAGAGTTCCACCGCAAACATTCCCACAAACCCACCAAAAGCCATTCTCAAGAACACCTTCACACCCAACCAAACCACCTGCTGAACAAGCTTGACATCACTCCAGATCCTCCCAAGTTTCCACCTAAGTCAGAGAACTTTCAGAGGAGAGTGACCTTTGTGAGGAGTGGGGTTTACCAGCCGAGAGAGAGGGCACAGCCGAGAGAAACCCCAAAGCCAAAGCCAGTCCGCTTCCATTGTGAGCATTGTGGAAGGGATGGACACCTTGAGGAGTTCTGTTGGAGGAAGAAGAGGGAGGTGAGAAGAGAAAAGGAGGTGGGGAATAGGGACAGGTACTACTCTTCTCGTAGTGTGCCTGTGTCTCGTTCACCCTGGCCGAGAGGCGACGCCTTTGTGCGCACAGTTCCTGTGGTTGCTAGTCGTGGTGTTCCAGTTGTTCGTGAGTTTTCTAGGCGGCCTCCGTTTCGCGGTCAGTTTGGTTCAGGGAGGTTCGACCGTAGCTTTAAGGCTAGGAGAGAGTCTAGGCCACGTTTTCCCCCGCGTGGTGCTAGAGGTCCGATGGTGAGAGACGAGAGGGTTTCACGCGGTAGAGTTGATTTTGCTAACCCCTCTTTTGAGCAAATGGCCCGACATTGGTTTGACTCGTTCTGTGCTAACCCCAGTGTCGAGTCATTTGCTCATTCTCGTTCTCGGTTCTGATTGTGCAGGTGGGAGGCTTGGAAAACTTTTGGTTGATGGATTCTGGCTGCTCGAGACAGATGACAGGTAATGGTAAGTGGTTCTCCAGTCTCACCCCGGTGGTGTCCAGGCAGTACATCACTTTCGGGGATAAGGGTAGAGGTAGAGTGTTGTCTGAGGGTGCTATTCAGGTGAGCGATACTTTCATGTTGAAACGGGTTGCTCTTGTCAAGAATCTTGGTTTCAATTTGCTCTCAGTTTCTCAGCTTCTTGATGAGGGTTATGAGGTTCGTTTTAAGCGTGGTGATTCGAAATTCTTGATTCTCGAGGTGACCTTGTGTGTATGATCATTCCTGAGGGACATATTTTTCGTGCTGATTTTTCTCGATCTTTTGGTCCTTCACGGTGTTTGATCGCTCGTACTTCTTCTGAGCTTTGGAAGTGGCATAGGAGATTGGGTCATGTGAGCTTTGATCTACTCACACGCTTGAGTGCTCTTGACCTTATCTGAGGATTGCCCAAGCTCAAGTTTGAGAAAGATTTGGTTTGTGCACCTTGTAGGCATGGAAAAATGGTTGCTGCTTCTCACCCACCTTTGACAGATGTGATGACTGAGCGTCCAGGGGAGCTTTTGCACATGGATTTGGTTGGCCCCGCTCGAGTTCGTTCAGTCGGTGGGAAGTGGTATGTTCTTGTGGTTGTTGATGACTTTTCTCGGTATGCTTGGGTGTTCTTTCTGGCGTCGAAGGGTGAGACTTTTGATTTTGTTTGAGATCTGATTTTGAGGTTGAAAAACGAGAGTAATGGTGGTGCCATGAGAGCTATACGTAGCGACAATGGTACGGAATTTAAGAACACTCGTTTTGATGCCTTCTGTCGTGATCTTGGTCTCGAACATCAATACTCTTCGCCATATGTTGCTTGTCAGAATGGTGTTGTTGAAAGAAAGAATAGAACACTTTGTGAGATGGCTAGGACGATGCTAGATGAGCATAGGACTCCTAGGAAGTATTGGGCAGAAGCGGTGAACACAGCTTGTTATGTTTCAAATCGGATTTTCCTTCGTGCCTTCAAGAAGAAAACTTGCTATGAGCTTTTCCATGGTCGTTCCCCCCGTGTGAGTCACTTTCGGGTATTTGGTTGCAAGTGTTTCGTCTTGAAGAAAGGAAATTTGGACAAGTTTGAGTCTCGTTCGATGGATGGAATTTTTCTTGGTTATGCTAATCATTCTCGAGTATATCGTGTGCTCAATCTTGAAACTAACCAAATCATGGAGACTTGCGAAGTCACCTTCGACGAGACCATTCCGTGTAGCTCTTCTGCTTTTGAGTGTGCAGGTGATGATGATTTGGGACAGCCCATCTTTGAGGAAGAACAGCCTGATGATGAAGATGATGAGGAATTTCAGGCACCGTGTGGAGATCGTGTACCTTCTACTTCCACTACTACCACGACGTTCGACGACGGCCCTTCTGCTACACCTTCGTCGAGTCGCGCTCCAGATCGAGTTCAAGTGGAAGCTGATGTTGAGGGGGAGGCAATCTCGAGGCGAGAAGCTCCCCGGCTGGTACAGAGGGATCATCCACCTTCGAAGATCATCGGGAACATGGATGAACGCAATACACGGTCGAGGTCACAGAACATCTCTCATTATGCTCATTCTGCTTTTGTCGCGTCTTTTGAGCCCAAAAGTGTTGGACACGCTTTATCTGATTCCGATTGGGTCAATGCCATGCATGAAGAGCTTGAAAACTTTGAGAGAAATCAGGTGTGGAAGTTAGTAGAACCACCTCGAAATTGCCATCCCATAGGAACCAAGTGGGTGTACAAGAACAAGAGGGATGAGAGTGGTGAGATTGTGGGAAACAAAGCGAGGTTGGTTGCTCAAGGGTTTTCGCAGCAGGAGGGGATAGATTATGAGGAGACATTTGCTCCTGTTGCCCGTTTGGAGGCAATTCGGATCCTTCTAGCATTTGCAGTTGCTAAAGGGTTCAAATTGTACCAAATGGACGTGAAGAGTGCCTTCTTGAATGGGGTGATCGAGGAAGAAGTGTATGTAAGGCAGCCCCCGGGTTTTGAGAGTGAGAGATACCCACACCGAGTGTACAAACTCCACCGAGCTTTGTATGGCCTAAAGCAAGCACCCAGAGCGTGGTATGGTAGGTTGAGAGGGTTCTTGCTTAGCAAGGGGTTTGTGATGGGGAAGGTTGATAAGACGCTCTTCTTGCTGAGAAATGGCAATGATCTTTTAATCGTTCAGATTTACGTGGATGATATCATTTTTGGTGGCTCTTCTCATGATCTTGTTGCCAAGGTTGCAGACGATATGAGCAGGGAATTTGAGATGTCGATGATGGGAGAGTTGCAGTTCTCTCTCGGGCTGCAGATCAAGCAAACCAAGGATGGGACGTTTGTGCACCAAAGCAAGTACACCAAGGATATTCTCAAGAAATTCGACATGAGCGACTCCAAGCCGATGACTACGCCGATGAGTACGACTACAGCTTTGGATGCGGATGAGGACGGAGAACCAGTGGACCAGAAGGAGTACCGGAGCATGATCGGCTCCCTCCTCTACTTGACGGCGACGAGGCCGGACATACAGTTCAGCGTGTGTCTGTGCGCTCGTTTTCAGGCGTCACCGAGGACTTCACATCGTCAGGCCGTCAAGAGGATTTTCAGGTATCTCAAGTTTACTCCTGAGCTGGGTCTTTGGTACTCTGCCGATTCCACTCTTGCGCTACATGGTTTTTCTGATGCGGATTTTGCTAGATGTCGTGTTGATCGCAAGTCTACTTCTGGTCAGTGTCAGTTTCTTGGATCGTCTCTTGTGTCTTGGTCTTCTCGCAAGCAGTCTAGTGTAGCCCAATCCACCACAGAGGCCGAGTATGTTGCTGCTGCTAGCTGCTGTTCTCAGTTGCTTTGGATCACATACACCTTGAGAGATTTTGGCTTAGACATGTCCCATGTTTCACTTCTTTGTGATAGCACCAGTGCCATAAGCGTAGCCAAAAATCCCGTGCTTCATTCCAAAACCAAACACATAGAAGTGAGGTACCACTTTCTGAGAGATCATGTAGAGAAAGGTCATATTGAGCTTGCCCACGTTTCTACCCAAAACCAGCTTGCAGACATTTTCACTAAGCCACTTGACCAAGTTACCTTCACCCGCTTGTGAGGAGAACTTGGTGTGTGTGCGGTTTTCTGAGCTGAGTTTTGGAGGCTTCTCTTGTAGCATATGTATATTTTTGTACCATCTTTGTATCTTGATGTACATTTTTTTCTTGCTTTTATCTTTTGTATCATATCTTAGGATGAGCTTCTCCTATATGCAGTGATTGGTACAACTTGCTACATTTTAGAGTTTAGGCAGGCTGGCTAGGAATTACTTGTATGGATGGCTATGCTCTTAATGGTTTTGATATATATTCTGTTGAGATAGTCTCTTTTTGAACTAAAATGACAAACTGAACTTAAACTTCTACACCCATGAGTAAATGCCTTTGCATGTCTTGTTTGAGCCGAAATGGCTATATCTTGCTTAAGATCATGTTAGGGTGTGATATTCTTTTCAATTGGGTCAAAGACCTTTGTCATTGTAAATGTTTAGCCCATGCTTTATCTTGTGGAGGAGCATAAGCTTCTTTCTGTCGCAAAGACATTTCATGTACCATGCTTAACTTGAAAATCTTGAAAAATGAGATGTCTATGCATGAAAGAAGAAAGTTGAGAAAAAGATATATTTGCAGAAAATTATGCTCATGTCTCTATGCTTTCACCATTGCACACACTTGCACACATGGGTGCTAAGCGGTTGCATGTTGTTTGCCGGAGAAGTCTCCCATGAGAAGTGAACACATGGCTCCGTGCTTTGACATGACATGAGGTAGAACTTGGGCGTTTATGATGATCTTTTGTCAAGAATGCTTGTCCTTTCATGATTTTGGTGAGATGAAGTTTATTTTTGCTTAAACAATCCATGGTTAGGACTTTGCTCATGCGGTGACATTTTTGATAAAAATCCACAATTTGCTCATGGCTTTGTCAATTGGATATGTCTTCACCTTCTTGATGGCAATGCCCGGGTGACATGATGAACTATCTAGTTTGCCTCTTCTCTAACTTGTAGCATTTTGTATTGCTCATTGTATATTTGAGAAGCTTGTAGTTGCATTTTGTACATTTTGCCTTGATGTGTGCATTGTCAACAAGGGGGAGAATTTCTGGAGCATTTTGCAAGGGGGAGACTTTGCTGAATTTAGAAGAAAGCTTTTGCTCTAGATTTTGTCGAAATTGTGTGAGAGATGGAAAGTTTTGCCCAAATGAGATTTTCTGAAAATTTGCGAAGATTCTGAGAGTTTGATCACTAGGCACATGTGGAAGGTTTTCAAGTTGGAACGGCATCGTTGCGAGTTGGTTTGTGCATTTTTGGCATTTTTGGCCTTGGTCATCTGCCAGGGGCGGTTTAACCGGCCCCCCTGGGCGGTTTAACCGCCCCTGTGCTGAGAGCACACAGTTTGTGGAGATTTGAGCCATTTTCGAGTGTTTTTCGCACGCACAAGTTCACTTGTTCAGGGGGAGTTGCATCTTTGCAGGGGGGTGCTTTGAGAGTCCTGAAAAGTGAGTTGGAGGATTTGAAGTTTGTGATTTGTGCTTTGTGCTTTTGCTCTTTTGCCGATGGTGTTGAGCCCTTTCGCTTCTTCTTGAAGGGTCGGCGTTTCTGGAGCTTTCTCTTGCAGAGTGACTTTGTTCTCGGCTTGTTCTTGCTTTTAGTCACTTGCTAGAGTCTTGTTTTCGATTTCTTTTATATTTTCTTCATATCAATTGGTTACTATGTGTGTGTTGTCAATGCACTCATCAAGGGAGAGATTGAGGACCCGGTGTGTCCGAGGACCGGTGGATGGTCGCTTCCCGGTGTGATGAGTGATTGACAACGTGGTGTGGATTGACGTTTCCCTTGGCTCAAGTATTGCAGGTGTAGAATGCGGCTTGGTTGCATTGGTGCAGGTGAAGAACAGGCGTGAAAGGTCTTAGCCATGGCGGCCTCCGAGGAGCGGAGAGACAAGTAGGCTTGGTTCGAGGGACCCGATGGCCGATGGATCAAGTGCGGTTCACATGCTGGCAAGAACGAGCAAGGGGACGTGGTTCCGGTGCGAGGTAGCGGCTCACAACCGAAGCTCGTACGCGGACGAGAAGCCGGCGCAAGGTGGCGGCTAACAACCGAAGTTTGCGCGCGGGGTTTGGTGATTTGGCCACAAAATCATCGGTGGACGGTTTCCCTTGGTTTGGGCCTCAAAACCAAGGCCGAGGACTCGACGAGGCGAGTTTTGGGCTGCTGGGCCAGTGGTGGCTGTCAGGGGCGGTACGCCTCCCCCTGGGCCGGCCCAAAATCGGCGTCGAGGAGCTTCGATCCGGAGGACACGCGGCGTGACTGCAAGGCTTGCGTCGGAGGGAAGTTAGCTTGCAGTGGAAGGTGCCCGAGCCGGAAAATATCTAAAGATCAAATGTCAAATTTGCCCCTGAGGGGTATGTATCACTTAGGGGTAGTTTAGTCTTTAGAGCACCACCACTTGGACTACTAATCGGCCCCTTCAGGGCTGGTGGCTGCCATCTCTCTAGTTATCTCTTTAGGTTTTACTTTGAACTTGTTTTCCCCTTCATCCCCTCAATCTAGAACTACTTCGAATCATTCCTAGTTTGTATAGGTGAATTCATGGTTATGTGATTGAGTTTGTGCTGCTCATCTTTGTGCCATGATTTGATTTCCCGAGCTCTATTTCCTTTTTCTATTTTCGTGGGTATTTTCGGAGCTATTTTTGGGGGATTTTCGTTCTTCTTGTTCTAGGGCGTTTACTCTCGGATTTCTTTGGGGGATTCACGTATGAGTGCCTTGTGCCTCTTTTGCTGGTGATCCTTTGCCTCCAAACGCCGAGAATCGCTCTGGATTTGAGATTTTCGGGATGAACTCGAGGTCATGGTGTTCTTCGCGAGATCTGCGATTCCGGGAGTTGTACTGAGTTAGAGGCCGAGATCTTTTGGGAAAACACTCCACTGGAAGTCTAGATCATCTGACCAAAATCTCGCCTCAAGAGCTCAAGCGGTTTGGGAGATCCACTTTTGTTTTGACTTTTTCCCGAGCCACCCAGGCCCGGGCGGTTTAACCGCCCCCCTGGTGTGTTAGATCGAGCCGCGTTTCGGGTCGTTTTGGTGTTCGTTTCGATTGGTTCGAGTTCCGCTGCTCGTTTCTTGTTCCTAGGGTCAGTAGCTTGACAGTGGCTACGTGATCTTGGCAAGATTGCTCTCGGAGGTTTCGGAGTTGTTTTGGTAGAATAGCCGGTTCGGTTGGAAAGATTTTTTATCGGCTCCCATTCACTCCCCCCCTCTCTGGTCGCCGTTTCGGTCCTTCAGTGGGGAGAGGGGGGAGTGGTGGGGCCCACAAGATGGTAGTTGGTAGAGAGTATGAGGTATAAAGTATGACCGGCGCGGGAGAAGTTGGTTTAAAGGTTAGAATCTTGATGACCATGACAGAATATTCTCTTTTAAAGGGTAGAGTAGAGGTTGTCCAGTGAGAACAGCCTAAAGAGGCCAAATACGGAGCATGCAGCTCTTGGCTGTGGGCTGTTAGGGTAGAGATGCTTACGTGGGGCTGATAGGATCATGGGCCAAAAGTTAAACTCGTAACGGGCCAACTGGATCTCGGCTCGAAAAGAAAGGAAACGGAAAGCAAAGCCTTTTCATAACCATAATTCCTCCCTTCATTTCAAATTAGTCACGCACTCTAGCAGTTTGGCTCATTGCTATGATTTACAATGGTTAATAGACGAGCAGGTCGAATCAGCGGTAACAATAGAGCAATGGCGGAACTGGAGAAAAAATTAAGGGTGACCCAACAAATATTTTCCAGGCGGATGTCTGTGTTGGGTAGTTGGGCTTCGGCCCTATGGCCTGCTGAGCATGAGATGATAAACAAATACTAAATTTTTTTATTTTGTTGGGGATACCCATGGCCCTTGCCGGCCACCCCCGTTCCGCCAATGCAAGAGAGGGTGGACTGTGTGAGGAAGAAATATGTACTCGTGACAACCGCAAGTAATAGTGGAAATGGTAGTTTCGACGACCATAGAGGGGAGGCAGGCCTATTTGAACCATACACCATCATACCTATTAATTTTACATTAACATATGAAACCCCTAAAAATGACCAAAAACACTTATCAAGATTTAAAATAGCCTTTGGTTTACTCTATGCTGGTGGCCTCGACCTTAGTCACCGTGTTCCCGGAACGAAGGGGTCGCGGAACGGGATCGAGGAACGAGAAACGCCGTTTTTGGTGAACTTTTACAGGGCGGGAACGCGAACGTTCCCGCGTTTCCGTCCCCAGAACGACGTTCCTGGGACGCGGAACGCGGCGTCGTTCCGCGTTCCCGGTGACTAAGGCCTCGACCATGAACCATGATGGCGACCGATCATCTGCACAGTTGTATACTACTTTTACGAGAGCCTAATTATTTCTCCCACCCCACTGGACGGCACTTTGTCCTACTCCTCGGCTCCTCGCTGCTGCCTGCTGAGCCCCAAAGTCCAAACCAAACCAAGAACACACGAATCCGTTGACCTGGATCACCTAATGGCGTCCGGCTATTCATCCAACGCGCTACAGGTAGGCAACTTGATGGCAATTCTCTGTATCACCTACGGCAGATGATCGATCACGGCTGCCTCTTCTCTGATTCGATTCCAATCAGGCGATCGCCGGGACAGGGGCCGTGCCGGAGCCGCCGGCGAAGCTGAAGCTCTACTCCTTCTGGCGAAGCTCGTGCTCGCAACGCGTCCGCATCGCCCTCAACCTCAAAGGTAGCCCCGCGTGACTCTGTCAGAGCGACCTATGAGCAACTGCTTCAGTAGGTATTAGCTGAACATGAACACTCTGAAACAATCTGTCGGGCCTTGCACACTAGGACTGGAGTACGAGTATAAGCCGGTGAATCTCCTTGCAAACGAGCAGAAAGACCCAGGTGCCTCCATATACAGTATATGGTCTTCAGCTAGCATCGACAAAGATTACTAGTGTGCCCTCCTTCAGATAATCCAGGCGCAGAAATGTTCATCTGGAACTGAAAACTGTGTTTTCCTCCGTGGATACAGAGTTCGAGAGGTTGAACCCAATCAAGTATGTTCCGGCATTGGTGGACGGCGACACCGTCATCGCAGATTCCTTTGCAATCTTGCTGGTGAGACATGAGATTTGCAGGTGCAGAATTTGAGAGAGGTTTTTTGAGGTTCCATGGTCCTGAAGTCTCTGTTCCTTTTGGTGTACCTAGTACCTTGAGGATATGTACCCCCAGCATCCTCTGCTACCACAAGACCCCCAAAAGAGGGCACTGAATATCCAGGTTCGTTCTTTGTTCTCGGCCAACACAACCATTTCATCAGGTACTCTGTTTTCACTGAAATAACATAATTGAGTTTACGAAAAAACAATTTCGTCTTGCAATAGTTTCTGGCAAAATAATTGTACCAATATCTTGTTCGAATGAACACGCTCTTGAGAGTTGAGACCGTTGACCTGCAAACAAAAAAGCATGAACTTTATATTGACAGCGCCTGCATATCTTAATCATCTGATCTAAATGGT
Organism: Urochloa ruziziensis; assembly: GCA_015476505.1. Lineage (NCBI taxonomy): Eukaryota > Viridiplantae > Streptophyta > Magnoliopsida > Poales > Poaceae > Urochloa > Urochloa ruziziensis. Next base: position 9,613,498 of record CM027120.1, on the reverse strand, counting down.
GATGGTTTTTGAGTTGCAGATTGCAAGCATAGTCGGCTCGAGCATTCAACCGCTCCAAAACTATCCTGTCTTTGTGAGTTCGTTACGAAGAAACCACTGTTCTTTATATTTGCAACAGATGTGTGTTTCATTTTTCCCTTCTTCGTAAGAGAATGTAGTTATGGATTTTTCTTATGTACCTTGAATGCAGAATTTCATAAAGGATAAGTTGGACTCAAATGAGGCGGTTAAATGGACCCAGCATCACATCAATAGGGGCTTCACAGGTTTGGTACTCTCTCATCTATTTAATGGGTTTTACGAATTGGAAGAGAAATATGTGTAGTTGCATGGACCAAACAAATATTATGCGGTTTCAGTTTCGTGTAATCCTAATAAACAATTACTGTTAAATCCTATTCCATGTATTTTCAGCTCTTGAGAAGTTGTTAAAAGGATGCGACACTACATATGCCACAGGAAACGAAATCCAGCTGGTGTGTACCTCATTTCCGTATTTGTTTTTATATATTTATTTAATAAGGCATAAATGTACTGATATGGAACCATGTGTTGATGTCCATACCCGGCATGCTGATCTTCTCCAACAAGCTGCAAAGTATCAGATCAAAGTTTTATACTTTCACACTGCCAAAGTTCCTACAACAAAGCCCTTTTAGAAAAACAAAAAGTGCACTTTCGGAAAACTGATAATATTTGTGTCAGTACCCTCCGTTTTATCAGAGGACGTCAATATTTATTTCTGATGCTGTACAGGCAGATGTATTTCTGGAACCCCAGATATACGGTGGCATTAAGCGTTTCGGGATTGATATGGTAAGTACCACTGTCCACTGCCCTTGCGAATTACAGCTTTCTTTTCTTATTTACAATCTCAACAGAGGATAGAACAGAGTTGCAGGCTTGCTGTTTGCAGTTCAATGGCACAATACCTTCTTTATTCTATTTCCTTAAATCAAACCTACACAATTTCTCATATGCATGCTCGATATTTGGTGTTAATCTGCGGTTAAAATAGAAATTGACATATGTTCACCGAACAGCTTTCAATTTAAATCTACCTAACCAAAGGAGAGAATTGTGATGAACTTCATAAATCACATCATATTCACGGGCTGGCCCTAAAAATGTCATCTTTTTTCGTTCAGTCAATTTACCCCGTCCTGGCAAGGCTCCATGAAGCTTATATGGAACATCCTGCATTTCTAGATGCATTACCAGAGAAGCAACCAGATGCGCCTTCTCCCTGAGCACATACGTAAAGCCTGCTTGGAACTGCCACTTCCAGCGCTATATAGATTATTACTTCTCTATTTATGTCTTGGAGACAACAAGGAAAACTATTGGATTATATGCAAAAAATGAATATATGTTACAACCATGTATGTTAATTACCGTTTTTACGATAAACTTATTTGACCGAATTGATATATTGAGAATAATGGTCATGTTTCAGGTAAGATTCCCCAGTTTGGTTTGTTTTTCTTCCAAAATGAAACTAAATGAATTTGGAATAATTGTCAGCAACAATTTGACTCGAGAAGGCTCAGCTCGTTAGCTTGAATTGATACTGAAATTGTTTCTAAAGTAAAATGATACTTTGTGAAAATATTCCAAATTTAGAGAAAATTCATTGAAAAATTCATCAGTTCGATAGCCATAGCCAAGCCATTGTACATATTTTTTTTGAGAATTATACAGTACAACGCAGACGCTCACAACACGCACACACACTCACCCCTATGAATACACGTATGCAAACCCTACCCTATGAGCACCTTCGAAGGACTGAGCACCCGGGGCCTCGTTGTCGACGGGAACGCTGCGTACCACTTAACACATGACACCGGTAAATCCTAAAAAATCCCAGGAAAAGGTGCGAACGCCAGGATTTGAACCCTGGTGGGTAGTGTACAACTGGACTGTCCTAACATTGGACTACAAGCCAATTCGCATTGTACATAATTTTTTTTGTTAGAATTGTTAACATGAATGCTAACTCCATGGCCTATGTATCAAGATCTCACATTCACACGCCACAATTAGTGCTGTATACTGTTATACCCCTACTGAACCAAAATTGATATCATTTAATTATTCCCAGTCTGCATTTTGGGTGACAGGGCCTCAATAGCAGTTCCCAGAGGCCATGCGGCTTCAATGAAGTATTCGCCATGCTTCACCTTGGATACAAATGTGATCTTCTTTGTTGGCGGCAGACCTGCAGAAGCAGAGCATAAAACCATATCATGCATCTTAAACTTCAGACAGTTAAAAACACTAGTAATACTTAACAACAGGAAACTTTCTTTGCATGTAAATTATTGATGCTACTCACCGAAGCCATCAACGAGCAGTGTGTACTGGTAAGTAAGATCCAGGCATAAGTATGGCACATTGGCGTCTTCAATCTTGGGGAATGCAACTTTTACTTTCTCAACGCCCAATCGGCAAGCCTTCCTTGCAGCAATTCTGAATGCGGCAGGAGCGGCCCTTGCGCTGGGAGCTTCACTGTCTATGAATCCAACCTTCAAGAGAGACGAAGAAATTCAGTTTCCATAATGTGAGTGGCGGTAAAATTTTAGGTTGAGACACTGGCTGTTCCTACATGGGAGGCAAGATAGTGGAAGCTCGAAGTGACGTAGAGGTTATTTTGGCCAGCTCCACCTCCTCCGTTCCATACACCATCGAAGGAGCAGTTCTTTGTCTTGCATGGTGCGTTTAGCTTCAGTGCCTTGGCTATCTCTTCCCTGCACTTGTCATAATCTGCTCCTTTTGGTGATGCAGTTGCATCATATTCCTTCCCGTTGTAGGTGTATGTACCTTCACATTATTTTTCCGAAAAAAAAAGAATTAGTTATGTCCAGCTTTGTCACTAAAAAATAATAGTAATAGTAAGTACATTTCAATTTTTTGTATGTAAGTTGTCAACATGCATACCACTAAACCCACGCAGCATGCAGGAACTGGATGGCCCATTCTTTGCCTTCAAAATCTCTGCTCGAGCTGCAAAAGCACCAAAGCTCAAGTAACTGCAAGGAGAAGGATTTGGCTGATCAGTACATAGTGCTATGTAGAAACAAGGGCTATACTTGTTACCAAGCTAATACAATATATTCAACCTGTGAACATAGATATTGTAATCTTTTTCTTTAAGATACTCTTTTGTAACATAGTGACCCTCTCCATCAGGCTCTGCAGGAGCGCTCGCAGCAGCACATGCAGATAGAGCATAAGCCATTTGCACCGACCCACCGCCCAAATCAATAACACCTACCGTCTGGGAGTAGTCTCCTCCCAATTTATCCAACAGATAATTCAGAGCAACCTACATTTAGTTTCAAGGCATGCACAATAAGGTCAATGTTACAGACAATGAATGAGCATATGAGACATAAGGGCAGTCCCAACCCTCCTCCAGTTTGAATAGTTTCCATAGCATTAAATATAGTGTCATGTAGGCAAAAAAAAAATTGAGGTGGCATGTGAGTAAATGAGGAGAGAAGGGAAAAGGGGAAGAAATGGTTTCTCAGGTGGGAAACGAAGTCTACACGCGCACCAAAACCCATAGAAACGACCGAAATCGCGTTGGGTGAGTTTTCTCGTTTCCATTCTCGTTTTACCCGCTCCCCTCCGGATCTGCTGTGCGCCTCCTCCCTCCCAGCTCTGCCGCCACCGCGAGTGCCTGCGACCCATCCCCCGTGCGCATTGCCCCTCTGCGATGACCCACCCTTCGCAGTGCACGCTGATGCCCCTCGTTCACGCGCGCGCGCACCAGTTCCCCGTGGATGCCTGTAACGTCCCGCCTTCCCGAGGCCGAGCCCGCTTACACCTGATAGCTCTTTAGGACCTCAAGACTATCCTGACAAACCAACACATATCTTTTCTGCGCACTTTGTCCTCACCCGTGTGCATCCGGGGAAGGATTTCCCGGTCGGTCACCCATCCCTAAATTACTCCGGGCCAAGCACGCTTAACCCCGGAGTTCTTTCGAGATGAGCTTTCGAAAGGAAGCTGCAACTTGTTAATATGAGTATTCTATCAATCCTATTAAGCCCTGGGCTGTCACAATCTCACCCCCTTAGGAGACCGACGCCCTCGTCGGTCAACCCCAGTCCAGGAACGTCCCCTCCAGCCACGTCCATGTGCCCAGTGGCAGCGTATGTGCCATGCCGTGTAACCACTCTGGGCTCACACCAGTCATGCGCACCATGCCTGCGCAATTGCGACGCCACGCGCCTGTGAAACCGCGAGTGTCGGCTCTGATACCAATTGTAACGTCCCGCCTCCCTGAGGCCGGGCCCGCTTACACCTGACAGCTCTCTAGGACCTCAAGACTATCCTCACAAATCAACGCATGTCTTTTCTGCGCACCTTGTCCTCACTCGTGTGCACCCGGAAAGGACTTCTCAGTCGATCACCCATCCCTAAATTACTCCGGGCCAAGCACGCTTAACCCCAAAGTTCTTTCGAGATGAGTTTCCAGAAAAAAGTTGCAACTTGTTGATATGAGTATTCTATCAATCCTATTGCCCTGGGCTGTCACAATGCCCGCCGCCGTTGTTTCCATCTGCATAGCCACGCAAGCTCCTGCAGCCAAATCTCCTCCGGCCTGGGTCAATCAGAGAAGCAGGATGTATAGCAAAAGAAATCCAGGAAGCCGTCTTTGATCTCTAGGAGAGCCGGCGGTATACAGGCGGTGCTTCTCCATGTAGGCCTCCCGCCGTTGATATAGGCTCTTCTCGAGGAACTGGTGCTCCTGCCTGCGATTCAGGCGCCGGTGGTCAAACTAGCCTTCATCTCAGCATCTCACGCTTCACGGTGGATTCAACATCTCCTAGCAGCTCGTATGGTGTGGATGAATTTGTTTGCCTCAACATTTCATTGCCAGATGAAATATATGTCATATGCATTTAGTTACTACCTCCGTCCAAAAAGAACGCTCGTTTGGAATGCATGCCAGTTAAAGTAGTGCACGTTTGACCAAGTTTCTAGCAAATTATACTTATATTTATGACTCTAAATAAATTTTTTAAAAAACTACATTTCAAAACGAATGTAATGATATATATTTCATATCATAAATATTTATATTTTTTATTTGTAATTGGTCAAACTTAAGATTCTGAAGTTTTTTAGGAAACGAGAAATGCATTCTTTCTGGGACGGAGGGAGTACCTATCAGTTGGTACATGAGAATATACTAGGTTTCCATTTGTGAAATATATTAGGTTCTTTACAGTGAGTTCGTCTTTCAATTTTGCGGGCTGTATCCATCAGATGAGTCTATGAAGACTGCACAGCTGCATGCCACGACTGATCGAACCTATATATGTTTGCGAAGTTTGAGCGAGGACATTAAATTCTGCTATGGATAGAAACTACTATAGAAACTATGCAATGGGAGATTAAGTCTACAAGTGGTGTCTTGATAATGTGGCAACATGGAAACTACCCATAGAAAACTATGGGTTGAGACTGTCCTAAAAGAACAGCTTGGGGTTCTAAATTCATACCCATAAGTAACGTCCTTCTCGAGATCCCTCAAAGACATGGATCCACTTGGGGTTGTACTGAAATTTGCTTTTTGTGCGGACAAGATCCCTAACCTGTAGTGAAAATAAATTAATCAGTCACTCATTTTATTAGCCCTGTCAAAATCATTCATGACATGAAGGATGTTGCATGCCAACGCAAAACTAGAGAGTATCATGAAACTACCACTGCAAGAATTTCCTCTGCTTTTTCTTCACCGACAAGTCTCAATCCAGCTGTTGCCTGCGTAGAGAAACTCTAATAAATGCATAGTGCAAGCAGTTTCAGAGATCCATCTAAATTTTTATGTTCTTTTTCTTAAACTCTAATTAAATGCGTAGTGGAAGCCGTTTCAGATCCATCTACATTTTTATGTTCTTTTGCTTTACTTTGACAATAAATATGCAATCATGGAAAAGGGGTGTATATAGCAGGTTTGTGCTAAATCTCTTCAAATCCTGGTGCAAATGAACAAACAACCCTAGCCGACATTAAAAGGTGGAGTATTTAAATGATGAGTTTTTACTGAAGTTAGTGGAGAAAAACTCAACATATTTTTTATATTTATTTATTTATTTATTTATTGTAGACTTATTTAATTCGCTCTTATAGTCGAACCGATGTGTTGGATGCTACTCAGTGCTCTAAGCACTACAAGGCTAGATGCCCTTTTGCTATTTAAGAGTAATGGCAATAATCTCGCCCACTAGCCGGAGAGCGGTGCATGTAGCCATTTAATGCAAGGATAGTGACGTGAGCCAATAGAAATTGGGAAGCGCTGCCAAAAAGTGCATCAGCCTTCTCGCAGCGGGCGTCTCGCGAACAGCTCGCTTCCCTCTCTCTTCTGCTTTCTCTCTCTCCACATCATACTTTGCCATCTCTTATAAGCCACCCATGCTCTAAATGATTATTGTTTTACTGGACCTTCAATTCAATATATGCTTGACAATTTGTACAAAAGAAATTAAAGATACACTTTCAAATAAAGTTAGATATGATCGTGAAAGTTGTTTTCATGATCTTTTTGTATTTTTCAATGTCTGTTTTTGAAACCTAAAAAGTGTGGCAGGCTTGAATCCTGAAAGGATATATTTCGAAAGTGGTGTTTTTAAGATAGATTTTTTTTTGCTTACTCCTAACTTAAGAGGGGTTGTTTTCATAAGCCGTGGAGGGACGACGCCTTTGGCCTTCTCAAGAAGAGGTAGTATGGAGTTGACTGCATCCTGAGGCCGTGCAGCATATGAGCTCAGCCCGTGCTTACTCTGAACCAACAACCAATATGTAAAATCAAAGAGTGCTACAAATACATGGGGGGGAAGAAACACATACATTTTTTTTATTTTGTGAAACATATTTTCCGTACCTTGGCGAGGAGCGTGATGCCATTGCCGATTCCGAGGAGGTCCATCTGCCTGTCGAACCTGAAGACGTGCATCCGGGTTCCCGTGCTGCCAGCGTCGAAGATGACGGCGTACCTCCCAGGCCCAGCCGGCGCATTCTCAGCTGCCGGCTTGTCGGCGACGCCGGCCTTCTTCGGACTACTAAGCGCAGCAGCAGCAGGATCGGCATAGGCAACGCTTGGGTACGACGAGGAGTACAGCTGCAGGAGGAGAAGCGACGACACTGCTATGGTGAAAGCACGAGTCATTGCTGCCTAGAGCTAGTGATGTGCTGCGTGCTCAAGTTGGCATGAATGGGTTGCCTGCTTGCCTTTTAAAGAGCAGCATGTTCCGTCGGACCCGGAGGGTTTGACTGACCATCTAAAAGGCGCGCGCGCATCATCATGAAACGCGTTTAGAAACGTGATTAGCGGTTGATCGGTCGCTTCATGTGGTGCACTGCGTCCCAATTTCTTGTTATCTTCCAAAGCCTTTCCCAGCTAAAAGCTAAAGAAGAAAGTAGCGGAGTCAGTCCTCGTTAAATCATATCATCATGTGAACGCATGAAAGGATGGTAGTGCCGGTGATAATGGGCCCAACTTTTTATACTGGCAAATTTAAAGATCGGGATCTAAACGAAACGAACTGAAATTATATACAAATTTGACCTATAAATAATCAGAGCTGAGTTGGATTGTGAATAGGGCATAAGGGACATGGCCCATTATCGCCCTAGGTAGTGGACACTGGACACGAGACGAATAATAATGGGAAATCAAAGGTGAAAAGAATTACTATTCAGAGCCTTTCCTATTCCAAATAACCATCCAATTAATTAATAATATTTACGAGATAAGCACACGATGCGCAAATCTTGAGCGGCGAATAAAGGTCACGGCGAGTGTCCGCGTGGAGAACACTATGAACAATTGAACACTAGTATAGTAATGAGAATTATACGTGTTGAATAGATGCAGCTGCAGTTGGGGCTTGTTTTAATTTATGGGCGTTTCTTTTGTTTGGTAGCATTCTCTTTCTTTTCTTGCTGGACTTTGATTTTAATTCCCGCATTTACATGCTCGTGTGTTCTGTTTTCTTTGCGCAGATAGTTCATCCGCACGGGCTTCTAAAATGTTTTTAAATGTTACATTTTTTTCGTTCAGCTCTGCCAGGACACTTGGCACCAAGTACACTATCTCTATAATGACCGGCTTTAAGGAATTGGTGCTCGTATTGGCCTAAGAGTGGATGGATGAATTAGACGTTTCTAAAACCTTAATCTATGGCAACATCTATTTTTCACAAGATATAAACTAGAGCAAGCTATCTAGATGTGCAACTAAGGTTTCTTCTGGTGTTTGCACCCTAACCCAAAGAGTTTTGCAACCTAGAGCCAATCCTAGCAAGATACTACTCTATGAAACTAAAGGCACTCAAGTTGCAAGTATGAAATGCGGAAACGTAAAGGAAAGGTTAGAGAATGCAAACTTGACTCGGCGATTTTTCCCGTGGTATCGGTAGGCAAACGCCACCTCTATTCCACATTAGAGCTCCACGAAGGATATGCTCCCGGTCACCAAGATGAGATCTCCCTATCAAGGTCTTGACTCGCCACGGAGGCTCACGCCAAGGCGGATGAGTCACTTGTCATGAAGACAAGCCTCACCTCCCCTACTATCCCGGTCACCTTGATGTCGTCTCCACTAAGGAGCTTCTCCACGAAGGAAGGGGGTCTCCATGTCCTCTGCACACGATCGACATCGCCTCTACACACCGAGTCGGAGGGTCGAAGACTTGCCGACGAGTCACCAAGACTCCAAGACGCCGGTCAATACCTCTTGTACAAGTGGTTAACTCAAGAACCTCACTCACAAGGCAGCAACACCTTGCTCTCTCTCAATCCTAGCCTAACCTAACACTAACACTCACAAAGTTTGTGCTAAAGGCCTTTGATTTGATCTCTATAGCACCAAGGTGGGTTGGATGTGATCTTGATGTGGTGATAGATTCAATGAACTCCTGGACACTCCAACAACTCCAAATGGGCATGTAGAGGGGTATATACAGCCCAACAACTCAAAAGAGTCGTGGCTCAAAAGATCCCAACGGCTAGTTATCTTTTGCGCTGGTCGTTTGATCCGATTGCATGCTTATGTCCGTGTAAATACTTTCCATACTAGCCATTGCACCCCTCAGCCCATGTCTCTGGTCAATTCATCTGACCCATGCATTCTTGTATCTGTCGGATCAATAGACCACGGTCGGATCATTAGATCGCCTCAGCCATGAGACTTGACATCGTCTCTGTGTAAACTGCGATGTTTCAATTGATTCCACCGATTGATGTTTGATCAGATCAATAGACCTAGGTCAGATCAATAGATCGACGTTTGATCAGATCAATAGACCGACGTTTGTCAGATCAATATAGATCCATGCACTTGCTCTCAGCCCTCCTTCATCGATTGGACGATAATCCAATGCTCTGACCACTCTCTTCTTTGCTTGATCAGATCAATAGACCATGGTCAGATCAATAGACCGCCTTGCTTTGTTGTTTCTTCTTTCTTGCGGCCGATTGATCCGACCCGTGCAATCCAACTCCGGTCGGATCAATCGATCAATACATTCTTTGCCCTCCGGTATTTAGATCATAACTCTCAGCTTGGAACTCCGTTTTTGCAATCTTGTACTTGTTGGAAAGCTTATGAAATTCTCAACAAGATTGCCAAAAGGAACAGACCATTTGAGCAACTTTGGATCATCTTTTTTCGGTCGGATGATTGGCCTGTCATGGTCGGATAGATCCGACTGTTTTCAGCATTTAGTCTTTTGATCATAACTTTCCACTTCGAAGTCCGATTTTGATGATCTTGGATTCTATGGAAAGTTTATGAGATGCTTCATAAAATTATCCAGAGATACACCCCATTTGACCAAAATATAAATATTCATGTGACTAGTCCAATTCATTCATCTCTTTTGTGACACCCTCAAAATTAGAAAGAATATTTAATTGAGTATTAGATTAATTACTAGATTTATTAAGGCCACTATCGGCTTAAATAAGAATTACTAAGAATAATAGAGTATAAAATAATAATAGAAAAATAAAATAAAGTTCTACAACTTGAGTGATACATAAGGACTAAACTAGCATCGAAAACCCTAGGGTTAAATCAAAAGAAGTTTGGTTCAAATTTGAATTCAAAAACCCTTTTAAAAATCCATTAAAGAAATAAGAAAAGAATTCTTCGCACAGTGGGCCGCCAGCTCGCGGCCCAAAACTCGCGAAGCTTGGTTTAGGCCCCTCAACTCCTCTCCTCGGCTCACCCCGCGCGGCCCGGGCCAGCCCATCTTACCCCTTCTCCTTCCTCTCTCCCTCCCCCGGTTCCTCCCCCCTCCCTCATTCTTCCGGCGCCGCCGCCGCCGCCCGTCCATACCGCCGCCATGCGCCTCCCTAGCCCAGTGGCGCCCGTAAATCAATGCCACGCCACCATCTCCATCTCCTGCTCACGTCAGGAGCCCTACTCCAGCACGGGAGCCCTCTCCCCCGCCATACCATGGCACCCGCGCCCCGCCGCCGCCGCACGATCTCCTCCCTCCGGCCGGGATAAGCCCGACAAAGACGCGCAGGACGCATGTCACCATCACGCGAAGCCACCACACGCAAAGTGCGGCGCCGACACCCTCTCCCCGGACATTTGCACGATAACCCGCGGCCACGCGTGTCGCACGCCGGCGAGGCCGCCACGCCACGCGTCGGGGCCACGCTACCCCGGCAAGCCCCCGGGGAGCTCCGCCGGGCTATAAATAGCCACGTGCGCCCCCGGATGGAGCTCACACCCACCGCGGCACCCCGCACAAGCTCCAACCCTCGCCGCCGCGAGCTCACAAGCGCCGCCGCCCCCGTTTCGATGCCTTCACTGCCTCCAGGCTGACTGGCCAAGCGCGGACCGCCGTAGAGCCGCCCGGCGAGACGCCGTCGCCCAAGGAAGAGAGCTCGTGGAGCCCGAGCCTGGAGGAGCACCGCCTGAACTCCGCCGCGACGAGGAGCAACCGCCGGCCGTAACCGCCGCCGCTCTGACCACTCCCTGCTCCTGCCACCCCACGGTAAGCACCCCGTTGGCCGCCGTCTTTCCCTTGGCCCCTCCTCCCCTCCGCGACACCCGACCAAGCCGCGGTTGGTCGCCGCGAGCGCCGCCGCGTACTAGCGAGCCGCCGGCCGGCTTTGGTATCCTTCCCCTGCACCTTCGCACACCAGCGTGCTCCACGCCACCCAGGGATGCGCGCCGACCTTGGCCAAAACCCCAGAAGACACCCCACCCCGCTTTCCCCTTTCGCACCGCCCCGCCGGCGAGCTCCGGCGAGCTTCCGCCGCCGCGTTGGTCTCTGACTCTCGACGAGAACATCCCCATCGAGACCGCCGTGACCCCTCGAACCTGTAGATGCCTCCCTCGCCACGAGAACCGCTCTGACGCCACCGGCGGCGAGCACTCCGGCGAGCTCCCCTGCTCGGCCGCCTCTCCGTCGCCTAAGTGCGGTAACCGCGCTGCCGGCCGCGTGGCAGCCACGCCAGCGCGGGCCCCACCTGCCAGCTACCCGTACGCCCCACGCCAGACGCCACCTCACCCTCCCCGCTCCGCGTGCACTCGGTCCAGTGGACCATAGACTCAAAGGCCGCCGGTCCATGGGTCCACGAACCCGGCCCACGACATTTCAGCTGACTGACCCCCACTCGTCAGCCACACATACAGAAGCAAAATGCTAGGTACACTCGGTTTAGTGCACCCAAAAGGTTAATTCTCCACCTTAGAACTTCCCAAACATTCCAAAAATACCCAAAAATACTAGAGAAAATAATAAGATGATTAGTGCCACCCAAATTATTTAGGCACATTTCTAAAATTCAGAATTAAATGAATTCCTTTTCAGCCTATAAGGAGCCTCCGTTAACGTACCCTAAAATATGCCAAGCCCTAGATTAGGCTCCATAAATAGCCAATAAACTCCTAAAAATACTAGGATATATTCTAAGGTTTTTCATAAGATTAGATTTCATGAAAACCTTCCCTAAACCTGAAATCGATTTATTACCTTCCACCGACAATTTCTAAACCCCACTAAACCTCAGGAAAAACCCCGAAACCTCCCAAAAGCCGACCCCAAACCCTCGGTTAACCTAGAAACCCTGTCCCTACAACCACTCTTCCCAACTCCTTCCTTTATAAGTAATCCACCCGCTGTGTTGATTGACTTAGTCATATATCTATGCTTGTGTAGTCGCTTCACCAGGAGCTCCAAGATTTAGCTTCCGGCGGAAACCACCGTGATACCAGGCAAGTCTTAACGATCTCCTTGTTCATATTAATCAACTGCATGAATATGCTCTTATTCTCCCTCAGCGTTTGTAGATTGCATTAATATTAGCCACCAAAATAACATTGATGCGCTGCTAAAGCACTACCCACAGCCAGAAACCCTTGTTGCGAGAGGCATCAAGGGGATTGAAGATGTGAGGTAGGGTGGATAGCCTTGGAAAAGCACCTATCCAGAGGCCTGCCTTGGTCACTTAAGGACCGGTTCTTGGAAAAGTCTTTCCAACGCCCTGTACGGCTATACCGGCCAAAAAGGACATAGCCTTCGGGAATGCCCTGTAATGTGAGGCCTCAACTCACACCCCACCAACTACCTCTGATTAAGCTACCCCAGGGGCCACGGTTGGGCAACGGGTATGCTGGAGACAGCCCTAGACAGAGGGCTGGGACTGGTCGGCACGGGTCGCATGTGACAGGGCTGGTAGGGCCCATGGGCGATGCATGCCCATTTATATGATGCATCCATACCCGGGTTGATGTCCTTTTGTGGACAGATATGTGATCCCAGCTTAGACCCCATTAGCACCCGTGGGTAGACTCAGAAGGAAGCTGTCCAGTAATGGACGCCGGTGGGTACGAGTCCCGTAGGGTGGCGCCGCCCTCGGCCACAGGAGGGTCGCCTGACCGTATAGTCATAGAGTACAAATCTCTGCAGAGTTATCCAATCTATCTGATAGCCGTGGCTCTCGGTCAAGAGCCCGTATGGTTAAAGCTCCCATTGATTAGCCAGCAATAACCCATAGGAAGGATGGAAAGATGGGGTGATTGCAGGGTCGACAGGATCGCTGCCAGAATCACCGGGGACTGGTAGGGAGGTTCTTGCCCCTCCAGGACCCAAAACTGCTAAGCTTAATAACCTGCCAACCGCAATAATGCATATAATTTCCTTTGATTGCTAAGTACTTGCTGAGTGCGGTGGTACTCAGACTTGCGTGTGAAACCGTGCAGCTCCATCGGAAGGCCTCCCTCTCCTCACCGGTGCTGCAAGCCGTCTTGACCAGGTCCTAGTACCGCTCTTTACTCCTCTAATCCATTTAGCCGTTTACCAACTCCATTACAGTTAATGTTTTTCTTCCTCTTATCCAGGGAATGACATTAATTCGTGCTAAGGGGGAACGCCGGAGGCGGTCCCCACATCTTTGTCCCGATTCCTTTCCTTGTATTGCATCCTTGGGACCTATGAAAGCCTACAAATCACATCCTCGACAAACCATTAGTCCCTATAACCATGTTGTCATTTAATCACCAAAATCGCAAATACATGGCTAAGAGGCCATGTTGGTTTCATGTCACCTACCGCTGAAATAATAGTGTCACATAAATTCTAGAATAAATCTAGAAAAATGCGAGTATCAGTGCCAAGTCAATGACTTGAACCCTAGTGGGCAGGTTTCGCCATAAGTAGCCTTACCAGTTGATCTACACTATTCGCAGGAGTCTGCAATTCAATTAGGTATCAGAGAGAATCATTGCTTCTTGTAGAGTCGCAGCAGCATTTATCAGGTATGATAATTGGTACATCATTAGTCATGGAAGGTAGAAGTAGAATGTAACTATAATAAGGTAAAAAGAAAAATTCTATCTAACTATTAAATCCGGTTAATTCCTTAAAAAATTGAATACCATAACCTTTTTAATATAAAAATTATAGACATAATAGTAGATACTCATGCCGTTTGAAACTGTGGGTCATTTTGACTTTTATAGATTTATAGATTTTGTTACACACTTGAACATACGTTACATATAGAGTTAAATACACCAGGGGTACATGAACTTGTCCCGAGATGCCACTTAGGTCCACGAACTTGAAAAATGCACATCTGGTACCTGAAACTTGTAAAGTTGTGCCACTTAGGTCCATACCCCTTAGATATATGCAAAAGACACCTCAAATTTTAATCTTCTTTTACATCTAGGTCCTTCTCGTCTCCCTCTCCTCTCTTTCTTTCTCTGTGCCAACCGGCGAGCCGCCTGCGGCCGCCGCCCAGCGAGCACAACATGCCGGCACGCCCGCCCGCGTCAGCGTCGGTCGGTTCTGGCACACACGCGCATCTCTCCCCCACCCTGCGCGTGATGGTTGTTGCTGCTCCGCCCTCGCCCGCGGCGGCGGTCTTCACGGTCAACGGCGAGCGCATGGAGCTCCACGGCGAGGTGGACCCGGGCGCCACCCACACCCGCTTCACCGGCGAGATTTTACCATGTAGTGTCGCGCTCACCGGGCAGCGGCCACAGGCGGCTTAGCGCGCGGCGCTGAGAAAGAAAGAGAGGAGAGGGAGACAAGAAGAACCTAGATGTAAAAGAAGATTAAAATTCGAGGTGTCTTTTGCATATATCGAAGGGTGTGGACCTAAGTGGCACAACTTTACAAGTTTCAGGTGCCAGATGTGCATTTTTCAAGTTCGTGGACTTAAGTGGCATCTCGGGAAGAGTTTATGTACCCCTGGTGTATTTAACTCTTACATATATATTTACATATATATGTTCGTAGCAAACACTATAAACCTGGGAAATCCAAAATGCTCTAGATTTTGAAATGGAAGGAGTACATGTGTAGATTAGTGATGCACTTTTAGACCATATTGTGGGTGCCAAAATAAATGCTATCGATAAATTTAAGTACATAGAGAAAATAAGTTCCAAAAGTCGAGGGATGTGTAACATTAGATAGCAATATAAATATGTCGAACAAATTAAAGATAATCTAATAAAGATTCAACAACAAATATTGAGAACATATGAAATTGAGTCATTGTCCTTTTAAGCTACTTATAAAGGGTGCTAATGAATGAAACAAGCCGGGTCCATTAAAGCCCACAACAAAGCAAGGTTATAAGTCTAATTCAATCCAAAAAACTAATTTTATAGGCGTAGCATGCCCTTATCCTATTAAGTTTTCGATATAGGCCTTTCTTTTATTGATGACCCTTCCCGCATTTACATACTCAATGCAAGTTTTATTTTTTCAAGTGCAAATGTTTTACTTTTTTATTTTTCCTTTTCGGACAAGGAGTGCATCATCATAGATTTAAAGGAAGTGTCTAGCCTTCCTCCGATTAAAAAAAATCGACTTGGTTGTGTTACTGTCAACCTCTGTGTGGGGGATATAGTACCCGGGTGCCTCATGAGTAAGCTTGGCAGCCCACTAAAAGGGGGCGGCCCACCTCATCGTTCTGGACCTGAGGACGTGCGGGACAAGTCGGCGCACGTAGGAAGGATCTGGAAAGAGAAGTCCTAGTTGGAATAGGAATTATTGTAAAGAAGGAAAGGATTCTTAGAGATAGGATCGGATACAAACCGACTTGTAACCCTGCCCCCCGATATATAAGGCGGGCAGGGACCCCCTCAAAAACAACTCGACACATCTGAACCACGACTCGAGCCAACTCGAGTCACCAAAACACGCAATACAACACCCCAAAACAGGACGTAGGGTATTACGTCAAGTCGACGGCCCGAACCTGTATAAACCCTTGTGTCTGTCCATCCTAACCATCCTTGCTTCCGATCTTTGCGATCTTCCCTACATTACAAATCACTTCCGTGGGCTACCCCGTGGAAGACTGCCGGAGATAATATCACCGACAGTGGCGCGCCAGGTAGGGGATATCGCCGAGATCAATCTGGTAAGCTCGATGGATCGCGTCAAGATCTTGGACAGCTGCAACCTCCCGGACGTCGACGAAGTCGAGATCCAGTTCGGGGACGTCATCACCACCACCGCCTTGGATACCCAGGCGGCAGGAGCTACGGTCGCCACGGAGGTCTCCTCTCTGGCGCCGACTTCGGCCATCACGGCCCAATCCGGTCCGATCGCCTCTGATCGTACCGGATCTACCCCGCTGAGTCCTTCGCAGAACGCGAGGCCAGACCAGTCGGGAACAGATCTACAATCACTCGGTTCCGATCCGACTCCTGAGAGTCGCGTCGCCGAATCATCGCAGAGCGTGAACGCTCAACCCACACGCGTCCAGAGCCCCGAGGTCATTGCTATTCAGACCCCTGGTTTTTGCGCGCTTGCTCGGAAGCAAAAGATGAAGGACATCATCCAGTCGGATGATTACCTCTCCGGGAGCGACTCCTACGGGTTAGATCTACTGGGACCCTCAATCCTGGATGATCTGCCGGAAGGATACACGGTGTCCGATGCCTCTACAGAGCCGGAACTACTAGGATCACTCGGAGAATTGACTCCGAGTAGTTTGGAGCGTTACACGCCCACATCCGACTTCTCCGAGTCCGAGGAAGACTACCTCGCGCAAGAGGGAGTCGGATCATATTGCTACATGGTGGCGCCAGCAACGCCAACCAATCCTGTCTCAGAAGATGAGGTCACTCCTGCTGAGGAGACGACCGAAGCCAGGAACCAGCGTCGAGGACGCAATGCCAGTCGGGCGACTCGCAGAGCCGCACGACCGCACGGAGCCGCCGCGTCAGGATCTGGCACTGCTCGACTCCAAGAGCCTCGCTCTGAAGATCATCGTCGTCAACGGGATCAACACGAGCGGAGGAGCGCCCGGAACTTGATGCGCGACGGCACGTTCGAGTTCAACGGACACGAGGTCTACGAGACACCGGTCCAGAACCTCGTTACTATCAACGAGGAAATCAATCGGCTGCCGCCTAACACTCCGGGCCTGGAAAAGGTAAGGGCTCTCGTGCAGGCCGCCTCCGTCCAGGTTCACCAGATGCAAGGCAGAACGACCACCGACGCTCCTGAACCCGGTTCATCTCGACACCGGGCCGGCGGCGGATCGGGTCGTGATGAAGACCTCCGCACCACGATCAACAGAGATCGAGATGCGAGGGACATCATCACCAACAGCACTGAAGAGCGCCATCGCGAGGAAATCCGACGGCGCCAAGAGTACGATCGGGATCATGGAAATCCCCGTCGTAACCCCAACAGGAGCGGCTACTCGACAGAGTCAGACTACTCTGACCTCTCCGGTAGCCCGAGGCGCGGCAACGGTGGCGGTCGACGACGAGTGCTTCCACCACCCAGGCGACCGACTCCACCAAGAGATCGAACTCCACCGCGCAGCAGAACCTACCGGCAGGACCGAACTCCACCCAGGACTCGGAACTATCGGAGGACCCGTTCCCCGCCCAGGGACCGGGATCGCAGGAGGGACAGCACACCCCCAAGAGCAACTGACGGATCGGGTCCGAGCGATTCCCGCCCTAGAGGTCGGATCGGCGGATTCCAGTCGTTCACCGAGCGCTTGAGAAGCGTGACGTGGCCCAGAGGCTTCAAGCTGTCGGATATCGACAAGTACGACGGGAAATCTGACCCATCTCAATGGCTTCAGATCTACTACACCGCCGTACAAGCGGCCGGCGGCGACGAGGACGTGATGGCAAACTATCTTCCCATCATGCTCACCAAAGACTGCCGCAACTGGCTGGCAGGACTCCCGCAGGACGCCATCGACAACTGGGAACAGCTTACCGAACTCTTCATCGGTAACTATCTCGGTACCTGGGAAAGGCCCGGGAGCAAGCGGCTCCTCGGTCAGATCAGGCAGCGCAAGAACGAGACCCTGCACGACTTCGTGCGCAGGTTCTCAGAAAAGCGCAACTCCATCACGGACGTCACGGATCAGGAGGTGATGTCAGCTTTCCAGCGCGGCATCTCCGACGGCAGATTGATCCATAAGTGGACTCGGAAGCCACCCGCGACTGTCAATGACATGTTCCGGGTCGCTAGCACGTGGGCGGACGCCGAGATCGCGGAAAGAGAACAGCTCAGCGAGATCAGAAGTCGCTGGGAAGAAGAGAACAAGACGACTCGCAAACGCGACCGCCGCGACGACGAAGACCGACACGACGACCATCGACGCAATGACAGCCAACCTCGCAAGAAGAAGAGCGAAGGAGACATGGTCGCCGCCCTGGACCGGTCCAGAGGCCGGGTAACTCCAGAGGACTTCCAGCGCATGCTCGATGAGCAATGCCCATACCACAAACACAAGCACTCGGCGCGAGAGTGCTACGGGCTCAAGCGAGCCTTCACCGGGGGCAACAGAGGCCCCCCATACAGAAAGAGGAACGATGGTTCCCCGCGAGACGACAGGCGAAACGACGAGCCTGGTGATGACTTTCAAGAAGCCGACCGAGTGGTCCGCATGATCTATGGCGGACCAGAGTTCGAGTCGAAGCGCCAGCAGAAGCTCACCCATCGCCAGGTCATGCACGCGAGGGAGCCACCGGTACCTGAGTACCTCAAGTGGTCGGAAGTTCCGATCACATTCACCCGGGAGGATCATCCAAACTTCATACCGAAGCCCGGGTCCCATGCCTTGGTGGTAGCCCCGACGATCCGCAACGTTCGGCTCACCAAGGTACTAGTCGACGGTGGCAGTGGCCTGAACATCCTCTTTGCTAACACATTGAAGGAGCTCGGCCTGACCACTCTCGACCTGAGTCCCCCCCAATCCGCATTCTACGGTTTGATACCGGGAGAGGGGGCAGAACCACTCGGGCACATCACGCTGCCCGTCACCTTCGGAGACCGGAATAATTACCGGACCGAGCATATGCAGTTCACGGTGGCGAACTTTGAAACTGCATACCACGCTATCCTTGGGAGGCCGGCACTCGCCAAGTTCATGGCGATTCCTCACTACGTCTACTTGCAGGTCAAGATGCCAGGACCGAAAGGCGTAATCACCGTCTTGGGAGACGTCCGAGTCGCATACACGTGCGAGCAGGAAACTCTCAACGCGGCAGCCGCCCTGGATATGTCCAAGCGCATGGAACAAGTACTGGCTGCATCACAGGAGGTGGACAAGGACGCTCTAGAGATCCCCACTAAGAAGCCAGCAAGAGAAGCCATCGCGCCAAGCAAGGAGACGGAGCTGAAGAGGATCTCTTTGGACCTGGACGACCCAAAGAAGACGGCCATCATCGGGGCAGAGTCAGACTCCACGGCAGGCTCTGCCCTGCTCTGCTTTCTCGACAGCTATCCAAGCTATAACCAGACAGACCTAGAGCCTAACGAGCAGATAAAAACTCCGTTCGTCACATCGTTCGGTGCTCCTTTGGCCTTCGGTCTGAAAAACGCCGGCGCGATCTACCAGAGGACGATTCAAGCGCGTATGGATCAATTGACTCTGGACGCAATAGGGCGCCTACATCGATAAATCCGTGGAACATCGAGCACTTACAGCGTTTCTACGCCTAATCCAGTTATGTACTTATCTTTTTTATTTTTAGATTTATTTTTTCCGAGTGATTTTGGAGGGTAGTCACCCCCAGTTACGACTCGGCATGTTCACAATGAGTTATCAATAAAGTTGATTTCATCTTTCATCTATTTCTACTACTCGCATTTCCTCTTTCGCGTCACGCACATAAAGTATGAGGGGAATAAACCTTAAATCGAGAGGGAAAGTACTCGCCAAGTCAAAGCTCTAAACGTATGACAAAGACTCTGCGGCATGAGACTGAGACCAACGAGGCTAATCTACTCCGTAACAGGTCAACCACTCAGAAATTAAGGCTAGCGCAGAAAGAAAGGGAGTTGTAGACCAATAAAAACTTATATACAAAAGTGATAATTCAAACATTGTTTAAAAACAGTACTGGTTCGACCAAATACTACAGATACTTTATTTACATTGCAGGGTCGCCAGCACCAGACGGGGCCGCTTCATCCGAGTCATCAACAACGTCCTTGGACAGGACATTGGCGATGGGCTCGACTTCATGGAGCAGTCTGCCCACATCGTCTTCAGAGGTACCGGCAGCATACCCGCGGCCGAGTGGCTCCAGGTCTGACGCCGGGAACAGAGACTTCAGCACTGCCAGGACATGGCCACAGCTGGCCTGGCTGATGGAGCAGAGCTGCCGCCGGAAGTAGCGTGGGAGCGCCCGAACGCGGTCGAGGATGGAAGCTGAAGACGATGACGCCTCCGGCTCGATCTCCTCCGCCACCACTCGGATAGCATCCTCCAGCGCTATCTTCTCAGTGCGCAGCGCCTCAGCCTCACCTTGCAGCCGGGCCACCTTGGCAGTGAGCTCTGCGAATTGGGACATAGTCCGATATCGATAATCTAAAGAAGGTTAGATCTGAATAAAATTTTCACGTCTGACAGAAAAACAAATAAGGAAGAACATACCTCTGAGCTCGTGCACGGCCTGGGCCTCGTTGAGCTTAGCCTGCTCTACCTCCCCGCATAAATCGCGGGTGGTACGCTGGGCTTCCTCCAACTCAGCCTGGCGCTCGACCGCAGCAGCCTCGAGCTCAGCCACTCGGGCCACCAAGGAGTCGGCCTTAGCGACTGCAGAAGTTAATTCTTGAATAACCAAGGTTTTAGCCTCGGCATCAGCAGCTAAGTTCTGCAAAAACAAGTCAGATGACAATATGAATCAATATACCACTCGGTATTTGATATCAACAAGATAAGTAGCTCGGGAAGTACCTTGGCTATGTGGCCCATGCGACGATGGAGTGACAGGAACTCCTCCAGAGGAGTCAGGGGAGCACCACCACTCAGAACGCCGACCGCCGCAGAAGCAACCTCGACCGCCGCACTCTGGGGCTCCTCCACTGCTGCAGTCGGTTCAACCGCAGGAGCATGCTGGGGGCTGCCTTGAGGAACTGGCGGAGGGGTCGGCGACGC
Organism: Urochloa ruziziensis; assembly: GCA_015476505.1. Lineage (NCBI taxonomy): Eukaryota > Viridiplantae > Streptophyta > Magnoliopsida > Poales > Poaceae > Urochloa > Urochloa ruziziensis. The sequence goes on along the minus strand of CM027120.1, from coordinate 9,592,579 downwards.
CGGTGCAGGACTCGGCGGTGGCGGGGTTGGCTCCCGCTGCGACTCGGGTAGCGGACCCACAGGCTGATCGCTGGGAAGATCAGCCGAGTGGATCGGCACCTCTGGAGCTTGGATTGTTGGGACTTCGGTCTCAACCGCCGACTGAGGCGGAGGACCCGAGAAGGGGACCTCAGACGGCGTGCTACAGGATATAGCATATATGGATCACTAACAAAAGAGCATAAAGGAAATCAAGAGATGATAAGAATACTTACAGAGTAGAAATGCGCATTCTCAGGCGCTTTCCTTTCCGAGTAGGGGAAGGGAGGTCCCTCGGACTTGCAGCACTCAGAGGCATTACTGCAAGGGGAGACTGCTCCGAGCTTGTGATTGGCGGGTGGAGAGACGACTCGGCGATGCCAGCTTCATCTTTCTCCGAGTCAGACGACTCAGAGATAAGGAGCTGGCGGCGGCTTGGCGCATCCCTGAACACGATCCCAGTGGAGATCTTCCGCTTCTTCAGAGCAGGAGCAGCCTTCCCACCACTCGGAGATTGCACGTCAGGAGAAGGAGAGGATGACAGAGTGATATCCGAGTCGCGCAGATCACTCTCACTTTCCCCGACTGCTTCTTCAGATCCAACGGCCCTGCGTCGACGAGGCTGATCCACTCCCTTTGGCATCTCAGGCAAAGGAGGGAGGGATACAAAGGCAACTCGACCCTGCAAAAATTGGGTTCAGTTCTGAGATTACACCCAATGGGTGGAATTGAAATAAAAACAACAACAGACTGACTAAATACCTCAGGGCGTGGATTTCCCAAGTTGAACGCCGGAGGACAGTCAGTGGTCCTCAGGGACGTTCCAGGTGCGAAGAATTTGCCAAGCCGAGCAGCGGCTTGGACTTTGTCGACGCGCTCGGGGGCTTCGCGCGTGTTGTCCCCCTCGGCGTAATACTCATACGCCGGGTGAGCCCGCTGCTTGAGCGGCTGGACCCGGCGCAGAACAAAGTTGGCTGCCACACCGACGGCAGACAGCCCATTGTCCTTCAACTGGGAAATAAGACCCAGGAGCTCCCGAACCTGGTCCATTTCACTCTCCTTGGGAAGAGCGGTCCAGGATTGGGAGGGAACAGGACGAGAGTCAATTTCTGGAGAGATGGCAGGCGAGTGGTTTCCTACGTAAAACCACTCGGACTGCCACCCCTTATTGGAGGTAAGGAAAGGGATATCAAAATACTCCCGAGTTCGACCCTCGCGGAGTTGGAGTCCGGCGCCCCCGACTACTTGTGGGCAGTCGGTTCGGGGATAAGGCTTAAGGAGAAAAAGATGAATGAAAAGATTGAAGTGAGGCTCTATCCCAAGATAGGCCTCACAGAGGTTGATGAAGATGGCGATGTGAAGGATAGAGTTGGGATTCAATGCGCAGAGGCAGATCCCATAGTAATGCAGCAGCCCGCGGAGGAAAGAATGCGCGGGCACGCCGAAACCACGGAGAAAGAAAGATTCGAACACCACCAAATCAGAGGAGTTTGGGGTGGGGAAAGACTCACCGGCGGCGGCGCGCCACTCGGCGGTTTGCTGGTCGGGGAGGACGCCGTCGATGACGTGCTGCTCGAGGCGCTTGGTGGTGGTGATGGACTCCCTCCACTCGGCGGCGCGATCTACGGCGACCTCGGCGGTGGCCTTGCCCTTGGACGACCGGGCCCTTGCCGGCGACTTCTCCTTCCGCTTTGAGGCTTCCTTCCTCTTGGGCGCCATGGCAGCGAGCGGTGCTGGAGAGCGAGGAAGAAGGTTGCGGGAGCAGATCTAGGGTTTTGCTCTGGCGCAAAGGGAACTGGAGCGTCGGGGAAGGCAAATGGCAAGTAAAGGAAGAAGAATGCGGCGGGGATGGCTTATAAAGGAATAAACCGTTCCTCCCGCGCGCGGCGCGGCGCTTGTCTCGGGAACTCAACCGACGCAGGCACGTCCCGTCGCTTTGAATTCAAAGATGCGGCAGGGAATCGCGATATCTCGCGATATCTCGCCTTCCGTAAAGCGACCGTTAGGGACGCAACGGACTTTTAGGAATAATGGGCCTAAATGGGCTGAAATATAGCACGACCTTTCGGTTCTGTTATGATAATAAATTTGTGGGTTCCTGAGCTAGGGTTCAGGGGCAGAAACCACTCGGTCGTGAGGCTAAAATTAGTCGACGACCAGACTCGATTTTGCAATTAATATTGCATCCTTGCAATTGATTTTTACGTAAGGCATGCGATACTATCGCTAAATTGACTCAGAAATCTGGGTCAAATGCTGACAAGTATAAATCTTGTGAGAAGATGGCTTACCATATGGTCAAGCTGAGTCGTGGGACACGACTCGGGGGTCATGCCGAGTTCAAAGAACTTGAGGACAAAATCCTTATAAAGGGGAAACAAAAAAGCCCCTGAAAGAAAAGATTATCTAAAATCCATGTCCAGAGGCATGGGGGCTGAAAAAATCAGTCGGAATTCATGGCTTTCAGAGTCTTGACACGATCATGCTGAGTCGTAACAAGACTCGGGGGCTACACCCAATGGGTGCACCTGGAGGTGCACACCATTGATGGATCAAGTTCAAAAAAGAGATTCATAATATTTATTTTTGACCCTCGACCAGAATATTCTATTCTACTCAAGGCTCGGGGGCTACACCCAATGGGTGCACCTGGAGGTGCACACCATTGAAAATCAAGATACAGATGGATAAAAGTTGAAGACCTTTGGCCAATTTCATACTAAAATTGCCCAAAGCCCGGGGGCTAAGTGTATTCACTTCGCTGTCGCGTCGTGAAAAAGAGCACTCCTTCCCCTCATTTTGACTGTAATTGAAGAATTATTTTCAGGAACGTCCGAGTAGGCACTCGGATCTTCCTTGAAACCACTCGGATCTTCCTTGAAACCGCTCGGATGAGATCTTAGACAACTTGGAGCACTCGAATCATGCAAGAAAAGATGGAACAATTACAGCCAACGATCGGTCAAGAAGTGCTCGGGGGCTACTGTGGGGGATATAGTACCCGGGTGCCTCATGAGTAAGCTTGGCAGCCCACTAAAAGGGGGCGGCCCACCTCATCGTTCTGGACCTGAGGACGTGCGGGACAAGTCGGCGCACGTAGGAAGGATCTGGAAAGAGAAGTCCTAGTTGGAATAGGAATTATTGTAAAGAAGGAAAGGATTCTTAGAGATAGGATCGGATACAAACCGACTTGTAACCCTGCCCCCCGATATATAAGGCGGGCAGGGACCCCCTCCAAACAACTACGCACAACTCGACACATCTGAACCACGACTCGAGCCAACTCGAGTCACCAAAACACGCAATACAACACCCCAAAACAGGACGTAGGGTATTACGTCAAGTCGACGGCCCGAACCTGTATAAACCCTTGTGTCTGTCCATCCTAACCATCTTGCTTCCGATCTTTGCGATCTTCCCTACATTACAAATCACTTCCGTGGGCTACCCCGTGGAAGACTGCCGGAGATAATATCACCGACACTCTGCTTCCCCTTCCTTCAAACACCGTCCGCGTCTCCCCCGAGTTCTCTCTCTTCGCCTCCCCCGCGGCTCTCCTGACTTCGCCCGGCTCCGGCACCTTCTGCCGACTGCGCCGCCGCTCGCTGCCGCCGCCCAACTCTAACCTTTCTCCCTCGAGTCCGCCGTAGCCACCACCTCTGTCGAGTTTCGGCGGCTGCCTCTGCCTCCGCCGCTACCCACTGTCACCGCCCATCGTGAACCAGTCGGGGTCGAACGCCCCGGCCGCCACCACCTCCCGCTCGGCTCCAGCGTCTGCCGTTACCTGCGCCGCCTGCCGTTGCTACCGACGTTACTCGACAAGGACCGACCTCTCCCGCCCACCAGCGTCTCCGCCGCCACCCCCTCCCGCCACTCTCCCTAACCCGCCCACCTCCTCCTCTAACACTGGAAACCATTGAAGATCCAAAACTTCGGCAACAATAACCCTGGAGGAGCAACAATGGCAGAGGAACTCAACAGACTCGGCGGAGGAAGAAGACGAACGAGGAGGGTGAGATAAGATTGGGTTCGGTGGGACCCACCTCACAGGCGGCGCATATGGGTGACATGGCTTGCGCGAATGGGTGCGATCCTCATCTATACTATAAAGGAGTACCAATTTGAAACTGCTTTTCACCCAAAGAATCATTCCTACACCCCTTTCAAAGGACCCACATGGCAGGCCAAAATGGACGATCACAAGGAGGGGGGAGATGGATTTGTCATCCTCCGTCGTTGTAAATCGGCGCTCGCGCCTCCCCCGTCAAATTTTTTTGTCACCCATATACCCACTCTACCCATCCAAATCTGTCATGTCAACTAAGCAATCGCGTTCCCCAATTCAAGGCCGACAGAAAAGGAATGACATCTATGCAATCGGACATCTCCTTCTTTTTAAAACTTGCAATCATCACATCCTATAATCAAAGAATGCTTACCATAACCGTCGGAGTCAATTAAAAAATTGATTGCTTACCATAGTTATGAATGCCAATTAGAGAATTGATTGATTACTATAGTCGTGAGAGTCAATCAGGGAATTTGATTACTTACCAGCACCAATCCAGACCAGCAGCGGAGACAAAGTAACGGCGAGCTGCTACTGCTGCGCTGAAGCAGCAATCCATGCTCTTGGGCCAAGCCGTGCTGTGCCTCTGGGCCTGCGGTCCCGCTTGGCGCCTCTGCGCGCCCCCGCTAGGCCAGTGGATTGCGTGGGCCGTGGTGCGCTGCGCAGGCCGCTTACTCCACTGGGCCACAAGTTGGGCCGCATAACTCTGGCTAGCTGCAGGCGGGAATCCGAAAGATTGCTCTTTCGGAGGTGTTCGCAGGATGTATGTGTTTGTAACCACTAGCAAAAAGGGCTGTGACACGTGTTTTAAAAAATTATAAAATTAAATTAATTTAGAGCATTCGATCATCATAAAATCCGACAGTGTAGGAGTGATGTAGTCAATATGGACTCTTTAGATTAATTTAGAGCGTCTGATCATCATTATAAGATCTAATGGCGTTAGAGGGGTTAGACCGTAAGATTTGATACTAAAATTTCGTCGTCCTTTATAGATGAGTGTATGTGTGTGTTTTTAAATTATATTATTATAATAAAATTATTAAAAATGTATTGTCGTGGGAACCCAGCGACCTGGATTCAGGAACAAGGACGGGACGTGCAGGCTTCGCGCTGTGACGCGTCGACTTGTGCTTGCGCGACTGTTTTTTTTTTTTTTTTTTTTTTTTTTTTTTTTTTTTTTTTTTTTTTTTTTTTAGGGAAGCTTGCGCGACTGTTGGATCGGCTTCACAGCGCGCACTCGCTATTGGGCCGAGCGAGCTATCGCTCCGCTTGCTGGGCCAGTGGATCGCGCGGGCCGTGGTGTGCTGCGCAGGCCGCTCACTCCATTGGGCCACACGGGAATCCGGAAGATTTTTCTCACTTATCTATTTTTAAATTATTTTATGAAAATAAAACTAATTCAAAAAGTCTTATTGATGAAACCAAGCAGCCTCGATTCAGGAATAAGGACGGGACGTGCAGCCGTGCAGGCTTCGCGCTGTGACACTAGCTAGTAGCAAGTTCCTTCTTTAATATATCATGTTGATATCAGCTCTCGAAATTCTAGTGAGCTCTACAATTCAATTCAATATTGTAGTAACATCTACTCCCTCCGTATCGATTTAAACGTCGTTTCCGACAGCTTTGACAAAATTAAGGAAGGCGTGCAGTTACTCTTTTGCCCTTCATCTTCCTCTGTTCCCCTTGCCGTTTCATCAATTCCGAACAAATTTGCGCCGTGACGCTCCACATCAAGGGGAGCCCAAGATCCTTCTCGCCTCCCCGTCGAGGCCCCTCCCTGTCATCGGCAACGGCATGTCGTCCAAGACTTTCCCTATCGCCGCCCCTTCTCAGCCTGGTGACGCACCCGAACGATTGGCCGCCGGCGTGGAACAATGTCTCCCTAGGCTGATGGCGCTCCCGAGGTGCTCCGCAGCATTAATTAGCAGATAGAAACATCGAGATTAGATCACGCTGTGATTTGATTTATCTTCTTTGTGTGTAGCGGTAAAGGGATCTGAAAAAGGAAGGGACGGATTGTAAGATGTTAGTTCCCAATCTGAGCTTGGAAGGATTTGCCGATTCGGCAGCTGCGGCCTACCAGGCGGCGCGCGGAAAGCATTGTCGGCGGCGGCGCTCGTTTGACAGAACGGAGAGCTCAGCTGAAGCTAGGGGCAAAATTGACAGTATACTGCTTCTCTCAACTACAAGCGTCAAATATTTTGATTGCTTCTACTTTGAACTAGCGGCGACAAACAAAACGATACGGAGGGAGTATCAGGTAAGATAATTGTTAGCACTAACAACTAATATTGAACAGAAGTGTCTATAAGAATTACTTTATTACTGTTTTAAATATAGGACAAAAACTCCAAGCTGATACACAACTTTTTGACACCGAGATTAAATTATTAGTTTCCGGGCTTCTCATTGTGTGCCACGGCCTCAATAGCAGTACCCAGAGGCCATGCAGCTTCAATGTAGTATTCTCCATGCTTCACTTTGTCTACAAATGTGATCTTCTTCATTGGCTGTAGACCTGTATACAGTGCAACCAGATATATGAAACCAACTATGTCTGAAGAGTTCAAGTAGCTCGAAACGTTTAAAAGAACTAGATCTGATGGGGTTTTGAGCCCCATGGGTTTTTTTCAATAAGAAGTAAACCTTTTCCGGGTCTACAAAACCCTCCGAAATCCTAGTCTACTAGTGCAACCAGATATATGATGCGAGAGCTTTTTTTTAATAAAAACTAGCCATGTAAATCCACTTCCATGAGTAATCGAATCCTAGTCTACTAGTGCAACCATGCTACTCACCTCTGACAATGGCCTTTCACCACGTCGCTCGGAACACTAGTAAGATAACAGCATGAAAAAAAAACTTTCTTGGGGTCTCTCAGTAAACGTTAAAAATTGATGCTACTTACCGAATCCGTCAACAAGCAATGTGTACGTGTAAGTAAGATCCATGCACAAGTATGCCACATCCATGTCTCCAATGTTTGGGTAGGCAACTTTTGCTTTCTTGATGTCCAATTGGCAAGCCTTCTTTGCAGCAGCCATGAACGCAGCTGGAGCTGCCTTTGCGCTGGGAGATTTGCTATCTATGAACCCAACCTTTCATCAAAGGCAAAAAATTAAGTTCTTGTAACTTGCAGACTCCCAAATTAAATTGAGGCATCAGTTCTTTAGCAAAAGAAAAAAGCTTGATGCAATGGTGCGTCAGAATTGTAGTGATTACATGTGAGGCAAGGTAGTAGAAGCTCGTTGTGGCATAGATGTTTCTTTGGCCAGCACCGCCGCCCCCGTTCCACACGCCTTCAAATGTGCAATTCTTTGCGTGGCATGGTGCATTCAAATTCAGTGCCTTGATTATCTCTTCTCTGCACTTCTCATATACTGCTCCTTCTGGTCTAGCTGTTGCATCATATTGCTTCCCTTGATATGTGTAATTACCTTCAAAATAAATATTTTAACCACCTTATAGTGCTGACAATGTTCTTTAAAAAACAAGCAAGTATCTGCCTTGAGTATCATCGTCGTCCTTAAAATACCTACCACTAAATCCACGTAGCATGCAGAAGCTGAATGGCCCATTCTTTGACTTCAAAATCTCTACTCGTGCTGCAAAAGCACCATAGCGCAAGTAACTGCAAGGGAAAGATCTTGGCTGATCACCCTGCTTACTAATTAGAAAGGGTAATGCAACAATTTTCCTCCAATTAGTACAATAGATTTAAACCTGTGAACATAGACATTGTAGTCCTTTCCCTTGAAATGCTCTTTTGTAATATAGGGATCCTCTCCATTGCGTACCGCAGGGGCTCTGGCAGCAGCATTTGCAGAGATGGCGTATGCCATTTGCACAGATCCACCACCCATGTCGATCACTGCTACCGTCTGGGAGTAGTCCCTTCCCAATTTATCCAACAAATAATTCAATGCAATCTACATCTTACAGAATATATGCACACTAAGGTTAATCGATACGAGCATAGATGATTTTTATGTTGTTGTGTTTCTTCTATCACGTACCCACAGGTAGGATCCTTCTTGAGATCCCTTAAGAACATTGATCCAGTTGGGCTTGTACTGGAATTTGCTCTTCTTGTGGACAAGATCTCTTACCTGAATTAACGATCAAAAGTTCTAATTAGGAAATGTCCTGTAAGATGAATGCACCTTACTGTTTTGTATTCTGTTGCACCAACGCACGACTGGAGAGGGTAAGATGAATGTACCGCATCAAGAATTTGCTCCGCTTTTGATTTCCGATAAGGCGCAATCCTGCAGTCGCCTGCAAGTTTGATTGGTAGGAAGTCCAATTAGTTGCAATTATTTGCAGCTGAAATTATTGTATGATAGCAAATTTGTTCACATACACCTAGCTTAAGAGGCGTTGCTTTGGTAAGCCGTGAAGGGACAACACTCTTGGCTTTATTAAGGAGAGGTAGTATAGAGTTTGCAGCCTCCTGGGCTTTTCCAGCGTACGAGCTCAGCCCAGGTTTCACCTGCATCAACAATCATTAATAATAATGGACAATCAAAATGTTTTACAACATTGTAAATATGACACCAAATTCTCCTGCCGTTGAAAAGACATAACAATATAAATAGCGCACTTCTTGTGCCTGTTCGTTCAAAAAAAAAAAAAAAAAACAATCGAAAGTTGGATGAGGTCATCCGCACTTACAAGTAATTTGACCATATGCTTTTGCTCCTTGTCTTTTTCTTTATGGCGGGGAACACTTTTTCATTCTTTAATTACTTAAATTATAAGTTCAAACTGTCACAATCAGATCTCAAACAACCCCACTTTCGCATAATCTAGTAACCTTGGCATAGAAACTATGTATAATCGTCTTATTACGTACCTTAGCGAAGAACTCGATATCGTCGCCGATGCGGGCAAGATCCATCTTCCTGTCGAACCTGAAGACATACACTCGGCTCCCCGTGCTGCCGGCGTCGAAGATGACAGCGTACCGCCCCATCCCAGCCGGCGTCTTCCCCGCGACAACTTTGCCGTCGATGACGCCGGACTTCCGACCAAGAACCCCAACCGCATCGGCATGGACCAGGAGGAGAATTAGCACTGTCATGGTGACGACACGAGCCATGGCAGCGAGCACTGAGCGGATGCACTTTCTATTGCTCGTGCTCGGTGATCTTAAATACATGAGCACAAGATGCTCAACGTGAGCACAAGATGCTTAACGTGAGCTGTAGTTTGAAAACCTTAGAGCAACAACTTTCTGTCTTTTTACACTAACCGACAACTTGTACAATGGGTTGTATGTTTGGCTGTCTACAGGGTGTTTAATTCATCCTTTGACACACAAATCATGGTGATCTAATGCATACTTGATCTTTGTAGCCATTTTGGTGCTACTTTGCAACTTTCAGACTAAAATCAACAATAAAACATTTTAAACTAATATTCTATTTAACAAAGACATAAAACAAATTTTAAAAAATGATATATGTAGAGACCATAAACAAGCATGAACTCAACACTTAAGATTAGCACACTAGCATCAAGATTAAATCTTATAAAATCACACTAGCAGAAATTGAACCTAGCAAATTTACTAGGGCTATAACTAACTGTAACAAGATAACAAGCCAAAGAACGACTTAAAAAGATCAACAAATCTTGTTATAAAATTAGAGTTGATTTTAACTATTCTTATTTAAAAGGGCATGTTAGCAGTGTCAAACTAAGGTCTACTATTTATCTCAAGCATAAAAAGTGATTATCAAGCCAATGAAAAATGTTGGGATTTATTCACTGAACATGTTAATTTACATAAATCTTAGATATATTAGTGTACAGACATCAAGATTAATTCATAACTCAAAACCTACTGTGTAACCTTGTGCCATGGTTTTACAGAAGCCTAAACATGTCATCAGCTACCACATATCCAAAGATCAAGTGAAACAAATCTGTAGACATCAAACTGTGATTTGATTTTAATTTAAAAACTATGCATCAAACATATCTACATGCTTTCTATAAAAGATCACATTCTTCACAAGGATTCCCGAAAAAACTAGTTTGCATTTCTTTTTGGATATTTATGTGATTTTTAACGGATTTTATAAGTTACAGATTTGGATCTACACTTTAAGTTACGGATTTTCATAACACACCCTGAAATGTTTTAAAGCCTTACAAACATGTCCTTACATTTTACACGAACACCCCTGCCTTCTATCTAATTCTAACAGGGGAGCCCTTGGGCGGGCGGCGATCTAGTTCCGGCTAGAGGAGGCCTCGATTCGGCCGGGGAAGGGCCTAGGGTTGGAGAGAAGCTCACCGGGGTTCGATTTTATCACCAGGCCGCACAGGATCGAGCCTTGCCATCGTCAAGAGACGACGATCTGTACAACGCGTAAGGACCGTCGATTTGTCCTTGGAGCACGAGCTCGGGTCGTAGACAAACGAGACGACGACCGAGCCTCGGTGACGTGCGCTCGGGGGGCTTCTGCAAAATTTCTTTGCATGGCGACGGCAGACAACAGCCGTTTTACGTGCCCTTAAAGCATAATCTTTTTTCTGTAGCTTGTTATCCTGTAAGCTGGCAACCCCGGCGTTCTTCTTTGGTTGTAACCTGAATATGACTTTCAATAAAAGCAGAGATGTTTCTCTTTCAAAAGAAAAAACAAGACGCTTAGCGTGAGTGTAATGCAAGCACCTGATGCTAGAAACACAGACAAATACGGATTCATTTTTTGTAACAAACGGTTTAAATACAGATGCGTGGAACAGGAGGAGAATCAGCACTCCCATGACACGAGCCATGGGCGCAGCGTGTGTTCTACTCGCCGGCCGGCACTGGATGAGGAGTCACCTTCACACTTGCTAGATCTTGCTGCGTGCTCGACTCGACGACAAGCAAGGTATCATTTTAAAGAGGTGACAAGGAGAGCTCACATGAAAGATCACGTATGCTTAGCGTGTAAGAGTGATTCAAGTATCTCAACGTAGAGTATAGACGCTCCAAAGTCAGTTACGTTCTACTAGATGTCTTCACATATATGCTGACAAAATGTGCGACAAATACAGATGCATTTTCTAACAAACCTCATAAATAAAGCAAGAGAATATATACTTTCTTGTCAGAATACGCACTTTAACCACTCCAGCAGAATGCATTTTCTAGATGTATGGACCAGGAGGAGAACTAGCACTGCCATGGCGGTGAGCGGCAGCGCGTGCTCCAATACTCGCCGGTCAGCACTGAGCGGAGTGACTTGCTATTGCTCGTGTTGGGTGATCGATCGACTCGACGACAAGCAAGGGTATCTTTAGGTGACAGGGAGATCTCTTCCCTGCAGGAGAGAAGGTTTTTTTTATTTTTTTATACGAAATGGAGCACCTGATGCTTAGTGTGTAAGAGAGTGCAATCGAACATCTCAACCTACAGACGCTAGCTCCAAAGTCAGTTACTAGGGGCGTGTTCAGTTCAGGAAAAAAAGTGAATGGTTGAAAAACTTTTCATTGGGTTGCGTACACAGAGAGAAGAAATTTCTAAGACTTTTCGAGAAAAACTTTTTAGGGAAAAGAACACGCCCTAGATGTCTTCACATGTATGATGTATTCTGACAAGACAGCGAGACAAATTAATACACATATGCGGCAGCTGTGTCGTCGATGACGCCGGACTTCGGACCAAGAACTAACGCCGGCGGCATCGGCATGTACCAGGAGGAGAACCATCGGGGCCGGCGACCGCACGAGCCATGACAGCGAGCACTGAGCGGAGACACGTACTTTCTGTTGCTCGTGCTGGGCGATCGACTCGACATCAAGCAAGGGTATCTTTTTAAAGAGGTGACAGGGAGAGCAGAGAGCTCTTGTTCTTCACAGGAGCAGCACCTGGTGCTTAGCGTGTAAGAGAGTCCAATTAACGTGTAGACGCTCCAAAGTCAGTTACTATAGATGTCTTCACATGTATTCTGACAAGAAAGTGCAGACAAATACAGATGCATTTTCTAACAAACCGTTTAAACAAAGCAAGAGACAATAAGTTGTAGGTAGCCCTGTTGATCAAGCGATGCTATATGCTCTGTTAAAGTGCGTATGTGACAAAGAAAAAAGAGCAGGAAAAAACAAAGGCAGCAGCACCGCCCACTGCGCAGCAAACATGGAGACAGAGAGGAGAACCTGTAGTTTTTTGGCCGTAATTGGGACAGAGGGAATAAACCATGAGTACCTGATCCGATCTTAAAATGAAGACATCTAAATCCAATTAATAAGGTTGGCATTGATGAAATCTTTTTTATCTCTAAACAACAATATTAAAAGTATTACATCACTACAAGGTCCAAAACTATTGCTGAGAATAAATATGAATCGGCCACAAACTATTTCTGACGAGGGATTTCCCCTTTGATACATGCTAATCACACTCAGCAAGTGTATATGGTCTCCTCCTCCTAACGATTTCTTTTCATAACAAAATTGATATAGTGTTGTTATATTTCAAGTCCAGATCATTCTAGTCTCCTCGTAAAAAAGATCATTTAGTCAAGACATTTTTTAAGCCGGTTGAAGTGCGGCCCAATTCTTTAGTGGGCCTAAACCATTTAAGGTCCAGTTTATAAGTGGGTTTACCCATCAGGCCTGAGCCGTAACCATTTTGGTTAGAATAAAAGTGGGCCTAAAAACGGTTAGAACAAAAGTTACAATTTGAATAATTAACTTATTGAGGTACGAATTACTTCAAAGGGGAAATATACAAATAAAACAAAGCATAAACAAAATAGCAGATGAGGAACAAATATTAACATCTGCAATATCCATCTTTTTCGAGCACAACACATCACGGATTGGCTCGAGCACCCTTGATGCGATCGGTGATGACCCCAAAGTTGAACTAATAATTCTAATAAATAAGCAAAAAATGCATTTAAATAAATCCTAAATAATATCATATGCGTTAGAAAAATTATCCAATTATTATGGAAGATTAATGAACTACTAGTCACAAAGCCCTCACAAAAAATGCTTTGCTGTGGCAGTCTGGCTGCAGTTGGGACCCACCGCTCCTTGACCAGCACTTCATTTTTTTTCAGAACCCTTGACCAACACTTCAGGAGCAGCGGCCGTGTTGTGCTGTAGCATTGCCCAGACGAGCCGCACGGGGCACCTGGACCACCACCAGTTAGGGGGTGTAGTTCATTTTGCAAAAAAGTTTCACCCATTGCATCAAATGTTTAGACACATGTATGAAATGCATGAAGTATTAAATATAGATTAAAAAATAACTAATTACATAGATGAAGTGTAATTTGCGAGACGAATCTAATGAGATTATTTAATCTATGATTTGCAACAGCGATGCTACAGTAACCATCCACTAATTATGGATTAATTACCCTCGTTAGATTCGTCTTGCGATTCGCAGATGAGCTCTGTAATTAGTTTTATTATTAGTCTATGTTTAATACTGTAAAATTCTCTTTAATTTGACACCACAAAATTTTTCACCCCAGAACTAAACACCCCATAAGCAAGTAGACCAGCAACATGCTTCTCGGCCCAATAAAGCCGAGAGCGCAGTCAGGCTCTCATAGGGGTCACGGCGACGATCGTGATGTCGCTTCAGCTACAACCAGCAAACCGTCACCGACGACCGCGGACGCATGCGAATTCGCCTGACGCGGCTAGCAAGGCAGCCCAACAAGGGACTATGGCCTTCTTCCTCCACTCATTGGCTCCTCCCAACCTAGCGCCGCTGCATTCTCGTGAAGGTGAAATGTTAGAGGAGTAGGGGGTGGGTGGGGCGGCTTGGTAGGCAGCGATGTTTAGGGTTTGAGGTTTTGGGATGTCGAAGCTCCGATGGCCACCGGGCTTTAGAGAAAGACTTGACGACAGTAGAGCCCTGGTAGAGGTGGTGGGTTGGTTGACGATGGACGCAGATGTTGGGATTGGGAATCCCAGACATCAAGGAGATGAGAGTGAAAGAGGGAGAAACAAGCCACATAGAAGAGGGCAAATGAACCAAAAGGCCAAGAGTCCCCTCCTCTAAGCCCTTGGGCTCTATTTATAGGGAGGAGGAGGTGGTTGTTTATGTTTATTCCATTGGTGGGTTTGAGTATTACAAATAGGTCCTCAGATTTTACATCGACGCCCTCGGATGCCACAAACGAGTCCCTATGCATCTAATTTGGCCTCTTTTACACATGGAATGTGCCTGCAAGGCGCATCCCCAACAGCAGACAGGGCTAAAAATTCGGTGGGTGGTGAGCGACGATGGGGCAAGGGAGTTCACCGGGTTAGGAAGGGAGGAGGTGGATGGTGGGTGGGCAGCGCATCGGTTGCCGCCCGGGGTGGTGCTAGAGGAGGCGGGGTGTGGACAAGCATGCTAGCCGGGCGTTGGAGTAAGAAGATGATGGAGGAAGAAGACAAAAGGGCACAGATCAAGTTTACTAGGGTGAGAAGGCCCTAAAATGTTATATATATGTCTTTTTTATTCCTATATATACGAGCCCGACCTTTACGAATACTTACTAGTGCAGTACGACATCCGTGTTAGAACAAATACGTAGGCAAAATACGTATACAAACAAATATATATATGCTAGCTGGAAAATGAAAAAAATGAATCGTGATTATTAGCACCGGTTCTAGATACAAACCGGTGCTAAAGGGGCTCGCGCAGGGGCCACGTGCGTGCCCCCTTTAGCACTGGTTTGTCGGTGCTAAAGGGGTCCCCTTTAGCACCAGAAGATCTGCATCGGTTGGGAAACCGGTGCTGAAGGGGGTTTCTCACCCGGTGTAGATACGTGTTTCTCTAGTAGTGAGGTCATGTGCCTTCGATGGCACCGTGTTCATTATCGTCAAAGGTGATCGCTTGACTTGGCCGGCTCTCGCGCCGCTGGCCAGGACCTATGCTAAATCTCTCCGTCAGCGGTAAGTAGATTGCCTTTGTGAAAGGCCTCTAGCCTAGTGGTTAGAGCACCCGAGTAGCATCCAGTAGATCTGGGTTTAACTCCCCGTGGGAGCGAACTAATTGAGTTTGGAAAAAAATTACGCAAAAAATAAGTTGGGGCTTCCCATATAAAAAGTAGATGGCCTTCGGCCTAAAATATATTATTATGTAATATAACTTGGACAACACATATCCCAATGTGAATGCAATAATATGCTCGGAATTTTAACTATAGCTTTGCAACAATGAGTCTTTGCCAAAAAAAAAATCTAAAAAATATCAAGACTTTACCATATGATTTGCAAGGGATCACCCTAGAGGAAGTCACTTGTGCTAGCTCCGATTTGCCCATGAGGACCCTTCCAAAACCTCTTGAATTACAAGAATGCATCTAAAAAAACACAAAAAGACCAAAGAACAGGAAAGTAAGGAGATGAATTGGAGCATGAACTTGCAATCAAATTTCGATTGATTCACGCGCAAGTTATAAACTACAAGATTCATCCTCCCTCAAAAATCAATGAGCATAGAGAACAGGGTGCTCATATCTTCTGTTAGGAATAAACGCGCCATGGTGCCGTCGCGTCGGCTGCGCGTGTCGTGCCGTGCGCAAGTATGTGTCTGTGTCGTCCCGTGGTACGTCCATGGTGCTTAGGCAATAGGGTGTCCAGTTCGTGTACGTGCATGTGTGTGTCACGTATAGGTCTAGGAAGTGCTGAGTCTGTACGTGTGTGTCGCCCGTCGTAGTGTCCGGCTCGTTCGGTGTTTGATCGAGCTCGGGTCCAGTAGGTTGGCAAGGCTGTTGCCATTCAGGTCTAGGTGCAGGTCATGGGCAAGTGTGTTGCGTGCTGGCTGCTGTGTTGTTGGTCGTGTGGTGGAGTTGTTGGGTGAGTGGTGTCCGTGGTGCAGGTCTTGCGGATGAAGCCGCCGTGACCAGTTCGAGCGAATGGCTCGCGGCCATGGACGTGCGGGTCCTGCGGATCGTGCGTAACGGCTGTGGCGGAGGCGAGCTCCCCGGCCTACAAGTGGCCCCTGCGCTCTCCATTTGTACTCTGCCGGTTCCATTTTAGTTCAATCAAGGCCAAGATATAGGAGCAATCGGCTCCGCGGCGTTCGTTGCTGTCAAGTACTGTTCTTCTTCGACTTCCAGCCGTTCTCGTGTGTGAGAGAGAGTCCGATTCTTCTGTTTCCAGGGCCAATTCCATCAATTGGTATCAAGAGCAAGGTTGATGAAGATCGGTGGCAGCCCGTCATCCAAGGTTGGAGAAGGCTCGAGCTCGGGTGCCGTCGAGCGCGTCATGGCGAACCCTGGCGCCATGGAGCTCCCGCTGACAAGGACCAACTACCATGAGTGGTCCTTGATCACGCAGGTGAGCTTGGAGGTGTTGGAGCAGTGGGATGCAGTGGAGTTGGAGTGCAAGGATCACGCCAAGGATCGGTGTGCGCTGGCCATGATCATCCGCGCCATGCTGAGGGAGATGAAAGCCGGCCTCGCGCAGAAGAAGTCGGCGAAGGAGGCGTGGGATGCTGTGAAGAAGAGCTGCGCCGGCGATGACCGCATGAAGGGCTCAAGCATCCAGAGGCTGATGAAGCAGTTCGAGGGCGTGGCATTCCGCGACGAGGAGAGCGTCGACGACTTCGCCATGCGCATCAACGGGCTTGTCACAGCCTGCGCGAGCTCGGGGAGGAGCTGCCGGACAGCCGCGTCATGAAGAAGGTCCTGTGCGTGGTCCCCAAAAAGCTGAAGCAAGTCGCTGTGGCGGTCGAGATGTTTGGCCACCTCAACGCCATGTCTGTGGAGGAGCTCGTCGGGAGGCTACAAGTCACGGAGGACGCCGACATTGAGGACCAAGAGGCGGCCAATCCGGCCAACTCTGGACAGCTACTCCTCACGGAGGCGCAGTGGGAGGCGAGGCGGCGGCAGCGCGGCGGCAAGGAGGTGCACGGCGGCAGTGCACGAAGCAGCGGAGATGGCCATGAAGGTGATCGTGACGACGACGACGGCGGCCCAGCAGCACGAGCTCGGGGGTTGGTAGGAGCCGCTACCGAGGTAAATGTTTCAACTGCGGCGTGCGCGGACACATCGTGAGGAACTGCCCGAAAAGGAAGAAAGGGAGGGCGCTGCTCGCCGACGTCGACGAGGAGCCAACACTGCTGTGAAGGTCGAGTATGTGTTAGAATCTGATACCCCTCGTTATGCGCAGCAACCCTCGGATCTTGAAAGGATATTGCGAGTACGATACGAGCTTGCACAGTATCAAGAACGAAGTAGACGAATCTCGTAGAAAACCCTAGTTGACGACGTTGAAGCAACCACAACAAGAGAATAGGATTTGACGAAGCCGACCGCAAATTCTTTAAGCACAACTCCGAAAGAGTACAAGTGATTGCCGCTCCCTCACAACTCTACTTGACCCTCTAGGACCCTCAGATTCTTGCCTCATACAAGAATCTAGTGCTTATAGAACTATTTAGCCTATTCCTCTTTAGCGCTCCTAATTGCTTATCACAAGCCTTGGATGAGACCTTGGTGTTTGCCCTTGGCTTGATTTATTTGATAGAGCCTCTACCCCTTGTTTATATAGTCCCCTCCAAAGCCCCATACGTGCAAGTAGGAGTCCTACTCCTAGTAGGATTCATCGGCTCAAGTCCTAGTAGAACTAGAAGTCCTAAAGCACACCCCTATTGAGTCCTAATCCAAGTAGGATTTGAGTCACAATACAACAATCTTCACCTTGACTCTAATCCATTGAAGTCATCATGATCCTTCAACAATTCGCTCCAAATCGGCTTCTTTTTTTTATACTCTCACCACAAGAGTGCCCCCACCACAGAGGCTCATGCGCATCACTACGATATGCGTGTGAGTGTCCCGGCTGGAGCGCCTGGACCCTCCACCTGAGAGCTCCTTCGTTGTGTAGTTTGGTTAACCACACCACCTTCTCCTATGACCCTCCATGCCATAGGTTTGTACCGCCTCTGAGCTCCACCTGCTCGCCGGTACTGCGTGGTCGTTGGTCCCACCACGTCTTCCTTCTTCCAACAGCTTGCAGCTTCACCTCTACGACTGTTAGATTTTGCAACCACCTTTGCCGCCTTGCACTTGACTGCAACTGAGATTTGAGTACCTGCTGTTGACGAGACAGCTTCCTTCTCCTGATCAGGATTTTTACCAAATCTCCCAATGGTTGCACCGCCATTAAGATTTCCTATCACTCGGTATCCACCATTAATCCAGATACTTTTCATGATTACATGCCCTTTGCAAGTAACTCGCATAACTCCACCTCGAAGTGATAAGCCACAACCTTGGAGTTCTAGCGACCTTACAGATATTAGATTCTTTTTCAAACCCGGGATATACCGAACTCCCGTGAGTGTGCAATGTGTTCCATTATGCATCTCCAATGTAACTGTTCCCACCTTGGTGACAGCATACTCCTTGCAATCCGCCAAGTGAACAATTCCATTCGCCGGGCGTTGAGATCCTTCGTCAAACATCTCCCTTGCCGAACATACATGGAAACAACTCCCTGAATCTAATATCCAATCATGAATAGTCCCTGGTTGACTGACGATAAGTATATCACCTTCATCCTCACTTGCCACCGAGCATGCTCCTCTCATATTCTTCAAATTTGGACAATCCTTTATCATGTGATCCTCTTTGTCACAAAGATAGCATGTACGGCTGCCCTTGCTCTTGCCTTTCTTCTTCCCGCGATTCAAGACTTTGCCTGCTCCACTTGAAACAGTCAATGCTTGATCACTCGAGGATGAAGATTCCTGTGGCTTCTTCAAGGACTCCGCCTCCAACAGGTATGCAACTGTATCGTTGAAGTTAAGAGTAGTTTTCCCGACGAGAATATTCATCACCAATTGCTCCCATGATGGTGGTAAGGATGAAGCCAGTATGACGACTTTATCGTTCTACTCAATTTCCTCATCCACACTAACCAGCTGCGTGACAAGTTTGTTGAAGACATTTAGATGGTCAACGAATCGTGTGCCTTCCTCCATGCGCAACCTGAATAGTTGACGCTTCAGCACCCACCGATTTGTCAGCGACTTTTCCATATACAATTCTTCTAAGCTCTTCCATAATTTCTTCGGGGAATTCTCCTTGATTACCGAGTACTTTACCTCATCGGAGAGACATAGTCGAATTGTACTGACAGCCTTCCACTCCATCACCTTCCAGTCTTCAGCGGTTGTGCTCTCCGGTTTGGTCCCCTCAAGAGCATCAATTAACCCTTGCTGGACAAGCACATCTGTTACCACACACTGCCACACGCTGAAATTCCCTTTGCCATCAAATTTCTCTACTTGATTCCACATCCCTGACATCGTCTTGATTTCGTGCACCCTAGCACTGCCGACCTTCTCACAAAATCAGCTCAATCCGACCTTGGCTCTGATACCACTTGTTAGAATCTGATACCCCTCGTTATGCGCAGCAACCCTCGGATCTTGAAAGGATATTGCGAGTACGACACGAGCTTGCACTGTATCAAGAACGAAGTAGACGAATCTCGTAGAAAACCCTAGTTGACGACGTTGAAGCAACCACAACAAAAGAATAGGATTTGACGAAGCCGACCGCAAATTCTTTAAGCACAACTCCGAAAGAGTACAAGTGATTGCCGCTCCCTCACAATTCTACTTGACCCTCTAGGACCCTCGGATTCTTGCCTCATACAAGAATCTAGTGCTTATAGAACTATTTAGCCTATTACTCTTGAGCGCTCCTAATTGCTTCTCACAAGCCTTGGATGAGACCTTAGTGTTTGCCCTTGGCTTGATTTATTTGATAGAGCCTCTACCCCTTGTTTATATAGTCCCCTCCAAAGCCCCATACATGCAAGTAGGAGTCCTACCCCTAGTAGGATTCATCGCTCAAGTCCTAGTAGAACTAGAAGTCCTAAAGCACACCCCTATTGAGTCCTAATTCAAGTAGGATTTGAGTCACAATACAACAGTATGTCGTGTCGCGTTTAGGAGGAGATTGTTAGGAATAAACGCGCCTTGGTGCCATCGCGTCGGCTGTGTGTGTCGCGCTGTGCGCGTGTCATCCCGTGCGCAAGTAAGTGTCTGTGTCGTCCCGCGGTACGTCCATGCATGGTGCTTAGGCAATAGGGTGTCCAGTTCGTGTACGTGCATGTGTGTCACGTATAGGTCTAGGAAGTGCTGAGTCTATACGTGTGTGTCGCCCCTCGTAGTGTCCGGTTCGTTCGGTGTTTGGTCGAGCTCGGGTCCAGTAGGTTGGCAAGGTTGTTGCCATTCAGGTCTGGAAGATGCTAGCGCCCGGACGTCCGACGGGAGAGAAAATATCGGACGGTACTGTAGCAGTGAAAATTCCCGCCGCAACATCGGGTAATGTTGCGTGAAACAGGTAATTTTTTTTGCAACATAAAAAAAGTGCATTTGCAACATCAAGAATGCACGATTGCAACATGAAAAGTCAATATTTGCAACATCGGAAATGCGTACAGAAATGCCATCGAATACCATCGATCGAACATCATCCGATTCCCGCCGCAATATCGGGTAATGTTGCATGAAACATGTAAAGTTTTTTACAACATCTAAAAAGTGCATTTGCAACATTAAGAATGTGCGATTGCAACATGAAAAGTCAATATTTGCAACATCGCGAATGCGTACAGAAATACCATCGATCGAACATCTAGATCTATTTTTTGCAACATCCACATAAAACAGTTGCAACATTTATGTAAAACATATGGGACACGTGAAGCATACACTTGCAACATGCAGCAAACCCTAACACATGTAGAGACAGGAAGAAGAGGAAGAGGAGGAGGAGGAGTATGACGGCCAGGGAGCTCGACCCCGGCCATATATGGGGGATAGAGGGGAGAGAAGCTTGTGCTGCCGGCCACGGTGAGAGGAAGAGGAGCACACCGTCAACCATCGTCCATGGGGGGAGGAAAGGACTTTACGCCGCCGGCCATGGGGAAGAGGAGATCGCCAACATCTGGAACTGCTCCACACCACAGCGGCGCCCGAAGCTCCTCCTCCACTACTGCCGGCCATCCCGTCATGGTCGCCGCCCAGAGCTTCTCCTCCGTGTTCGTCCGGCCCTCCCCTGCCATGGCCGCCGCCAGGAGCTCCTTCTCTGGGGGCGTCGGGTGTGTCCAGAGCTTGCCGCCGCTATGGAGCAAGCACCGCGCCGCCGCCCCATAGCTCACGTGGCCGTCGTCACCGGGCGGGGCACGATGTTGACCTCGTGCGCACAACCTCGCCGTCGCCGAGCCGCTGTTGCTGCGAGCATGTGCAGTCTCCCCAGGTGGTGGAGATGGAGCTCGATAGCTTGCTTTGTTGTGTGGAGGGTAACGTGGGGCATGACGCGCGGCCTGGGCCCTGATGGTGGGGAATCGTCCGACGCGCGTCGGACCACCGTTTCCAAGCATTACCGTTCAGGTCTAGGTGCAGGTCGTGCGCAAGTGTGTTGTGTGCTGGCCGCTGTGTTGTTGGTCATGTGGAGTTGTTGGGTGAGTGGTGTGTGTGGTGCAGGTCTTGCGGATGAAGCCGCCGTGACCGGTTCGAGTGAATGGCTTGCGGCCATGGACGTGCGGGTCCTGCGGATCGTGCGTGACAGCCGTGGTGGAGGCGAGCTCCCCGGCCTACAAGTAGCTCCTGCGCTCTCCATTTGTACTCTGCCGGTTCCATTTTAGTTCAGTCAAGGCCAAGATATAGGAGCAATCGGCTCCGCGGTGTTCGTTGCTGTCAAGTACTGTTCTTCTTCAACTTCCAGCCATTCTCGTGTGTGTGAGAGAGAGAGTCCGATTCTTCAATTTCCAGGGCCAATTCCATCATCTTGTCCTCTCTCTCACAAGCTCATGGATGGTTGGATGCAAATGAACTAGCGTTTGAATGGAGGGAAGAGAGATATCTCTCCTACCAGCCGGCTACCGTACTCTTTACCAAACGATGAAAATACAGCTAAGCTAATAACTAGTATAACTATCCGCATAGGGCGTTTTGCTCCAACTCCTCGCAGATGCATCAAACAGACCTGGTGCCTTGGCAACTATGCTTCACTTCAAGCAAAGATTCATGGTGATTCCATGTGTCCTTCGACTCCGCCATCCATCAGTGTTCCAGACACGCCCCAGTTCTGAGGCCCGGACTAGAAAACCTGCCCGTGTGATGGGTTTGAGTCCCAAACCATCCATCTCGTGTAGCCTCTATGTAAGCGCTCTGTTCGTTTGGCAGAACTGAACTGAAAAGTCTATTGATTTTGATTGATTTTAGGCTGATTCAATAGTGTTTTGTGAGAAAAATAATCTGGAGGGCTAGGCTGATAGCCAAGCTAAGGTCGTTATTACATTAATCCGTGTCCGGACTTGTCCTCAATACGAGCCATCAGGTCCTTTGGCCTTCCCGTCTTGACTATGATGCTTGCCTTGAGTTGATCAATAACATCTCCACCATGTCCATGTATTTCTTGTCTTCACGTGCATGATGTAAATCACCGATGGCTTCGCACGGACTCCTAAGGTTCCTCCGTCCCACGTCCTTGTTCATCTTTCTGCACACAGTCTCTTGGCATGAACACTCACTTGACTTACTATCGACCGCCATATTGCATCCGACGCCTGCACATGACAAGCCAAGAAGTACATCACAACACGTGTTGTCAATTACTCCGCACAAAGAGAGTAAAGCTCTTTTCCACACAACAAGCAATGCAAACCACTTATCACATGATATATAGTGAAGTACACTATTCCATATAAGTATCGCATCACTACAAGGTCCATACAAACCACTCTATTCTTGTGTCTTATGCTACCATCAAGCATAGGACCGCCGTCCACCATATAAAAGTCTTATTGCCGGTAGCAAATAACACTGATATGTGTGGACATAAACTCGATTGTTATAAACTTAGGGAAATTGATATCAACATGCAGATCAAAAAACGTAAAATGTTGCGAGGTTTTCCAAAGTGTAAACAAAAAGAACAGGAAAGGAAAACAGACTACTTCTGCATTTGGCAACAGTGTGGAGTAGCATCCAATTATTCATATCCGACATTGCTGGCACGAGGCATCCGCTTTCCACGCCCGGCCTGGCCCTTCAATGCGACACCTTTCACTTTCCCCTCCCTGTGCAACATTGCAAATATCGATTAAAATCAAACAAAGCGAGAACATTACAGCTGTAGTGTGATTAGGAGGCATCTTGTGTTGAAACAAGCTAGCTGCATTTCTCACGTTGTTCCAGGAACACACACTGGTCTTGCATCTGCTTTTTGGTGACAGGGGGCTCACAGTATCACTCCACTACCCATCGTCCACGTGATTTGTTCAAGGCATCCTGCATGCACTTTCGCTCTCTTTCTCTGGAACGATCATATTTTCGATTAAAGGACAAAGCAAGGTCATTGAATAAAGCTGCGGGATCATCAGAAAGGCAACTTAATTAATTTATATCCAAGAAAGCAGGAAGGGGATGGTATGGGGGAGGACACCGACAGCATTTGAATTAGAGGTCCAAAATTTCTCTAATCCTGAGTAGAATTTTTAAACAATGCTTGTTTAGAAGGTGCGGCGTTGCCTGGGCACCGGCTGGTTTTTCTTTTTTCTGATATAAGTCATAACCTAAACCAAGTGCATTACCCAAAAATTGGTAAGAGGAGAGTGTTCAATTTGTAGCCACCATAACTGCCAAAACTTTGGCAAGATAGTTTGTCATTCATTTTGTTCTGGTGCAACTCTAGCAGCTTATTCCTTTGGCTAGTGCTTGGTTTGGCTCCAGAGCGAGAACATTATATATTACAGCAGGACATGGTGTTCAAGTAAAAACGAAAAGTGTAAGAACACAGTAAATCTTAAGTAACATTGGCACGATACATTTTGGATCAGTATATCCTTTTAAACTTGATATTCTGGTTTTACTTTGGATCAGTTGAGAATCCATATATATTTAGATGGTACTCCCTCCCTTCAAAATATATGTCATTTCAACTTTTTTGGAGAGTCAAACTATTTTATCTTTGACCAAAATTATAGAGATGACTTCAAAGATTTATGATATCAAATAGTTATACTATGAAAATATATCTAATCAAGAATCTAATGGTACTTATTTAATGTCATAAATGTTAGTACTTTATTATATAGATTTGGTCAAAGTTAAGAATGTTTGACTTTTAAAAAAGTTGAAATGACTTATATTTTGAAACGGAAGGAGTATATTGCTTTTCTCAGTGTAAATAAAAAGTACAGAAAAGGAAAATGGGCTACTTGCCTACTTTTACCTAACATCTACTGTTTCGCAGCAGTGTCCAATGGCACCCAATTCTTCATGTGCAAGATTGTTGGCTAGGCATCCACTTTCCACGTCCGCCTGCCCTTCAAAGCGGTGGCACCTTTCGCTCTCCCCCTCTCTGTACAAGATTCCCAAGTATCGATCAAATTAAGAACAAAGTGAGAACATTGCAGCATTACTGTGATCACAAGCTGCATTTCACGTGTTCCACACACACGTGTACGTACAGCCAAGAACGAAGAGCTGCTCCAATAATCCACCTATCACAACACGATTCTTGTTTATAGTGATCGCATATGTGCGGCGAATGCGTCAGTGCTCTGGAAGATAGATACCGGTACATGAAATGGATTGTAGTCCTCCTCTTGTGTAACACGCAGATGATTTTCTTATTGTGTAGTTTCCCTTCCAACTAAAAGACCTTGAAAACCCCTTTGAACCAAAAATTCTAATAATATCCATTATGTTTGGTCCTTTGCCATTTCCATTTTCCCTCATTTTTTATATTCAAGTGATCTCAAAGTAATTACCCCTTTATACAAAAGCTTATAAATTATTCTCCCCTAACGTTGTTAATAGAGATAACCCGGTGATACTCGGCGCGTTGCTGCAGGAATTTTTTAAACAAAATTTTAAGTTGAAATTTGGAAGTAGAAATACTAAGATAATTGCATGGTAACATTTTTTTGCAAATGACATTATTAATGAAAACATGTTCATTTTGTTGAGAGAGAACGCTCTTAAATGATTGATCTTCCGTGTATTTCTACAGTGAGAATTTTGTAGCATGGCACTCGCAAAGACTAAGAAGTTGCATGCATGGATGCTATTAGTCAGAGAAAATCGATGGAAGACTGAAATAGATGGTCCTAGTGGATGGTGACGTGACATATGGTGTAGTGGGTTCCTATATGACGTGGATAGCTTATATGTTGAAAGAAATAGAATTAATAAGTTTTAGTGGAGTACATCTGTATAGGTTATATAGATATGCAGGAAATACGAAGCCATTAGCATATCTATTTGGATGTCAAATATATGGATCAAAACTATCATTTTATCCAAACATAAGTCAAACACATGTGGAGGTGCCACGCAAAAGCAAAAGGCCTCCTCCATTTAGTCTTACGGGAGGCCTTTCCCAAAATGGAAACATTCCTATTTCTGAGCATTCCATTTGGGGAAACTTCCCTATTTAATCCCCCAACCACTTCTTCTTCCTCCTCCCGACCCCCTCCCCGCGCGCGCATCCCCTTCCCCCACCCCCGGCTCCGGCAGCCGGGGGCCGCCTCCGCCGCCGCAGCGCCCCCCATCTCTCAGATCCGACTGCTCTGCCACCGGCCAAACCCTAACCCCACCCGTCCTCTCCCCCCCGCACACATTCCCTTCCCCGGCTCACACCGCCGCCCCACCCGCCACCCTCCCCCAACCCTACCCCATGGGCGCTGCTCCCCCGCTGAGCTTCCTCTGGCCCGCAGGCGGCGGCTCCCGCCACCGCCGCCCCGCCGACCTCCACGGCCCACACGAACCCCACGCGCGCTCAGTGCTTCCTCGCCAACCTTCCCAACCCTAATCCTCAGATCCGTCGCTGTCGAAGCTCTCGACGCCTACGAGCTCCACGGGATCCCCGCCACCGACACCGCCCACCAGGGATCCGCTGCTGTCTCTTCCACCACCATCCTCGGCCGCCCGCCGCCCCCAACCCCCTCCTTTAAGGCCGGCGGTGATAGATCCCTCCCCCGACACCCCCGGGACCCTAAAGGCCTGCCTCCTCCACCGCCTCCCCTGCGGCCGCCGCCCACCAACCCACCTAAGTTCCGACCACTTTGTTACTTCCAATCTGGGAAAGGAAGTAACTGCCGGAGATAGGAGAAGGAGGGGGGGGGGGGGGGGGGGGGGGCTCCGCTTGAGCCTAACGTGACCTCCCTTTAGATTAGGTGATGCTAATTTGTAAGCAATGTATACCACAACAAGGTTAAGATAAGAAAATATCTATATGGTGTTAATATATCAGTTCATATTCTCATATAGATGAACATTAGGCAGTTAATTTACAATAATTTTTATAATAGCATACATAGGTATTATATATATAAATTTAGAGAGTTATTTTGAACTATTTTTTTAATTATAGACGTGGATTTTTTTTGAAAAGACTAGCAGAAGGGCACGTGCCACAGGCACGTGTTTTAAAGTAATAATAAATTAGTGATATAGTCAACATGGACTCTTTAGATTAATCTAGAGCGTTCGATCATCATAAAATTCGACGGTGTAGGAGTAATGTAGTCAATTTGGACTCTTTAGATTAATATAGAGCGTTCGATCGTCATCATAAAATCCGACGGTGTTGGAGGGGTAAGAGTAACATGTAAGATTTGGTACGAAAATTTTCATCGTCCTTTTTAGTGGTTAGGATGCTTAGAGCCTATCGAATCGATGGCTAGAAGTTTTTTTAATTTCTCCAACCCTTTGTTCTGGCGGTGAATGATTGCAGGTCGGCATTGCTTGGCATGATCCATAACTGATTTTCTTTTAGTGGCTTAGGCCATTCCCAGTAGGAGTTTTATAGGGTCTCAATCTCCTAAAATGAGATGCCATGTAGGGAAAAAAGAAATGGTGTGGCAAGAAATAAATTTATGAAGAGACAGAAGGGATGTGTGTTTCATCTGGATGAAACCCATATTATACTATATTTCCAAGACTATGAAACATATTGAAACTACCATTGGGGGCTAAAGAGTCTTCAAAGTCTTGTGTAGCAAGGTCGTTTGCGGGTGTCCTTTTTCTGTACTATCTTTTCAGTGGTGGCGAACAATTGAAGTAAGAAGATGGAAAGTCTTTGGTGTATATTTATTTTTAAGGTTATTTTGTGTCAAATTGTTTTTATACTGGCAACTATTTTATTGATAAATATCAGATATGAGGCATGTGTTTGGTATCTTTTTTATATAAAAAAATCGAGGCTCCAAAAGAACCATGGCTGGCACACTCATGTGAAAAAGTCTCCCCTCTTTAAAAGACAACCACTCATGTGAAAAAGCCTCCCCCTCTACTCTTTAAAAGGCAACCCTTGCTTGCTGATTTGAGCACGCAGCACTGGCTCAAGTGCCTCCGGTCCTCTCCTACGTTGGTGAGTACAGGAGAAGGCACAGGCTTCTAGCCAGCTGCACTATTGAGCTTGAGCAGAGCAAGGATCGTTAGCAATGGCTCATTTTGCCGGCATGACAGTTCTGCTTCTACTTCTGCAACTGTCCTCGTTATGCTCCATAGTAGTCTATGCCGCCGATTCTCTCGTGCTTGGCCGGAAGGCTGGCGTCGCTGACAAACCAGCAGCTGAGAATGCGCCGGCTGAACCCGGGAGGTACGCTGTCATCTTCGACGCCGGCAGCACGGGGACCCGGCTGCACGTTTTCAGGTTCGACAGGCAGATGGACCTCCTCAAAATCGGCAATGATATCGAGGTCTTCGCAAAGGTACGCACGAAATGTTTTCCAAAAAAAATGCATGTGTTTCTTTGCCACGTATTTGTAGCACATGTTGATTGCACATATTGATTGTTGGCTCAGGTGAATCCCGGGCTGAGCTCATATGCAGGACGACCTCAAGATGCTGCCGATTCTATAGAACCTCTTCTTATGAAGGCCTTAAGTGTTGTCCCTCCACGGCTTACGAATAGAACTCCTCTTAAGCTAGGAGTAAGGAAACAATTTTTTCTATCATAAGAGTACCTCTTCAAAGATAACTGCAACCAATTAGGGAAAAAAAATGGAAACCATCTACTACTCTGTTTACATGTAACAAAGAAATACACATGTTCATCGGTCAGGTCTTGAAGAATAAGTGTTACAATATATAGACTGACATTATCAAACTATGTTACTTTAATTATCATAAAAGCAACTTTCACAGCACCTAATGTTAGATATTGTGTATATATATAATTTTTGTGCAAAGCTTTTGTCAAGGTGTTACATTAAAGACCATGCATGTCAATGTCATAAACTGGAAATCTACTATAACTCACTACTACACAAACCACTTTCACAAACGGGCTATCACAACCGGTTTTGAGAAAACCGGTTGTGATAGAGCTATCACAACCGGTTTTTAAAAAACCGGTTGTGATGTCGCCTATCACAGCCGGTTTTTCTCAAAAACCGGTTGTGATAGTCGGCCGGCATATCACAACCGGTTTTTCTTACAAACCGGTTGTGATGCTCACTATCACAACCGGTTTTTGAAAACCGGTTGTGATGGTGAGCATCACAACCGGTTTCTTTACTAACACATTTTTGGAGGGCAAATTTGAAAATATAAATTTTGTAAACGACCTCGGATGAACTTTTGACCAAAACGAAAGTTGTAGATCTTGAAAAGTTATGAAACATTGTAGTTCACCACTTTTTTATTTGAAGTCATCTTGTCAACCGAATCTAAGTTTGAATTTTTCAAATTTGAAAATATAAATTTTGTAAACGACCTCGGATGAACTTTTGACCAAAACGAAAGTTGTAGATCTTGAAAAGTTATGAAACATTGTAGTTCACCACTTTTTTATTTGAAGACATCTTGTCAACCGAATCTAAGTTTGAATTTTTCAAATTTGAAAATTCAAATTTTGTAAACGACCTCGGATGAACTTTTGACCAAAACGAAAGTTGTAGATCTTGAAAAGTTATGAAACATTGTAGTTCACTATTTTTTTATTTGAAGTCATTTAGAGCCTCAAATAAGCAACTTACACTCAGAAAACATTAATATGAGGGGAATCAAAATGGTATATAGACACAAACACACTAGTGGTGCAGTGGTAGAGGAGGCTATGCACGAACGTGAGGTCGCGGGTTCGGTGAAAATGAAAACCGGTTGTGATGGGGTCATCACAGCCGGTTTTTGAAAACCGGCTGTGATAGGGGGGACTATCACAGCCGCTTTATCTCATCCGCCTCCCAAAACCGGCTGTGATGGCCCTCCCCAACCGGCTGTGAAGGCCTTTTCTGTAGTAGTGACTATATAGGAGATCCCCACTAAGGATTTCTCTCAACTCTCATGAAGCCACATCATCACCTCCCACTAAGATGCATTAACACCCAACTAAGATGCATTAATTGTAACTTGATGCACATTTTCTATTCATTAGATTATGTCTTATTATTATTTTTCTTATCTATTCAAAAGTAACATAAAAGTTTATAATTTGCATTAAGAGATTGGTCATATGGCTTTCGGGGTAATCGATCTTTACAAGTACACTATTTCTATGAGCAACTAAATAACAACAATGATTCATAGTTCACCGAAAAACCTTCAAATCCCGCTGCAACGCGCGGAGAATCACCTAGTATATATTGAATTGCAGGTTCAACAAAATGTTCATCATTTAAGCCACTCGACTCTTGGGCTGTAATCTCCTGTACATTTTGTGCCCCCCCCCCCCCCCCCCCCCCCCATCATGATATGAAGTGATTGTTCATGCTTATCCATGCTTGCATATATAGTATATTTAGTGTTATGCAAAAGAGCCTCAAAAAATAAATTAAATGGGCCTGAAACTACTTCCACTAAGCAATATCTAAACCTTTTAATTAGTATTTTTTACAAATCAAACTTGCAGGCAACTGCTGGATTGAGACTTATCGGTGAAGAAAAATCAGAGGAAATTCTTGAGGCGGTAGATGCATGCTACTCTCCAGTTTTGTGTTGGCATGCAATTAATATCATGTATATGACTTTGACAGCGATAAATAAAATCATGTATTTGATTTCCAACACAGGTTAGGGATCTTGTGCACACGAACACCAAATTTCAGTACAACCCCAACTGGATCAATGTTATTGAAGGTTCTCAAGAAGGACATTACTTATGGGTATGTATTACAAGCCAAACAAGCACCAACATTCATCTCTTAATATATACTCATTACTTATGGGTATGTACCCTTTATAACAACTTTATTGTGCATGCCATGAGATGCAGGTTGCAGTGAATTATCTGTTAGATAAATTGGGAGGAGACTACTCCAAAACTGCTGGTGTAATTGACTTGGGTGGTGGATCGGTGCAAATGGCCTATGCTATCTCTGCAAATGCCGCTGCAAACGCTCCAGCAGTACCAAAAGGAAAATCTCCCTACATTACAAAAGAGTATCTCAAAGGAAAAGATTACAATGTCTACGTTCACAGGTTGAATAATTTGAACTAGCTTGGTAAGAAGTGTAGCCTTCGTTTTTACTTAGCACTAAAAATGACAAGCCAAATCCTTCTCCTTGCAGTTACTTGCGCTTTGGTGCTTTTGCTGCACGCGCAGAGATCTTGAAGGCAAAGAATGGGCGATATAGTTCCTGCATGCTGCGTGGATTCAGTGGTATGTATGTTACAAACTAGTACTGAAAATTGAAATGTACAACTTGACTATTTTTCATAATGACAACGCGGGGGGGCATAACTGGTTTTTATTTCTGGGAAAAAAAATTGTGAAGGTACATACACCTACAACGGGAAGAAATATGATGCAACTGCTTCACCAACAGAACGAGCAAATTTTGAGAAATGCAAGGAAGAGATAGCCAAGGCACTGAACCTAAACGCACCATGCAAGACAAAGAACTGCACCTTCGACGGTGTGTGGAATGGAGGGGGCGGAGCTGGCCAAAATAACATCTACGTCACTTCAAGCTTTCACTACCTTGCTTCGCATGTAAGTAACAATTACTAACAAATGTCTCAACCTACACTTTTACAGGCACGCATGTTAAACCTGAATTTCTTCTCTTTTCTTTGAAGGTTAAAATCATAGACGATAAAGCGCCCAGCGCAATGGCCGCTCCCGCCAAATTCAGAAAAATAGCAAGTCTGGCTTGCCGGATGGATGTTAAGCAAGATGCTAAGATAATAGAAATTCTATACCCAAAGGTTGAAAAGGCCAATGTGCCATACTTATGTATGGATCTCACTTACCAGTATACGCTGCTCGTTGACGGCTTCGGTGAGTAACATTAATGTACATGCAAACAAACAAAAAACCACTTGTAAATATTACTAGTGTTCTTGATAATCTGTATTTTAAGATGATATGCATGGTTTTATGTTCTGCTGCAGGTCTGGATCCAGAAAAGAAGATCACATTTGTATCAAAGGTGAAGCACGGCGAGTACTACATTGACGCCGCATGGCCTCTGGGAACTGCTATTGAGACCATGTCACCCAAAAAGAAGATTGCGAGTAATTAAAATGATGATATAGTTTTTGGGTCAGTAAGCCAGTGTATGGCACTTAATTATATTGTGTGATCAAGGAATGTCTCACTCTGTTGGATTAGAGCTCATGTCCAATAATCTCTTATTCTCGAATAATTTATGTACAACAGCTAGGCTATGTCTATCAAGCTGATGAGATTTTCAAGGAGCTTCAATTTGGAATGTTTTGATTTTAAGAAAGAGTTTACTTTTAGTGTAGAAAAACAAACTCAGTATAGAGCTAACAAGCAGATCCTTGTCCTCGAGTCAAATTGTTGCTGGCACTTATGCCAAATCGACTGAATATTTTTAGTAACAAAAATAATAACTGGACCATTATTCTTGCTGGGCAACGACCCACTCACTTCTTAGAAATTTACGTAGCCTGTTAGTTGATTGTGTCTCATATGCTTTATAATATTATATAACTGTAGCTTTATTAATGAAATTTTTAAAAATGAACTCCCAATAAAAGTTGTGTAATTATTTTTCTACATTATATTTTTATAACACGTGCCTGTGGCACGTGCACCTGCTGGTATTATAAAGGACCGGGTCAAAAGATGGGGACTTATTTTGGAGCATTTTTCTCTCAATTTGTGTCATCATCCCTCTACATCCCTTACTCTTCTCTCTTTTCATCTGATGGAGGAGGAAAACCTCCAACAACCACCATGTTGGGTTTAAGAAAAAATCACTAGTACAGAAACTGTAGACTTATCACCGCTGAGTCCAACACAATTGTAGTGATAATAATAATAATCGGTAATAGTAATATTCCAACGCAACAATTGGAATATTTTGATTTTAAGTAGCATAATTTTTAGTATAGAGCTAACAAGCAGAGCCGTGTCATCGAGTCAAACCAGATTGACTGAAATTTATTTTGGAATAAAAAACAAATTAAGTGAAGAGGGGCAATATTACCTAAAACGGGATCATTATTCAAATAGAAATAGAGCATCATATTTGTTTATGGGTTTACGGATTAGGATTGGTTTGGGAGCTAACAGCCACCCACTCCATCTTCTATACAAAAGATCCAAGGGATTGAAAGGAGCGCACTAATTTTGAGGCACTCCTCATTTGTTATCCCACTTGTGTGTGTGAGTAAGACCCATTATTGGACTGTTCACGGAATTACTTGACCAGTGTGCATATGTCCGGGCATTCTCTAAGAGAGGCTCCAATAACAAAGACTAATAGAAAATATGCTTTCAAATAGTTCATAAAAAATCATCGTGATGGAAATTTGCATTATCTTAACGTTTATCATCTACATTTATCCATTGCACTCTACTTTTCGTGGTATCTTTCTTAGAATTGACCTCCTAGGATTGTAACCTATGGTGTAAAATTTCATTGTGCTAGAGATAAACACACAGAAAAACATAACAATCTTTTAGGTAGAAATTAGAATATATTTTTATTAAATATCCTAAAATATGAATATAATGATGAAAAATTTAGAATAATCATACGACTAATTTCCATATCGAGAAGAGTCCTTGCAGTACTCTACTCTTGTCCTTCACGCCTGGTACGACTCTGTCTGGAGAGGAAATATATACTTTCAATGTTCGAGTAAGCCAATCGAGTGCGTTTTCGAGTTCTTGATCAGTCTTGGACGGCGGGCAGGGTTAGAAGGTTGGTTTCGAGTAGAATCCTAACCAATTACTACTCGGAGAGTGCTTTGCAAGGCAATCCGAGTAGTTTACAAGTCATACGACTAATTTCCATATCGAGAAGAGTCCTTGCAGTACTCTACTCTTGTTCTTCACGCCTGGTACGACTCTGTCTGGAGAGAATCCATGTGTCCCTGTGGGCCCATGGTCACCATCAATAGAGTAGCGAAAAAGAGGAGGTCGTGGTTACTCGACGAGTGCTTGCCAAGCCAATCGAGTGCGTTTTCGAGTTCTTGATCAGTCTTGGACGACGGGCAGGGTTACAAGGTTGGTTTCGAGTAGAATCCTAACCAATTACTACTCGGAGAGTGCTTTTCAAGGCAATCCGAGTAGTTTACAAGTCATACGACTAATTTCCATATCGAGAAGAGTCCTTGCAGTACTCTACTCTTGTTCTTCACGCCTGGTACGACTCTGTCTGGAGAGAATCCATGTGTCCCTGTGGGCCCATGGTCACCATCAATAGAGTAGCGAAACAGAGGAGGTCGTGGTTACTCGGCGAGTGCTTGCCAAGCCAATCGAGTGCGTTTTCGAGTTCTTGATCAGTCTTGGACGGCGGGCAGGGTTACAAGGTTGGTTTCGAGTAGAATCCTAACCAATTACTACTCGGAGAGTACTTTTCAAGGCAATCCGAGTAGTTTACAAGTCATACGACTAATTTCCATATCGAGAAGAGTCCTTGCAGTACTCTACTCTTGTTCTTCACGCCTGGTACGACTCTGTCTGGAGAGAATCCATGTGTCCCTATGGGCCCATGGTCACCATCAATAGAGTAGCGAAACAGAGGAGGTCATGGTTGACTTGTCATGCCGCGATCTCCTCAGAAACAGGAGTCATGTGCCAATGTAGTCGAAGCCCCATCATTGGTACTTGGCGACTCAAATATGCTGGAGAAAGACAAGGACGGCGGGCAGGGTTACAAGGTTGGTTTCGAGTAGAATCCTAACCAATTACTACTTGGAGAGTGCTTTTCAAGGCAATCCGAGTAGTTTACAAGTCATACGACTAATTTCCATATCGAGAAGAGTCCTGGCCCATGGTCACCATCAATAGAGTAGTGAAACAGAGGAGGTCGTGGTTGACTTGTCATGCCGCGATCTCCCCAGAAACAGGAGTCAGGTGCCAATGTAGTCGAAGCCCCATCATTGGTACTTGGCGACTCAAATATGCTGGAGAAAGACAAGGACGGCGGGCAGGGTTACAAGGTTGGTTTCGAGTAGAATCCTAACCAATTACTACTCGGAGAGTGCTTTTCAAGGCAATCCGAGTAGTTTACAAGTCATACGACTAATTTTCATATCGAGAAGAGTCCTTGCAGTACTCTACTCTAGTTCTTCACGCCTGGTACGACTCTGTCTGGAGAGAATCCATGTGTCCCTGTGGGCCCATGGTCACCATAAATAGAGTAGCGAAACAGAGGAGGTCATGGTTACTCGGATTGCTATGCCTTGTAAACTACTCGGATTGCCTTGAAAAGCACTCTCCGAGTAGTAATTGGTTAGGATTCTACTCGAAACTAACCTTGTAACCCTGAATGAGGCGCCCGAAAAGTCATTCAAACCACTCTTGCAGTGTATTCAGGAAGCCCCCGGCAAGTTGTACTCATTTGGCGAGTTATACTTCAAAGCACTTGATAACTGGTACTTGAAGATCACTACTCATACTGTGGAGTAGACTCTAGAGTACTTTCAAATAAGTACTCAGAGATTTGAAATCACTACTCGCCTTGTGGAGTAGACTCTGTACTACTTTCAAATGAGTAAATCACTACTCTTCTTGCCGCACAGCGTCCCCACTTGACAGGGTTCCACCTAAACCCACCTAAAATGTTTGGCCATCAAGCAATTCAAATGAAGGCCCTGTGGGCGTCTGTGGCCGATCCAACGCATGAGGGATAGTTTAGGCGGCATAATTTCAGGAAAACTGAAAAATTTCACTCACCCCCGCCCAATCTACCCGCCCCCTGCACCCACCGCGCCATAGATGGAATTGTTAGGTGATTTACCGCGCCATAGATGCAATTGTTAGGTGATTTCGAACCGAAATCGTTCTTTCCATAAACTTTATTTCCATAACAGCTACAATACATCCCATAACATCATTTGTTTCTTTCCCTCCTCCGTCTTCCCTCCTACGTCGAGGGAAGACGATCGTTTTTGTTGTAGTTCCATCAACGATCGTGTTATCTAGGGTTTCCCAATAGCTCTTTTCGTATTTGCTGTGTTTTAGGTTTTGTCCGAAGCAGCATGGACACGCCAAACCCATCAACGACTGCGTCACGACGTGCTAGAAGGGGTGGTGGCCGTGGTGGTGGTCGATCTGGTCCTACAGATCGGGGAAGAGGTTCTGGTAGAACCGGACGTGGACGAGGTCGTACCAGAGTGGTGCGCGGTTCTTCCTTGAGAACAGGTTGTAAGAACTGCTATACACATGGTGCATTGTTTTGTCATCAATTAGAAATGGATTCTCATTTTTTCCTTGATTAGTTCATGCAACAACAGATAATGTTGATTGTACAAACACACCACTCCTCTGTTCTGCACGCGACGGCCGTGTTGAAGATGGTGAGATGTGGAGTTGTACTACAAATGTTGCAAATTGTTTCAAATCTTTTCTGTCCTGATTTTCTGTCCTGATTAGGTAATGCAACAACAGATAATGTTGATCCCAATGGTGGTGACTTTGAAGAAGGGTGGCTCTTTCGCAACAATGCTATATTGTGCCATGGTAAGCAACTACATTGTGCGACCATGGATGGTACTGACCATAGTGTCAGTCCGCCTACACACTCTTCTATTCCGCAACATGACGATGGAAATAGTGGGTCTGTTAGTAAAGGTTAGTACATTGCATCTTTGTTTATGGTGTAAATTTAATTCAATTCCCCCGCGGTATATATTACCACTAATCCTGTATAGATCGAATTGTAGCAAGGAAAGAGTATAACAAAGAATACCAGACACATCTATCTGTTTAAAAAAGGGAACTTTATAATGCAAATAGGCGAGAGGCACGCGCTCGTACACGATCAATGCATGCTTCACCAAGCAATATAGTGGCAGACCCAAGCTCAACTGATGTTAGGATGACTGGTGTGTCGGGGATCACCACGCCAGAGTTTACACGTTGTGGATCAAATTGTTTCAACCGGTCTGGTACGTTAGACACAATTGGTGCGACTACATCCACATCCAGACCGCGAGGAGGTGGACGCCGGTCTATGACGCAAAACACACACCCTGGTAGTACTCTATTACATGCTGATATTCCATACATTTTTACCTGTTCATTTGATCGTTTAATTTTATGTGGCCTGTATACGATTTGACTTAAATAATGATCGAGCATTTACTCATTTTCATTTACAGTAGACAACAGGACCATTGAGCCTGGTCATTCTCTTGCCAACGAAGATGGCGATCCGGATTGTGATGAACAGGCTGTAGACGGTGAGTCTACTGTTAACAAGACTTGTGTAATAACAAAAACTGTAAAATAACGTATCTAAGCTCGCCACCGTTTTTTAGAGGAAGATTTGGATTGCAGAGAACCCGCCCAAGTTGTTGCTGCCCCCTATGAGGATGACGATGCCAGAGTCTACCATGAACGAGGTAGGAGAGGTTTAAGCTGATTGCACTATTTCTAATTATATAGCTTTAGCTGACAAATATTTAATTTTGATAAATAATATTCCTATGTTGTGCAGTTGTGCAGTACAAGACAATGAGGGACCCTGGCATTTCCATTCCCTCTACTGACCCCTACGAGTACATCTACAAAAACCTGCCAAAGAAACATTATGTGCTGCGTAAAGTGCCACCATGTGAGTGGTGTGGTGCATTGAAGTTCCCGTGAGAAGGAGAGGCTTTCTGCTGCAGAAAGGGAAAGGTTAACATACAAATTCCAAATATGGAAGGTGAACTGCGACGTCTGTTCATCAGTCAGGTTGACCGGGATGCAAAGTATTTTAGACAAAATATACGATACTTCAACTCACATTTCGCATTCACCAGCTTTGGTGCGTCAGTTGACCATAGTGTTGCTAACGCAGCTGGTAACGTGCTAATCCTTATGCTCCAATGTGTCTTATTGTATAGCACAGCTAGGATAGAGTGCTAATAAGCGTATCTAGTATTTGCAGGAACGGGAGTATATTGTTTCAAGGTGCATGGGCAAATCTATCACAAGCTCGATCAATTGAATCCAGGACCAAAAGGACCACGACATATGCAGTTATACTTCTACGACACCGATGAGGCTATGACGAAACGAAAAGAGAGGTCTCCACACCTGAATGCCAGTGTGTTACGTACCGTGAGGGGTACCCAGGATAACAATCCATATGCACAGACCTTCCAGCAGATGGGTAACATGCCAAGCCTCGATGAGTACATTATTGAGTTGAACACTAGCATATCTGTGGATCAACACAAGTACAATGCTCCTGCAATGGAACAGGTGGCAGCGATATGGGAGGATGCACCGATGTTCAAAGGAAATTTACAAGAAGTGTCCTTGTGCATGGCAGATCGGGCAAACCACGGTACATCCAAGCGTACCACGGTTGTTATGACCCTCTAGCGTATCCCCTATTCTATCCTAAAGGAGAGACTGGCTGGGAGGACAAGAGAATTTTGGTTGAAGATACGCCTGTTAAGCGATTTCTTAGACAAAAAAGAAAGTATATCAAAAGAAAAAACACTGGTGTGTACTTCATACTCAGGTCCTTATTGTCAAATTATTGAAATGTAGCTGACAGAGACTAATCAATTATGTTTACCAATGCATTCTTCTTGCAGCCTCAGACTCTGTTCAGCAGGCACCGAAGAAGACGAGGCGGTCAAATGGGATTTCTGTCACCATTAATGAGGCAAGCAACAATACAGGCATAAGACAGCACATACAAACAGAAGATGTGCTCGAAGGTGAAGATGATGTAATGGGGGGGGGGGGTACCACGAAGACTCCGAGGACGAGGATGGAGGTTAGTTGTGATGTTTTGTATGCTAAACAAAGTTTCAACGTGCACATGTGAATCTGACGTGGTTACTTATGCGCTGATTTTTAGGGAGACATGGTGCAAGACTCCACGTCAGTGCACGTGAATACTACTGTTGGCTTGTTGATATGTATATAAAAATTGAGTCTATGTGCTTGGACTGGTATTCTCACCCGGACCACCAAAAAATTATCCGCGCAGACCTATACCAGGTACGTATTAATAGTACTTTGTCTTGTTCTTGCACATCTTATAATATGAAAGAGAATAATTTTGAGTCAAATTTACTATTTCGCAGGGTCTCGCTGATAGCCTTGCTGCTGGTGAGGTTGATGCTATGAGGGCCGGAAAAAAAATTGTGCTATCTAAAAATTTTCCAGGTAGTGATCGTGACGTTCACGCAAGGTTTATGGATGCCATGGCTCTTGTGGCACGGTATGGAAGGCCGGACTTTTTTGTTACTATGACATGCAACCCTAACTGGCCAGAGGTTATTGAACAGCTATTGCCAGGGCAGACACCACAAGATAGGCCGGATATTGTTGCAAGAGTCTATCGTGCAAAGCTACTTGACTTCCATGATTTCGTGATCAAGAAAGGGCACTTTGGAAAAGTGGTTGCTTGGGCACATGTCACAGAGTTTTAGAAAAGGGGCCTCCCACATGAGCATTTTCTGCTAATCCTTGATAAAGCTGATAAGCTTAATGGTCCTAATTCTTATGATAAGTACATCTCTGCTGAGCTCCCGGATGAAGCCAAGTTTCCATTGTTGCACAGTCTGGTCTGCACCCATATGATGCATGGGCCCTGTGGGGTTCTTAATCCTCATTGTGGTTGTATGAGAGACAATCAGTGCCGTTTCAAGTACCCACGACAGTTTTGTGATTCCACACAACAAGGGAGGGATGCATACCCCATTTACAGACGTAGAAAGGATGGTCGAAAAGTTTACATCAGGAAGAAGTGGATTGATAACAGATGGGTTGTTCCATATAACCCCACTCTACTCATGCGGTACAATTGTCACATTAATGTTGAGGTGTGTTGCAGCATCGAGTCGGTCAAGTATATTTACAAGTATATTTACAAAGGACATGATTGTGCGTCGTTCTTTGTTGATGAGACCAGTGGGAACAAAACCTGTATTGAGATAAATGAGGTCAAGCAATATAGGAAGGCAAGATGCATCACCGCTATTGAAGCTGTCTACAGGATGTATAGGTTTCCAATGTACTCAATGTCACCACCAGTGTTGCAAATGCAAGTTCACATGCCTGGTATGCACATGGTACCGTTTGATGAGAAGGACAAAATTGAGGATATACTTGCCCGTGCTAACTCACAAGAGTCAATGCTTACATCATATTTCAAGAAGAACATCGACGATGCAGCTGCGCGAGAGTTGAATTTCCTGAGCATTACCGCTGGATCAAGAAAGATAAAGAGTGGGTGAAGAGGAAGAACAAAAGGTTTCAGGTTGGTAGGCTTGTGTACGCACAGATTGGTGAAGGTGATAGGTACTACCTTCGAGTGATGCTCTGCCATGTTAGAGGTGCCACTTCGTGGGAAGACTTGCGCACTGTTCGTGGTGTCGTTTACCCAGACTACAGAAAGGCAGCCGAGGTCCTTGGTCTTGTCTCCACTGACAAGTCTCTAGACTCAGCACTTACAGAGGCTCGTATATGGAAGATGCCTTATGCACTCAGACGAATGTTTGCCACTATAATTGTTTTCTGTGAGTGCGTCAACAATTGAGGCCTTTGGGATAAACATCTTGGAGCTATGGGGGAGGACTATCGGCGTACACATGGCAGCTCGTCTGTGATTCAGCAGCTTGTGCTACGTGATGTAGCTGACATTGTCCGTTCTATGGGAAAGGATATAAAAAATTACGGGCTGCCACAACTTGATGAGACAGGTGATTATTTTTATTCTCATGAGGTGGCACTTTACATAATCAAAGAGGACATTTATATGTGGCACTAACAAAGTGATTTGTGTTCATTTTTTAACATGGACAGGTGATCACACTAGAGACTACTATAGAGAATTGACAGAGGAAAGGAAAGTTGGTTACGATGAAGAAGATTTGCGACTTATAGAATCCTTGAACTCAGAGCAACGGATTGGTTTTGATGAAATATATGATCATGTCATTAGTAAAAGAGGCAAGGTATTTTTTGTTGATGGTCCTGGTGGTACAGGGAAGACGTTCCTCTATAGGGCACTGCTTGCAAAGGTGCGATCACTAGGGCTTATTGCAGTGGCTACTGCAACGTCTGGAATAGCTGCTTCTATCATGCGAGGTGGGCGTACTGCTCACTCTAGGTTTAAGATACCTATAAAGATTAGTGATACCTCCGTCTGCAACTTTACCAAACAGAGTGGTACTGCAGCATTGTTACGTACGACCTCGTTGATCATATGGGATGAAGTGGCAATGACAAGGAGGGAATCAGTCAGTGGAGGTGCTAGATTGAAATTTGCAGGATGTCATGGAGTGCTCTGATCCATTTGGGGGCAAAGTTATTGTGTTCGGAGGTGACTTTAGACAGGTTCTTCCTGTAGTTCCTCGTGGTAACAGGGCACAGATCACCGATGCCACTCTACAGAGCTCATATATATGGCATTTTGTAAAGAAGATACCTCTATGCAAGAATATGAGAGCACATGGTGACACGTGGTACTCTGAATATCTGCTCAGGATTGGCAACGGTACTCAAGAAACTTATACCCATGACTATGTCGACCTTCCTGATGACGTCCTTATTGAATACAAGTCTGACAAGTCTATTGACAACCTTATTTAACGGGTCTTCCCAAATCTTAGGGTTAATTGTATGGATGCTGGATATTTGAGGGAGCGTGCCATCCTTTCCACGAGGAACGAGCACGTTGATGGTTTGAATTCACGGATGATTGACATGTTCCCAGGTAAAGAAAAGGTTTTCTACAGCCATGATTCGGTTGATGATGACATAGCCAACAACTACCCTCTAGATTTCCTGAATTCTATTACACCCAACGGGCTTCCTCCGCATGAACTAAAGGTTAAGAAGAATTGCCCTATCATCCTACTTAGAAATATA
Organism: Urochloa ruziziensis; assembly: GCA_015476505.1. NCBI lineage: Eukaryota > Viridiplantae > Streptophyta > Magnoliopsida > Poales > Poaceae > Urochloa > Urochloa ruziziensis. The sequence goes on along the minus strand of CM027120.1, from coordinate 9,551,254 downwards.
GACCCTCACAATGGCCTTTGTAATGGTACTCGTCTGGTCATCAGAGATTTCCAAGACAACTCTATTGATGCTGAGATTGTTAATGGACCGCACGCCGGTAACAGGGTATTTCTTCCAAGAATCCCATTGTCCCCTTCAGAAGACATATCGCTGCCTTTCAAGTTCAAGCGCAGACAGCTCCCTATTAGGCTTAGTTTTGCAATGACTATTAACAAAGCTCAGGGGCAGACAATACCCAATGTTGGCATATACCTACCTGAGCCGGTTTTTGCGCATGGGCAGTTGAATGTTGCACTTTCCAGAGGCGTTTCAAGGAAGACTACATGGGTTTTAGCAAAGCCTAATATTGATGCTGAACCTACCGGCAAGAGAACTAAGAACATTGTGTATAGGGACGTCATATGAGCTTAGCAAGAAATATGTTTATACTTTGAATGATGTAACATTTATCTGGTTCTACTGCTGGTTCTTGCATGAAATACACGGCCAGCAAAGTTTCCTTTTACAAGGCCAGCAAAGTTTCCTTTGAATGAGCTCCTTGCATGAAATTACACCTTTCCACAAAAAACATTCACGACTTCGGTTCCTCTTGAGAGGGTCCCTGCCCAGCCTTATATTCACGGCGGGCAGGGTTACAAGGTTGGTTTCGAGTAGAATCCTAACCAATTACTACTCGGAGAGTGCTTTTCAAGGCAATCCGAGTAGTTTACAAGTCATACGACTAATTTCCATATCGAGAAGAGTGCTTTTCAAGGCAATCCGAGTAGTTTACAAGTCATACGACTAATTTCCATATCGAGAAGAGTCCTTGCAGTACTCTACTCTTGTTCTTCACGACTGGTACGACTCTGTCTGGAGAGAATCCATGTGTCCATTATATTCACGGCGGGCAGGGTTACAAGGTTGGTTTCGAGTAGAATCCTAACCAATTACTACTCGGAGAGTGCTTTTCAAGGCAATCCGAGTAGTTTACAAGTCATACGACTAATTTCCATATCGAGAAGAGTCCTTGCAGTACTCTACTCTTGTTCTTCACGCCTGGTACGACTCTGTCTGGAGAGAATCCATGTGTCCCTGTGGGCCCATGGTCGTACCTCCAACAAGCCCCCAAGGGCTTCATCTTCGAGTATCATCAACCGAGTGCTTGAAAAGCCAATCGAGTGCTTTTTCGAGTTCTTGATCAGTCTTGGACACGTCTTGGTTGTCACGAGGCCATGAGGTGCTTAAGCCCCGTTTATTCTGATTAAATCAGTAGTCTTCAAAATATTATATGGTGTGCGATAAGAATCGCACTCCATATGGAGTAGCCCCCGAGCCTTAAGTTGAATCGAAGAATCAGGTTGAGGGTCCACAGAATCTTGAATCTTCATCTTGTTCTTGAAATGTGCAATTTTACACGGCCAGCTACGTTTCCTTTTACACGGCCAGCAAAGTTTCCTATCAACGTACTCCTTGCATGAAATACACGGGCAGCAAAGTTTCCTTTTACAAGGTCAGCAAAGTTTCCTTTGAACTTCGGTTCCTCTTGAGAGGGTCCCTGCCCAGCCTTATATTCATGGCGGGCATGGTTACAAGGTTGGTTTCGAGTAGAATCCTAACCAATTACTACTCGGAGAGTGCTTTTCAAGGCAATCCGAGTAGTTTACAAGTCATACGACTAATTTCCATATCGAGAAGAGTCCTTGCAGTACTCTACTCTTGTTCTTCACGCCTGGTACGACTCTGTCTGGAGAGAATCCATGTGTCCCTTATATTCACAGCGGGCAGGGTTACAAGGTTGGTTTCGAGTAGAATCCTAACCAATTACTACTCGGAGAGTGCTTTTCAAGGCAATCCGAGTAGTTTACAATTCATACGACTAATTTCCATATCGAGAAGAGTCCTTGCAGTACTCTACTCTTGTTCTTCACGCCTGGTACGACTCTGTCTGGAGAGAATCCATGTGTCCCTTATATTCACGGCGGGCAGGGTTACAAGGTTGGTTTCGAGTAGAATCATAACCAATTACTACTCGGAGAGTGCTTTTCAAGGCAATCCGAGTAGTTTACAATTCATACGACTAATTTCCATATCGAGAAGAGTCCTTGCAGTACTCTACTCTTGTTCTTCACGCCTGGTACGACTCTGTCTGGAGAGAATCCATGTGTCCCTGTGGGCCCATGGTCGTACCTCCAACAAGCCCTAATCTTATTATGGAGTAGACTCTGTAGTACTTTCAAATAAGTACTCAGAGATTTTGAAAACAGTACTCTTATTATGGAGTAGACTCTGTAGTACTTTCAAATAAGTACTCAAAGATTTGAAATCACTACTTGAAATCTTTAAAAAACGGAAATTACCATGCATCGTATCCCCAAACTTGATCACATTCTATAATTACACAGGGCCATTGTGGTAAGTCAGGACGCATACCTTTAATTAAGTTGATGCACATGCCATAAATTTTCATGGCAGGCCAGGCACTATATATATGCGTGTAGCAGTGCTATGATCCTGCGTCTTCCCTCTCGCCCCTCTTCCATTCTGCAATCCAAAGTACCACACATGATTTCGTCTTGTGCATTTTTTCGATAGAGGATGCGCTCGCCCAGGCCCATGGAACAGAGGTCAACGTAATAGCCGTAGTGGCTAATGTTGGTCCACTGATTATGGATAAATTCAGTCCATTCTTTACAAGGGAAATATGCATGAAGGATCAAAGGTACTGTGAACTTTCCGTGTAGTGTATAGTATTGATTTTATTCCGAGCTATCTCAGATCTGTATTGAATTTATAGTATTGATACTGTGAACTAACTTATTTATTAACTATTGTATAGTGGCATTGCATTCTTAAGAGTTGTCTCAGATCTGACAGTAAAGACTGGTGCAATATTTGTTGAGGCCGATGTCCACAACAATTTTGTACTGGCAAGCAGGGTCCGTGTCAATCGTGATAAAGGTTAGTGCATATTTCATAAATATGTAATATTGTCTCTCATTACATGCTTATTAATATAAGGATTAATTTCTAACCAATCACCTATAGGTTCCCTGGAGGATTCAGAGAAGGCTTCCATCACTTTTATTGACTCTAGAGGATTTTCTTGTATCTCAAACCTTGAAGGTGCTATACACATTTATAATGTCCCCCATCCGCTCAAAAGATGTACTCTGTATATAGAGTAACCAGCAATTTACTTTCACATTGTTTCGTGCAGAGGTTCGCTCTGGTTTGCGCACGGATGCTCTGCTGCATGACGGAATTAAAAATGCAGTTGCCGCATGATTGAGGGATAATACAACACTGGAGGCATGCCTTCCTCGTTCATGGTTTCCCCGCTCCACAAAGGACTTGTATGATTACATGCTAAATGGCATACGTTATGCAGGCAACTAATGAGATGATATTAGCATGCTAAAGGACCTGTATGAGTAGATGCTAAATGGCATGCTAAATACCATACGTTATTCAGGCTGCGGAAAAAAAAATGCTGCTGAGGCCGTCTACTATTGTAGCAATAATTTTTAACATGTGTTTTTAACTGAATACTTATTTGAAAGTACTACAGAGTCTACTCCATAATAAGAGTAGTGATTTCAAAATCTCTGAGTACTTATTTGAAAGTACTACATAGTCTACTCCACATGGCGAGTAGTAACTTCAAACCTCTGAGACGGAATTAAAAATGCAGTTGCCGCACGATTGAGGGATAATACAACACTGGAGCCATGCCTTCCTCGTTCATGGTTTCCCCGCTCCACAAAGGACTTGTATGATTACATGCTAAATGGCATACGTTATGCAGGCAACTAATGAGATGATATTAGCATGCTAAAGGACCTGTATGAGTAGATGCTAAATGGCATGCTAAATACCATACGTTATTCAGGCTGCGAAAAAAAATGCTGCTGAGGCCGTCTACTATTGTAGCAATAATTTTTAACATGTGTTTTTAACTGAATACTTATTTGAAAGTACTACAGAGTCTACTCCATAATAAGAGTAGTGATTTCAAAATCTCTGAGTACTTATTTGAAAGTACTACAGAGTCTACTCCACATGGCGAGTACTAACTTCAAACCTCTGAGTACTTATTTGAAAGTACTATAGAGTCTACTCCACAAGGCGAGTAGTAACTTCAAATCTCTGAGTACTCATTTGAAAGTACTACAGAGTCTACCCCACAAGGCGAGTAGTAACTTCAAATCTTTGAGTACTTATTTGAAAGTACTCAATAACTCGAAAAAGCACTCGATTGGCTTGGTAAGCACTCGGTTGATGATACTCGACGATGAAGCGCTTGGGGGCTTGTTGGAGGTACGACCATGGGCCCACAGGGACACATGGATGCCCGCCGTGAATATAAGGGACACATGGATTCTCTCCAGACAGAATCGTACCAGGCGTGAAGAACAAGACTAGAGTACTGCAAGGACTCTTCTCGATATGGAAATTAGTCGTATGACTTGTAAACTACTCGGATTGCCTTGAAAAGCACTCTCCGAGTAGTAATTGGTTAGGATTCTACTCGAAACCAACCTTGTAACCGTGCCCGCCGTGAATATAAGGGCCACATGGATTCTCTCCAGACAGAGTCGTACCAGGCGTGAAGAACAAGAGTAGAGTACTGCAAGGAATCTTCTCGATATGGAAATTAGTCGTATGACTTGTAAACTACTCGGATTGCCTTGAAAAGCACTCTCCGAGTAGTAATTGGTTAGGATTCTACTCGAAACCAACCTTGTAACCGTGCTCACCGTGAATATAAGGGACACATGGATTCTCTCCAGACAGAGTCGTACCAGGCGTGAAGAACAAGAGTAGAGTACTGCAAGGACTCATCTCGATATGGAAATTAGTCGTATGACTTGTAAACTACTCGGATTGCCTTGAAAAGCACTCTCTGAGTAGTAATTGCTTAGGATTCTACTCGAAACCAACCTTGTAACCGTGCCCGCCGTGAATATAAGGGACACATGGATTCTCTCCAGACAGAGTCGTACCAGGCGTGAAGAACAAGAGTAGAGTACTGCAAGGACTCTTCTCGATATGGAAATTAGTCGTATGACTTGTAAACTACTCGGATTACCTTGAAAAGCACTCTCCGAGTAGTAATTGGTTAGGATTCTTCTCGAAACCAACCTTGTAACCCTGCCCGCCGTGAATATAAGGGACACATGGATTCTCTCCAGACAGAGTCATACCAGGCGTGAAGAACAAGAGTAGAGTACTGCAAGGACTCTTCTCGATATGGAAATTAGTCGTATGACTTGTAAACTACTCGGATTGCCTTGAAAAGCACTCTCCGAGTAGTAATTGCTTAGGATTCTACTCGAAACCAACCTTGTAACCGTGCCCGCCGTGAATATAAGGGACACATGGATTCTCTCCAGACAGAGTCGTACCAGGCGTGAAAAACAAGAGTAGAGTACTGCAAGGACTCTTCTCGATATGGAAATTAGTCGTATGACTTGTAAACTTCTCGGATTGCCTTGAAAAGCACTCTCTGAGTAGTAATTGGTTAGGATTCTACTCGAAACCAACCTTGTAACCCTGCCCGTCGTGAATATAAGGGACACATGGATATATAAGGAATCCGAGTAGTTTACAAGTCATACGACTAATTTCCATATCGAGAAGAGTCCTTGCAGTACTCTACTCTTGTTCTTCACGACTGGTACGACTCTGTCTGGAGAGAATCCATGTGTCCATTATATTAACGGCGGGCAGGGTTACAAGGTTGGTTTCGAGTAGAATCCTAACCAATTACTACTCGGAGAGTGCTTTTCAAGGCAATCTGAGTACTTTACAAGTCATACGACTAATTTCCATATCGAGAAGAGTCCTTGCAGTACTCTACTCTTGTTCTTCACGCCTGGTACGACTCTGTCTGGAGAGGACATATATACTTTCAATGTTCGAGTAAAATAATCGAGTGCGTTTTCGAGTTCTTGATCAGTCTTGGACGACGGGCAGGGTTACAAGGTTGGTTTCGAGTACAATCCTAACCAATTACTACTCGAAGAGTGCTTTTCAAGGCAATCCGAGTAGTTTACAAGTCATACGACTAATTTCCATATCGAGAAGAGTCCTTGCAGTACTCTACTCTTGTTCTTCACGCCTGGTACGACTCTGTCTGGAGAGAATCCATGTGTCCCTGTGGGCACATTGTCGTACCTCCAACAAGCCCTACTCTTATTATGGAGTAGACTCTGTAGTACTTTCAAATAAGTACTCAGAGATTTTGAAAACAATACTCTTATTATGGAGTAGACTCTGTAGTACTTTCAAATAAGTACTCAAAGATTTGAAATCACAACTCTTCTTGCCGAGTAGACTCTGTAGTACTTTCAAATAAGTACTCAAAGATTTGAAACTGGTCTCCTTCCAGTAGTGGTGCGTCCTTGGTCACCATATCTTCAGAGATATCCGCCTTGTGTGGTCCGAGTTCCTTGCTGGAGATCTCGTACAACTTTGGAAGGTGTCCATAGCGAGCAAGTAAATTTGGTACTATAAATAAACAGCTATGATTTTCTATATTCTCACAGATAATGTGATTCCATTCCACGCACTTCCTTTATCATACTGCAAATAAAAATGCGAGGAGATCACCAAGAATATTAATGCACAAAGTAAGAAACTAATATTAGGCAGGTTATCTTTCGATTGGACAATCAATGGAAATATATTTGAATTTCGTAAGGTGTCCATAGCGAGCAAGGATTTTTGGTACTATAAATAAACAGCTGAATGGCGTCTGATCCACCACAACAAAATGGCGTCATCTGGCAACGAGTCTGATCCCCATGGGAGTGACAATGAAGACCGTGTTTCATCAACCGATCAAAGCCATGACAGCATGGATGATTGGCTTGTACAAGACGATGATGGCTGCCAGCAAGTTGACGGTGACGATGAATGGCAGCCAGAAGAAGAAGGAGAAGAGGAGGAGAAAGAGGACAACGACGAGGACTGGGGCGAGGAAGAAAATCTAGATGATGCTGAGGCATCGAACGAGGATCAGTACGACGCGGATGGAGAAGAGGAAGAGGAAGCGGGAGAGGAAGAGGATGGTGATTGGCAGCCAGAAGAGGATGGCAAAGGGAATAGCACTGACTCGGAAGAAGATGAGGAGGAAGAGGAGAGACCACGTAAAAAGTACAGGCTTCGTCAAGCTGGTGACCAAGAGATGTCCGGAGCAGTGCATCAAGAGGACGCCATTGACAGCAAGTCCGACACGATTTCGGAGGAGCCCGCTGGTGACACTCTCAACTCGGAGAAGTCAACCGACGAGGAGACTACCGAACATGAAGATTGAACCAAGATAGTTGTTTACTGCTCCTTGATGGAGTCACCTTCAATAAGAGTCCCCTATGTTACGCGTACTTGAAGATCACTACTCATACTGTGGAGTAGACTCTAGAGTACTTTCAAATAAGTACTCAGAGATTTGAAATCACTACTCTTATTATGGAGTATACTCTGTAGTACTTTCAAATAAGTACTCAAAGATTTGAAATCACTACTCTTCTTGCCGAGTAGACTCTGTCGTACTTTCAAATAAGTACTCAATGTACGGCGTATGATTGCATATTCCACGATTCCAGAGTTCCAAGGCATCCCTGATAGTTATTCCCCAATGTACTTGTATGATTGCATATTCCACGATTCAAGTCTCCCGAAGCCAAAAGTTACAAAAGAAGTTTTAGAACAAGTCTTCATGTACTTCATATGAGCTGTCCTTTATATTTGAGTGAGTTCGAGCTGAATGGAGAAATAGCATACTTTATTTCTTTTAAAATTAGTCTTTAATTCTGTGTTCTTTCTAACACGTGCCTGTGGCACGTGCATCCCTACTAGTTTTTTAAGGGAAAATTCCATTTTTGACCATCCAACTCTTGCCTCAGTTTGGTTTTGGCCATCGAACTCCAAAACCGGGTATCTTTAGCCATTCAACTATCAAAACCGTTCAAATTTGGCCATCGGGCTGTTTTGATGGGTGGTTTCAATTTTTTTAATTTACAATTTAGTCCTTAGATCTTAAAATGATTATTAATTTTTGCCCGTACCTCTGATTTAGGTGATTCTTGCGGTCACACATTCATAACGGTGAGCTTTATATTTTAAAATGTTATTTATACTATTTTATCACTATTTGTTATATTATTCTTATGTTGTTGTGTATAAACAATAATATAAGAAAAACAAAACAAACAATTACAAAATAATATGAACAACATTTTAAAAGATAAAGCTTATTGTTACGAACACATGACCACTAGAATCACTTAAATCAGAGATACAAGAAAAAAATAGTGATCATTTTAAGATTCAAGGACTAAAAATAGTAATCATTTTAAGATCCAAGGACAAAATAGTCCTTAGATCTTAAAATGATTAGTATTTTTTTCTCGTATCTTGGATTTAAGTGATTCTTGTGGCATACGTTCGTAACGATGAGCTTTATCTTTTAAAATCATGGACATATTATTTCGTAAATGTTTGTTTTACTTTTCTTATATTGATGTTTATACACAACAACATAAGAATAATAGAAGAAATAGTGATAAAATAGTATAAATAACATTTTAAAAGATAAAGCTCACCGTTACGAATGTGTGACCGCAAGAATCATCTAAAGCAGAGGTACGAGCAAAAAGTAATAATCATTTTAAGATCTAAGAACTAAATTGTAAATTAAAAAAATTGAAACCACCCATCAAAACAGCCCGATGGCCAAATTTGAACGGTTTTGATAGTTGGATGGCTAAAGATACCCGGTTTTGGAGTTCGATGGCCAAAACCAAACTGAGGCAAGAGTTAGATGGTCAAAAATGGACTTTTTCCATTTTTTAACATAGAGTACCATGTTATGTACCTGCTCACAAAATTTGAACTTAAAGTTCAACTCGTACATAGAGAAACAAAAATGAAAAACACATTAGAGGGTAGATTGGAATTGGACCAATCAAAATAGTTCGATGGAGTAAATTAAGCCTAAATTTTGTTTAGGGGTTAAGCGGACAAATTGAATAGGTGAGAGGAGTAAAATAAACTTTTTCCTATATTATATTATATATGTACTATATGAGATCGAATGAGAATGTTGTGTTGTGTGTCTGTTGCACTGTAGTGTACTCTGCTTGTGCAGACGGCTGCATCGTAACAGCCAGATGAAGTCTCAATTGTCTACAACATATAGGGAGAAAAGTAGCATCAATTTTGTCCTGCCCCTTTTTTATAGAGAAAGGAGTGCATCTAGACGACTCATTTGGCCTACCAAGGAAGATGCGACAAAGGTAAAAACAAAATGTTGCATACGCCAAATTGTCAAAATGTCTTCATATTTGCGGATACGTAGGCTCAAGCAGCCTGACACCTAAGAGGGGTGAATTAGATGTCCCAGAACCACAATATTTACTTCAGCGGCATCAGATCTCGCATTGGAGATGATCATGACGAGCTTGCTATTGAGGCAGCTGACGAGGCACCGTGGCCTCCACCCCGCCACCTGAGTCTTGATGTTGAGCCTTGAGAGCTTGCACTTAATAAAACATTAAAACTTCTCCTATGCCCATCAAGCATCGAATTGGTTGCCCACTCGCTCCTCCACCATTTCCCACCATTGCAAACTGTGGGGACCATCCTTCAGACGTCATTTAATCATCTATTCCTGATCAGTACGCTGATACATGTTTTACACAGGGTTAGAATCTGAAGCAATAAAAGCGCAGCAAATAAAGAATAACAACCTTCGCCTTAGCGGGGGTGGCATTATGACCCATTCCATGGAGGGAATGGACCGAGGTGCCCTACCTGTCCATGTACCTGTGACAATTTGAAAGCAAGGCTGAGTACACCTATAGTTGGTACTCAGCAAATCCTGTGTAAAGTTATAATGCATGCAAGGGAGTGAGGTTATCCTTTGGTGGAAATGTAAAGTAAAGTTGTGTTTATAAGCAGGGGTGGGAGAGAGGGATTAATAAGTTGTTTTGGTCCTGGAGGGGAATTCTCATCCCTGCCAGTCCCCATATTTTAGTTCCATCCCAGAGACCGTCAGGGTCCTCCTGGGCTGGCTTACGCCTCACTCTTCTGGGCCTCCGCCCATCTTACCATCTCATATTTTACCAACAGGTGAATTCTAATCAACGGAGGCTTTGACTAGATGGGCTCATAACCATGAGCCACGGCTATTCCGGATAAGTTATTAACTCTGCAGAGCTTGTACCCTATGCCATACGTTCGGTCAGCACATACCCCCACGGAGGGCGGTACTGACCTACGAGATCCTTACCCGCCGGTGTCTATCTCTAAACAACATTCCCTAGGTCCATCCACAGATAGTACTAGGGGGCTAAGCAGGGGCTACTAATCATCCGCCTCACGGATATCGACCCGGGTATGAGCTCATAAATTAGGGCCGTCGGCCCTCAGGGTCTCCAACCCTGTACTATAGTCAACCCGTGCCGCCCAGTCCCAGCCCTCTGTCTGGGGCTGTCTCCAGTACATCCGTTTCCCGACTTGGCCACCGGGCACGACCAGGCACCGATAGCGACTCGGTCTCTGCCTCAGTCGGCCACTGTACCAATCATGTAGCTCCTTGGGATGGATTGGCTAGGATCTGCTAGCGGGGTGTGGATCAAGGCCTCACATGAACAGGCATTCCCAAGGCCATACCTTTTTTGGCACGTACGGCGGCACTGGCATTAGAAAGACTCTCCCGTGAACCGGTCCTTATGTGCCAGAGTAAGCCTTTGGACAGGATCCTCCATCGAGGCTGCCTCCCTTACTCGCAAGTTCATCCTAACGAGGTTTCTATTAGTTGGTTCATTTTATATTAAATCCAAGATTCACTCTCATCTCTCTGAAGCTCTTCCACGAAAAGTCATAAATGTGAAGAATTCCTAAGAAATCTACTTCTAAATAACGCTCGGTCAGCGACAGGTCGTGACCGGGGTTACTAGTAGGTTATTTGGCTAGAATTGGCTCTAAACCAAGGTGGAGGTGAAATATAGAGGGTTTTCCTTAGGATTTTATTATACAGAAACTGGGACTGGCATGACCAAGGAGGTGGTTGCCAGGACTTGCCTTCATGGACGGTACTCGGATGTCAGATAATGCGTACGTATGCTCGATGTTGACCAGGCTTGGCTTCTGGGCCTTCTGGAGCTTCGGCAGCTGGACCGGGGCCTGGTCACGCCATCGACCTATCGATCAATAAAACATGGAAAATAACATTCAGTATAACAATACACCAATCAATTCCTATAGAATAGTAATAAAGGATAAAAAGGGGATATTATGATTATTGGGAAATAATCCATTAATTACGGTAAATAATTAATGGACTCAAAGAACGGAACTTCCGAAAATTGATATATAATTTCCACAGAAATGATCGAACGGTCGGGGAGTTATATGGATTTCTAAGAGATAATCCTCGGATGACAGTGGCTTCTAAGAAGGGGTTGGAATAGTGGGTTGTGGGATTATGGGACAGCTAAGCAATAATCTAAGAATAATTAATGAATGATTATATTAATTATTTAGAAATAAGTTTCTAAATAATTAATGGTATGGAATGGAATTGATTAGCATAACGGCTAGGGTTTCATCAAAACCCAGGGTTTCGATCAGACGGCGAACCGGTGTTCGCGGGGGCTTAGACGGGGTTTCGGTGGGGCACTAAAGGAGTGCGACTGGGATTTGGAGCTAGGATATAAATCCTAGGGCAACAAGCATATGAAATTGGTTATAATAATTCCTAGTATTTATGAAAATTATGGGGATTTTATGGAGCTTTGAAATGGAAAAGGGAATAATTGGGGTACACTAACGGGGCCTTTCTATTGGATGAGAGCTACTCTTTTGGTGTTTGGGGTCAAGGAATATCCTAAAATGGTTTGGATGGCTCTAATAGTGTTTAGAAATATTCCTAATATTTTTGAAAAATTTTGAGGAATTTTTGGAGTGGAGGAAGTGCTTGAAACAGAAACGTGTGTGCGAGTTTCTGGGTGCACCTAGCATTTTTGAATGGCGTTGACGCAACAGAGGGGCCGGGCGGTGCACTGTGCTATGCACCGCGTTCACAGACCGGTGGACCGCGCGGCCCACGAGTCTCCGGTCCACGTGAACCAGGTCCACGCGAATGGGGACGCGAGCGACGGCGGAAGACGACGCCGTTGGTTTCGGGCCCACGCGGCAGTGAAGGAGGGCGAGGATGGCGTCGGCGCGGTGGACGGCGTCGGTGTGGGCTAACGGCATAGCTCGGGCCCGCACGTCAGGGGAAGAGGGCGGGGACGGCATCAGGCCGCCCGACCTTCTTCTCCCCCAGGCCCCTCTGCTTCTCTCCACCGAGCAGAGAAGAGAGGGGAGGAGGTCGGTCGCCAGTCGGATCCCCGCCGGCGGTCGGCACGCAGCGGCATGCGGCAACAGTGGCGGCGCGGGCCACTTGTGCTGTGCACGCGCGGCAGGGCGGGGCGCAGCGCGGCGCGGGCGCATGGTGGCGTGCGCGCCGCGCGGTCCGACGCGGCTGGAGGGGACGAGTAGCGCGCAACAGCGGCGTGGGGTAGCGCGGACGGCGGCACGGGGCACACGGCGCCGGAGGTGGCTTGGCGCGGCGGCGGTGTCGGGACGGCTGCGGCGCGGGAGGGGATGGCGCGGAAGACCGCGGGCGTGGCGCGGCTTGCCGGCGGCGGTGCGAGGCATGTGGCACGGCGGTGCGCGGCACGGCGGGGTGGTGGGGCGGAGCAGCGCTGGCGGCGGCCTCGGCGACGGTGGCGTGCGTCGGCGCGGGCGACGCGCTGCGGAGCTGCGTGGGTGCTCGCGCTGGTGAGCATGGCGACGGCGGCGCGCGGCGAAGCTGCACCAGCGGTGGCGTCCGCAGCGGCGGCGGCGTGGCCGTGGCGGTTGGGGAGAGAGGAAAGAGAGAGCTCGAGCTCCGAGTTCGGCTCCGGTGATGTGTGGTAGGGAGGGGGCTCGACCTCCTATTTATAGGCGGAGGAGACGCCGGTGGTGCTGCCATGTCGCGGAGGAGAAGGAGGAGGACCGAGCGTAGCTCGGCGCGTGGCGCCGGGGAATGATGTCACGGCGGCGGCGCGGCGGCTTTGGGCTTGGCCGGCGGGGGTGGTCGGTACCGCACGCTGAGCGCGGTGGCATGCGGTGGTGCCGACACGCGTTGCGTGCGCGCCCCGAGGGCGGATCCCGGCTGGTGCCCAGAGGTCGGGCGGCGCCGAGCGGCTCTGGCGCGACCGTGAAGAGGGGGAAAGGAGGAAGAAGAGGGGCATGACGCCGTCCCGACGTCAGCACGGGCGAGTCGGGCCGGGGAGGAGGAAAGGGAGTGTGGGCCAAGCGCGCGCGCGAGCTGGGCTGAGGAGAGAAACGGGCCGCGCGCTGGCTGGAGGAAGGGATAAGGTGACCGAGGAAGGGAATTAGGGGTGGAAAATGGACTTTGGTGACGGGCCGCGAGGAACAGTTGGGCTGGAGGTAGGGTTTGACCCGTTTATTCATTTAAACAGTTTTATATTTATTGGAATAAGAGTTTGGGTTAAAATTTGGATAGAGATTCAAATTTGAGAAGGCTTTGATGTTAGGCTTTGAAATGGATATTATTTTGGAGGAGTTTTAAGAGAAGACTTAATATTCAAATTGGATTTGAATGTTAATGCTAACAGATTGGAAAGTGATTTGATGGAATTTCTACTCAGAGGAAACGAGGGAGGTTTCTAAGCATTTAAATGCAACACATATGTTTGATTCAATGCATGGTTTAATTTAGGAAATATATTTTGGAAGATTGTTAGGAGAATAGTTAAGTTAAATTAAAGAAAAATTTTATAAAGCCTATATTTCTAAATGCCCTAAAAAGCAAGGTGTTACACAAACTGCTGCCCTAGTGGCATTTTTTTTATTTTGCTCTAGTGGCATTCGCACAAGCATCACTAGCTAGGCAGTGGCGGAGCTACCCATACAGCAGGGTGGGGCAGCTGCCCCATCTACTGCGGAGTCGAACCCCATCGCCCATGGGATTTTAGGCAGCAGGATAGGGGAGCGACTAAACGCCGCACACGCGGTGTGACGGCAGATGCCGCACACCTTCGGAGGCCGCGCACTGCTTCTCGGAAACTCCTCCGCCAGTGCCAGTGACTCCCGTGTTCGTGGGCCCCATGAAAACAAATTTGTAAAAAAATTATATATCATAAATAAATTGTTGAAATCAATTTTTGATTGGACCACTGGATTTCTTATCACGAGATCTTCAAAACTAGATCACACTCGACTATATTTGGAATTAAAAAACGAAACGTTTTTATAAGGGTTATTTGGATCCATGCCATTACAAATTTCACGGATTGGAGATATGCCATTAAAAATCGTCTATTCGGAACCGTGCCATTACAATTCACTTTTTGTTGGAAATATGCCATTACTTACCCCTTCAACATGTTTCACAAATTATTTGGACCAAATTGCCCTCATCTTCTTCCTCTGCCCCTCTCCATCTCTCTCATTCATCTCTCTCAAGCACGCGCGCAGGAGGAGCTCCGGCGCGGCCAGCCACGCCGAGGTCCGCTGTCGGGGCCGCGCCTGCGTGGGCTCCTCCGCTCGACCGAGCCAGCAGCGGCGGGCCTCTGCTCCGGCCGCCTCGCGCCGGGGAGAAGGGAACACATGGCCGGCCGCATGCCCAACCTCCGACGGCCGGCCGCGCTTGCCTCGCAGAGTCGCCGCTGGCCGGGCCGCGTTGATTTGCCGCGCCGCCGAAGCAGGGGAGAGAGAGGAGGTGCTCGGGACCGGCTCAGCGGCAACTCGATCCCCGCGCGGTGTAGTGGCAGGTAGAGGGTCGCGCCGCTTGAGCCTCTCCGGATCTAGCGCCCGCCTCCTGCAGCTTCGATTCGGCGGGAGGTCCTCCGCGGCGGCCGGCGGAGGAAGCGAGGAACGGCCACGGAGCTCGAGGTCCGCACCGCCCCGCCGCGCTCGCGAGCTCGAGGTGCGTCGCACGCAGGCCGTCGCGGGCGAGCGCCGCCTTGCGTGCAGGCCGCCGTCGGGATGTCCGTGAGCTCCTGCTCCGGCGGCGGATGAGAGGGATGAATGAGAGAGATGGAGGAGAGGGGAAGAGGAAGAAAGGGCAATTTGGTCCAAATATTTTGTGAAACATGTTGAAGGGGTAAGTAATGGCATATTTCCAACAAAGAGTGAATTGTAATGGCACGGTTCCGAATAGACGATTTTTAATGGCATATCTCCAATCCGTGAAATTTGTAATGGCATGGATCCAAATAACCCTTTTTATAAATAGGATTCATCCGATTTTAGTAATCAGAACAAACAATCTAACCTGCGGAACAAACATCGCGCAGAAGGAACATAAATTTTAAAATGTAGAACAAATCATCTAGTGGAACAAAATATTGTCACATAGAAGTTAAAAGTGGAACAAATCATGTAACTTGAGGAACAAAAATATCATATGGAACGAACATAATATTAACATGTGGAACAAAATCATTGACATCGTGGAACATCTCATGAATAATGTGGGAGCAATCAAATAACACTACGGAACATCTCATTATCACTGTGGTAACAATCCAAACAACACTGCGGGACATTTCATTGACACTATGACAATACAAACAGAACAACATTGTGGAACATGTCATGATACTGTGGAACAAAACGTTAGACATGAGGAACAAAATGTATAGAAGGAATAAATAGTGCAAACTCATAGAACAGAAAAAATACAATTAGAATAAATTTTATAACTCGTGAAAAATATACATGAAACAAATCATACTTCTTGAATTAAAAATCAGTCAAAAGAATAAGTATAAAAAGAATAAATGAAAATGGAAGAAAAAAGGATAGGCCTAGCAACAAACCAGCGTAAGAAAAAGATAGGAGGGAAAAAAAGAAAGAAAAAGAACAAACAGCGGGCCATCCACCAACCGATGAAAAGACCGAAGACCTAAAGTATGTCTGCTGCACGTGCACTACGTTGCTCTCGAGCCCACCATCTACGGCAGCCTTTTGCATGTATGTAGGGCGGGCTCCCGAAGGCGTGCAGTGAACCACTGTCCGCTGCATATGCAGGCGAATAGCAAGTTCGGCAGGATAGCTCGCATTTGGAGGCTGAAGCCAGCAGCCAGCGGCGGCGTTCTGCATCCTGACGACCAAAGGAGGAAGCAGATAGAAAAAAGGGCCATTTTGGGCCGGTGGTGGATCGTTCAAGTTGGCAGCCCAATTAAACAGTGGCCCGGCGTCCCAGCCCAGGTACCTAATGGGTCATCAGGATACGAATAGTTATCGGCCTTGCCGAATAGTTTTTTGGCTTGCTTCATTTGTTGGCTGCTGCCGCTGGGCCCTATATGTAAGTGCCCTGTGCCAGCGGTGCCGGTGCTGCAGTGCAGCGTCTGCCGACCGGCAAGCAGAAGCAGCGCACGGTGCACACAGGCTAAAATGGATTTGAATGGAAAGGCTGATTGCAACGCCAAGGTTAAATTGAATTGTACAGAAGCTGCTTCCTCGTGCTGGCCTTGTTCTGTTATGCGCTAATCATAATCTGGACACATTTATTCTAAACCATCCTTTTGCATTCCGTAACCACCATAGAAGCAGCACGTAGTTGCTTGCGTGTGCTGGTCGTAGGCAAGTACAGAAGCAAATCAGCTCATAGTGTCATGCCTGCACAGTACATGGATGCATGCTTGCTTCAGCACGATTAATCTTTTCTCCGGCACTTAAGTTTTCACAATGCTCGATCTCATATGTTTGTATCTCAATTTAAATAATTCCTCTCATGATCTGTTCAATTTCTTTAGAAATCCTTATCGAAACCTTTAACCTTTTATCTAACTTCTATGTTCACCCGGTCGAAGCGATGTGTAGTGCCTTTTAGTAAAGTCTTATTATAATTTTTTATAATGTTTGTTGAACTGATTTCTTAGGTTTATTTATTCTATTGTGTCATGGTTCGCGCAACAAGAAGCGAGCAATGCGTGCGTGGCTACAAGAAGTAATAGTTCGATGCGGTCGATCGATCGATCCCGACATACTGGCAAATGCCTTGATCATATTGTGCATGCATGTTTGTGAGCATATGTGTCTGTACTGTGTGATACTCAACAAAACAATTACAGAGATACTATTCTTACCTCGGGCGTAGCTACACCCATCATTGACTCTTCAACCGAAAATTTTGCATCCCATATTCCCATGCTTGTGATGAAGCCCATTCTTTTTTTCTTACCAATGAGTTTTTCCTGAAAATGATTTAATAGTCCAACTCTTGGTTCATTAATCTGACCTTTGTCCGCAAGCCGGCTACCAGCAGGCTCCTAAATGCCCTAATTCTGAACCTGAGAGGTGACTTGTAAGAATTACTTGTAAGCCGGCTACCAGCAGCTCTCAAGCAATTGACCCCATTCTACACACAGTTTGTTACACACTGTCGAGAGCAGTTGTGCAGGCAATTACTCCCTCTGTTTCCAAATATAAGTCATTCCAACTTTCTTGGAGAGTCAAACTTTCTCAACTTTGACCAAATTTATACAATAAAATACTAACATTTATGATATCAAATAAGTACCATTGGATTCTTCATTAGATAAATTTTCATAGTATAGCTATTTGGTATCATAAATATTTGAAGTTATCTCTATGATTTTGGTCAAAGATAAAATAGTTTGACTCTCCAAGAAAGTTGGAATGACTTATATTTTGGAACGGAGGGAGTACTTGAGAATCAGTCATTATTGAACCGGGAAGCACTAACCCCATAGAGCTAGTACATATTAAGTATTATTGGCACCAAGATTAAATCATTAGTTTACGGGCTTCTCTTTGGGTGACACGGCCTCAATAGCAGTACCCAGAGGCCATGCAGCTGAAATGTAGTATTCTCCATGCTTCACTTTGTCTACAATTGAGGAGCATCCCCGAGAGACAATGTGAAGATCAACTTGCACGTGGATAAGATCCATGGGCTATCAACTAAATTTTTTGACTGGAGAGTGTATGCCCTTGTTTGGGCATATTCATGTGATAGGGGCTCCAACAACAAGGACAACTGAAAAAGTGTTGCTTTCTGATATCTCGATAAAAATCGTCATGACAGGATTTTGCATTTGCTGCCCTTTGTCTTTTGTATTTATCTATTGCACTTTACTTTGCACATTTATTATTTTTAATTATCATGTGTAATTTTAGGGTTGGAAGCCTACGATGTAAAACTTTATTGCGGTAGAGATAGCAACAAACAGAAAAATCTAATGCACTTTTAGATTGAAATTTGAATATATTTTATATGCGCTTGAAGCTTTCATTTTTAGAACACCTAATTCAGGCCCTTTTAGGATGTCACGGTAGCTGCAAATATCAAAAACATTTTAACAATTTCGCGTATGCAACATTTTCATTCTACCTTTCCATCTTCTTCCTTGGCAGGGCGAATGAGCTAGTAGCTACTAGCTAGACAATTGATAGTCGTCTAGATGCAAACTTTTTCTCTATAAAAAGAGTTCCGGATTCGGTCTGGTCTGCTTCTTTTGGTTCTCTATCGACGCAGGGTCATGTCTGCGATTGTCGACGAATATATGGGAGGAATGTGGGTGGTTGTCGCGTCTGCAGGGGTGTTGGTTTGAGGTCTGAGTCGATGTCCCAATCCGACCGAGTAGAGTGTCGCAGTGTTGATGTCCCAATCCAACCCGCAAGTTCTTTTAATTTTTTTAGCTTTCTCTTTTTTGCCCGATTATGGCCTACCAGGGACATAACCTTGTATTTTTTTTCTCTATCAATGAAACGCACATGTCGTGTGCCGTTCATTCAAAAAAAAATGCTGAACCTGAAAGGTGTCTTGTAAGAATTACTTTATCACTGTTTGATATATAGTCACCGCCGAGAGGAGTTGTTGTATAACAAACTGTATATCAGCTTTGAATTTTGTTACACACACCGCTTCTACACATAGAGACTGCTGGTAGCCAGCTTCTACAAACTTTATTACTGTTTGATATATGCTCACTGCTCTCAATAATTGTCCCCCTTCTACACAGTTTTAAATTGTAACACACAGTCGAGAGCAGTTGTACAGACAATTACTTGAGAGTCAGACATTATTGAACGGGGAAGCACTAGCCCCATAGAGCTATATATGTTAAGTATTATTGGCACCAAGATTAAATCATTAGTTTCCGGGCTTCTCTTTGGGTGACACGGCCTCTATAGCAGTACCCAGAGGCCATGCAGCTGCAATGTAGTATTCTCCATGCTTCACTTTGTCTACAATCGTGATATTCTTCATTGGCTCCAGACCTGCAGTGCAACCAGAGATGTATGAAACAAACCATGTCTTATATATGCTCGGAACACTAGTAGTAAAATAACAGCAGAAACCTTTCTTGGCATCCCAAAAGGTCGTACTCAGTGCCATTCCTGCACATAAATGTGCAGAGGCTGGGGCTTCAATCCTGAACCTTCCAGTCACAGGCGGTGAAGCTCTACCACTGCACCAAAGGCCGCCCTTTTTCTTTGACGTCCCAAGTAAATGTTAAAAATCGATGCTACTTACCGAATCCGTCAACGAGCAATGTGTACGTGTAAGTAAGATCCATGCACAAGTACGGCACATCCACGTCAGCAATGTTTGGGTAGGCAACTTTTGCTTCCTTGACGTCCAATTCGCAAGCCTTCTCTGCAGAAGCCATGAACGCAGCAGGCGGAGCCTCTGCGTTTGGAGACTTGGCATCTATGAACCCAACCTTTCATCAAAGACAAAAGATTCAGTTCTTGCAACTTTTGCAGAGTCCCAAATTAAGTTGAGGCATCAGTTCTTTAGCAAAAAAAAGAAAAAGAAAAAAAAAAGGTTGAGGCATCAGAGCTGTAGTGATTACATGCGAGGCAAGGTAGTGGAAGCTCTCTGTAGCATAGACGTTGCTTTGTCCAGCACCGCCTCCTCCATTCCAAACGCCGTCAAATGTGCAATTCTTTGTCTGGCATGGTGCGTTCAACTTCAGTGCCTTGATTATCTCCTCTCTGCACTTCTCGTATACTGCTCCTTCTGTTCCAGCTGTCGCGTCATATTGCTTCCCTTGATAGGTGTAGTTACCTTCGAACAAATATTTGAAGGACCTTATACTCCCCTGACAATGTTCTTTCAAAATTGGGTATACTTATCGTCGTTAAAATATGTACCACTAAATCCGCGTAGCATGCAGAAGCTGAATGGCCCATTCTTTGACTTCAAAATCTCTGCTCGTGCTGCAAAAGCGCCATAGAGCATGTAACTGCATGGACAAGCCCTTGGCTGGTCACTCTGCTTACTGGTTAGAAAGGATAATTCTACACTTTTTTCCCCAATTGGTACAATAGATTCAAACCTGTAAACATAGACATTGTAGTCATTTCCTTTGAAATACTCTTTTGTAATATAGGGATCCTCTCCATCGGCTACTGCGGGGGCTCTCGCAGCAGCGTCTGTGGAGATAGCATACGCCATTTGTACAGATGCACCACCCATGTCAATCACACATACCGTCTGGGAGTAGTCCCCTCCCAATTTATCCAACAAATAATTCGTTGCAACCTACATCTCATGAAATATTATATATGCACACTAAAGTTAATCAACATGAGTATAGATGATTTTTATGTTGTTGTTGTTGTGTCACTTCTATCTCGTACCCACAGGTAGGATCCTTCTTGAGTTCCCTTAAGAATATTGATCCATTTGGGCTTGTACTGGAATTCGCTCTTGTTGTGGACAAGATCTCTAACCTGCATTAGCGATCAAAGGTTCTAATCAGGAAATATCCTGTAAGATGAATGTACCACACTATTTTGTGTTGTGTGCCAATAAAAGACTGGAGAGTAAGATGAATATGCACCGCGTCAAGAATTTCCTCTGCACTTTCATTCCCAATAAGGCGCAATCCTGCAGTCGCCTGTAAGTTTGATTGGTAAGAGGTCAAATTAGTCGCAATTTTTTGGAACTGAAATTGTTTTTTAGTAGTAGCAAATTTATTCACATACACCCAGCTTAAGAGGTGTTCTTCTCGTAAGCCATGAAGGGACAACGCTCTTGGCCTTATCAAGAAGAGGTAGTAAAGAGTTTGCAGCCTCCTGGGGTTGTCCAGCATATGAGCTCAGCCCGGGCTTCACCTGCAACAACAATCATTAATTATCGAGGATCAAAATGTTTTGCAAACATCGTATAACAGTAAATCCTCCTGTCGTTAAACAAAACTATACAATATAACAATCGAAAGAAGGA
Organism: Urochloa ruziziensis; assembly: GCA_015476505.1. Lineage (NCBI taxonomy): Eukaryota > Viridiplantae > Streptophyta > Magnoliopsida > Poales > Poaceae > Urochloa > Urochloa ruziziensis. The sequence goes on along the minus strand of CM027120.1, from coordinate 9,530,004 downwards.
TGAGGTCCTTGGACCTTGGTACTTATAAGTAATATCTTACCATATACTTTTGTTTTTTTTCTTTTTTTATAGTGAAGTACACTTTTGCAATTCTTAACTTTTTCGGTAACGAGAGTTTTATTAAATTCAAGATCATAAAACTTCAAGATCGTTACATCGAGGTGATATAAAATCTTGAGATACTCCTGACTTATGCGTAGTTAACATGCACACAACCTTACAATTGTTAACTATTTAGTAGAAGTTACATTCAACAACCCTACTTTCACATAATTTAATAGACTTCGCATATAACTATTTATAATCATCATACCTTGGCGAAGAACTCGATATCATCGCCGATAGGGACGAGGTCCATCTGCCTGTTGAACCTGAAGACGTGCACCCGGCTCCCCGTGCTGCCGGCGTCGAAGATGACGGCGTACCTCCCGAGTCCAGCCACGGTCTTCTCCACAGCAGCTTTGCCGTCGATGACGCCGGACTTCCGACCAAGAACGCTGCCAGCATCGGCGGCATCGACCAGGATGGGGTACGATGAGGCCAGCTGCAGGAGGAGAATCGCCAACGCCATGGCAACGACACGAGCCATTGCAGTAAGCGGCAGCACTGAGCGGAGTCACTCGCTAGCTAGAGTTCTTCACATGAGCACCTCGGTCCTCGGGGATGCTTAGCTTGTAAGAGTGGAATTCAAGTCTCTCAACCTATAGACGTCCCAAAGCCAGTTGAGGTCTTCTTTGGCGTTTCATACCACCTTATACGAGTGTTCGAAAAGGACTAGTATAAATGAATCTAACGGTCAAAATTAATTGTATCTCACCTACAGTATAAGGTGGTATAGGCCGAGTAGTATAGTGGTATAGGGGTATTATAAGAAAAAAATATAATTTGCATTATTATTGTAATAAGTACAAAACATTTATTCTCATTCTTTTATTTTTATTTTATTTTCATATTTCTTTGGTCCGATATGTTCATTTCGTTTTACATACACATGTTTAATTAGGTTAAGGGCTTTCGATAAAAAATATTATATTAGAGGCTAATTATAAAATTGTCCATTTCTCTATATTAGTCAGTCACGTTACTAGATGTCTTCACTTGTATTCTGACAAGACAGTGAAACAAATGCATATGCTTTTCTAACAAACCGCTTAAATGAAACAAGAATAGGTGCAAGTTAGTAGCCCTGTTGATAAAGTGATGCCATATGATCTGTTAAAAGTGCGTATGTGAAAAACAACAACAAAGAGGAAAACGTGACCACCAGATCTGATCTTAAAATAAATCCATTTAATAAGGTTGCCATTGATCAAACCTTCTTAACTTTAATCAACAATATCAAAAGTATCATATCACTACAAGGTCCAAAATTATCAAAAGTACTCCTGTTAAGATATAAGAGCTGGAAAGAATCATAGCCGTATTCAAAATAAATAAAATAATCAGAAAAATAAAATCCCGGTAATTCTGGAACCCCTCACGCAACCCTTCCCTTCCTTCTTTATCGCTCATCCTCATGCATGGAAGCACGCTAAATGCGGCGGCAGGCAGACTAACGTGAGGAAAGAAAAAACATCATCATTCCACTAACATGTCACCAAGGTCACGTTCTTTGTTTTTTACCAAGCCAAGTCACGTTCACCTATGATGAAAAAAAAAGGAATGGACATGTCACTTTCTTTCATTTTTTGTTGAGCAAATTCATGTCATGTAGAGGGCTAGCCATGTCACGTTTATTTTTTTTTAACAAATCTATGTCATGAGTTACTTCCATGCATGTTCACGTGACAAGGGAAAAAGTTACATCTGCTCATGAGGAAGGCAGACATTAGATAAGATAGTACAATCATGCATTGAAGTTAGATCAAATCGTGCCTGGAAATTAGATCTAATAGGAAGATACTACTCATATTACTCTATCTTTGGTTTTAGAAATATAAAATGGACATTGAATCTATTAACTCAAAGAAGGTAACATATCATTAGATCTACAGTCTATGGTCACTACGGAGTATAATCATCCACAAACTGTCTCCGACCAAGAATTCCCCATCGGACATTGCTAATCACACTCGGCAATTGTTGTACATCTTGTAGGCAAATACATTCTCCTTCTTATAACGATTTCATTTCATAATGAAATTGATATAAACTACTGCTATATGGTCTGTTATAATATCTAATTTAGTTATAATAGGCTTTCTGTTACGGATACCAAACAAATTATGATTCATAGTTTGTATATTTGTGCTCAATATAGATGTTTCCATAGTACTATTTTGATTTTTTAATGCCAGAAGTGTGCATGGTCACAACAATCTTAACACATACTTGAATGCCTTAATTATATACGCGAACATGTACACGATCTCTTATAGGTAATGTGGAAAGGATAGATTGTGTGGCTATAGTTCACTTACACTCCCTGAGGTCTCAAACTTGAAAATAGGAGTCTAGTGTAATTCTTTCATTCAATCTTACCCGTCCTGATTGGAACTTGAGACCTCTAGCTCCAATACTACATTATTGAGTTACACCGATCAATTCAATTTAAAAGCTTGCTTTTGGGTTCAATTATACTGGTCGGTGCATACAACTCAATAGCTAGCAACATATAAATTCCATAATAGTCTCCTTGTGTGGCATGTAGATGCTTTTCTTGCATGATTTCCCTTCCAACCAAAAGAAATTAAAAAGAAAACACATTTGAATCGAAAGACACAACTGTACAATAATAGCCGGTGCATTTATTTGTTTATTTATCATTTCCCCTTTTCCTTCTTTTGTATTCAGGTGATTTCTATATATCTATTTTAATTTCCCCCTTCCATATGCTCTCAACAATTTGAAACCATAATGCATTAACTTTTGGAACATTATTTGAGCACCACAATCAAACATTTATTTTCTTTAATTATACAAGACTAAAACACCGGTGCATCCACCTACAATTTCAAGCAATGTTTATCTACAATTTCAAGCAATGTTTATCTACAATGAAAATGTACTTGTCATTGATTTAGCGGCCGTGCCCAAATAACTTTCACTTACGGCCATATAATGAGTTGATCCATACCTTGGCTATGAAACTGATTTCCACAAACACAGGAATGCAAGGAGCGTTCCATGCTCGCTCCCTTTAGAATTTAGTTTAGCTAGACCAATACAGTTTAATTCAACAAGCGGTTCATGGGCCTGGGTTCGTGACCCCATTGGCATCTTGGCTTGCACACCAATATATAGCGGCCTCCTTTTCCTCAAAGAAAAAAAAAACTGTAGAAAAGCCTCTCAGAAAGGAAAAAATGTCGACTACCCCTTAGATTACACCCCTATACTTTTAAACAGTGTACTCTTAACATTCACCATCTAAACCATGGACATTACTCCCTCTAGACCTTAACAGACCAGTTCAGTGCTGGCTTTCCTCCCGTTCTTCCACAGAATCGCTATGATGCTACAGAAGAGGGAATGAAAGCCCCATTGCGACTCCACGATCTTGTACACTTATTCCTCATGGTCATTACCGTATTCAGACAAGGAGCCGCACTGCCTGTCCTACCTGTATGGTGAGAACTTTGTAATTTCAGTTATGGTGGCCATGATATGGTTGTATGAGGTGAATTGTGGGAATAATTCTAGATGCATGAAACGATAAGATATTAAGACGTGGGGATTGCATAGCATCAAGCATTAAACAATATGTCATTGTGACAAAAAAAACCATGATTTACTAGCACTAAATCGGTCTTAAGGCCTAGAGGGGGTAATCTCCATGGATTAGATAGTTTAAGGTTAACAGTGCACCATTTGGGAGTACAAGGGCGCAATCTACACTAATGCCAGAATCTATGGGGTGATCTACACTTTTTCCTCTCATAAATACTGGTCACTCTTCTTTGGTCAGAGATCTTCAAGAGCCTATAATTCGTTTTGCTCGTTGACCTATGGCCTGTGCTCACACAACTTCTTCATAAAACCGCAAAAATGAACATGGTACGACACGACCCTTTTTTTAGCTAATGGAAATGTTCTGGTTTCATACCCCTTCATAAAAAGGGCATCAATTCTCAATTATTACAAGCACACACAAAATTTAAAACACATATATCCATTCAACATTATTGGCCTATGCGCAAAATAAAATGTCATCTATGGGACGCGAAGAACTCCATGCTCTTGACTCCAAATATTGACAAGCCTTGACTAGTTGCTCCTTTCTGTCATAGTCCCAAAACCAGAGCCAATGTGTCACTCTGAATAGAGCCTGCAAAAAAAATAGTTTGCTCTTCTTAAATACAATATCATTCCTTGTAAGCCACATTATTGTCCAACAAACAGAAGAGGCTCTGTCAATAAAAATGAATTATTTTCTTGTCTCCCAAGTTTAGACCAACCATTAAACAATCAATATGTTTTGCAGTGGTGAGATTCCAAACAAAATATGTACTGCACGACATAAAAATTTTGGCATAATGACGTTCAAAAATAGGTGTTGGATGGTTTCCAATTTACTACAGAAACAACAAGTTTTGCTTCTATTCCGGTTCCACCTAACTAGATTGTTTTTGTGAGGATCACTTTCCTTTTGAGGACATTGACATCTTTATTTTAAGAGGAACTTTCATATGCCAAGATCAAAGGCAGGCTAGCTAGCTTACGCATCAAAAGCTAGTTCTAGTACTATTTCATGGGATTTAACAGCAACTGGAACCGGTTGTGCGTGGTTGCTATAGGCCGTGTAGACTGTACGTGGAGGCCCATTACTTGGGTGCACCAAATGCCTCTCGCGTAAGCATAACAGGCTGAATTGCTTGAATTGCATTCGATGTCTTTCCTATTTTAGGCTGGGACATGTCGCTGGCACCTGGCGATTCCAGCCTTGGTTTTCGGGATTGTCCAAAGGACCTTCCTTCATCAACCTTCCTGCCTTTAAGGGAGTGGAAAAATCTCGGGTGGACTCTTGGTTTCGATCTTCTGTGCCTGTGACAGATGGGGCCGCTCCAAATATTTACTCGTCCTTCAGGGACTTTGCACGGGTGCACTTAGTAGTCCAACATACCACCGCCGCATCATCTTCCTTCCCATGGAATGCGCCGACACCTGCCATTAATCCTCAACCTCGCCTCCGCGGCAATCCTTCGCACAAATCGCAGTTCCCTTCCCAGCAAGAGAAAACCTCAAGACCCCCCCCCCCCCCCCCCCCAAGATCTTGACCTCCACCTCCACATCTCTGCCTCTGCCTTCCTTTCTGCATTGTCGGAGGAAAACCCCAACTGTCCCATCGCTGCCACAGTACCCCCTCAAGAATAGAGCACTCTGCCTGAAGAACCCGAGATGAGGTTCATGGACCCGGCGCCGTTCATGCCCCATGGTTTCCATAGGGCAATTATCCCTGGAAGAAGACCAATGTTTTGGGAAATCATGGGGAGGCAGCCAAGAAGAAACAAGGACCTGGCAATCGTCACCTTCAGTCCTCTGCCTAACCATCAGAAGTCCTTCGCAGCAATCTCTGAAGTTCTTGGGGAGTTTCTTCATGACCGTGCTCAGATTGGTTACCATTCTATCCAGCCACATCCTTTTGGTCAGGCGCTGGTTAGGTTTGAGTATTACCATCACAGAGATAGGTTAATACATGATAGTCCTCATGTGTTTGGTGATGTCACTGTTTCCTTTGTGGAACACGATAAAGGTTGGAACAATAAGAGATGTACTATGAATCATGAAGTCTGGTTGATGCTGTTGGAATACAATGTAGATCACTGGAACACTCAGTTAGTGGAAAAGGCCATTGATGATTATGGTAGGCTGATAGCTTGGTATGAAGATCCAAATTTCCTATGTAGGATTATTGTCAAAGCTCGGGTTGGCACTTTAGAAGAGATTCCCTAGTTAATCTATAGTTCAGAAGGTGATGACTTTGAAGGGGAGACATGGATTGTGCAATGTGAAGTCCTGCAAACCACTATGTTAGGTGGGGGTCCAGCTGATGAGGATGTGCCACCTAATGACCCTGATGATATCAACCCAAACTTGTTCGAGTTCTTTGGTTTTGGTCAGCCTAGAAATGGTCCACCTCCTACACCAATGGTTGATTAGAACAATCAGAATGATGAGTCTGATCTTGCTGGATGGGGGCTATGGCCTGATCAGCGAAATGGTGCAAACATGGAGGTAAATGACATTATCCAGTAGAGAGTTGGGGACAATTTTGACCTGAATGAGCCACCAGCTGAAGACTTAGGGGGAGTGGATGATATCTTGTAGGAACCGATGGCTGTAGATAACGCTGATGCACAGATGATTAGCCCCGAGCAAATTATTGAAGTCAGTGATCAATCAGACAATGCACATGCAGACATTGGTCAAGCTCAGAATCTTCCTGACCTCAATATGCCAGTAGAGGTTGATGTTTTCATTCCACAGCATGAGGGCAACCCACTTCAAATCATGCCTAATGAGATACATGAAAATGAGCTTCTGGAGGATAATATTATGGAGGAGGCAAACTCAGTTGAAGAAGCCCCTCTAGGAGATCAGAACCAGCTAATGGAGACTTCAGATCATGTGCCATGCTTGATCAAAATTGAAACAGATATACCTCAACATAGATTGTTCAGATTTGAAAACTATTGGATGGAGCATGAACAATTTATGGCTATGGTGCAACATGGATGGCAAGAACCCACATTCCAAACAGACAAAGCAAAGGTTATCTCTGCTAAGTTTAAAAATCTTAGAAGGGTTCTCAAAGCTTGGCACAAACAGCTATCTAGCCTTAAGGCTAATATTGATAATGTGAAGTTAGTGCTAGCCTTCTTAGAAATGATTGAGGAATGTCGAGACCTTACACTAATGGAATGGAACTTCAAGGAACTGCTTATGGAGAAAATAATTTAATTGCTGAAGCAACAGAAAATTTACTGAAACAAAAAGGCATTGTTAAATGGGTAAGGTTTGGTGATGCTGGTACTAAATTTTTTCATACTGCTGCCACTATCAGACATAGGAAAAATGTCATCACAGTTTTAGATAATTGTAATGGTACCCAACAAGATTCACATACAGCTAAGGCAGAAATCTTATGGACAGCCTTCAAAGATAGGCTTGGCATATCTGAATTTCAAGGCATGTCAATTGATCTTGAACACTTGTTGACTGTTCACCCTGGTCTACAACACCTGGAGGATCCTTTCTCAAAGGAAGAAATTGATCAGGTGGTTGCTCATCGCCCTGCTGATAAATCCCTAGGCCCTGATGGCTTCAACACAGATTTTATTAAGAAATGTTGGCCAATAATCAAAGAAGGCTTCTATGAGTTATGTGATGCATTCTATACAGGAGAACTCTGCCTGCAAAGCATTAATGGATCTCACATCACTTTAATTCCTAAAGTGGATGGTCCAACTACTCCATCATATTTCAGACCAATTTCACTTCTAAACATTTCAATAAAGATCATAACAAAGCTTCTAGCAAACAGACTTCAAGGTATCATTACTGAGCTAATACATGCCAATCAGTATGGCTTTATAAAGCAGAGGACAATTCAAGATTGTATGGCCTGGGCACTAGAGTACATCCATCTCTATCAAAGATCAAGGAAAGAGATAGTCATTCTGAAATTGGATTTTGAAAAAGCCTTTGATAAAATTGAACACAAGGCAATGTTAGACATTATGACACACAAAGGTTTTGGACAAAAATGGATAAGGTGGTTGCAACTTATCTTCAGCACTGGAACCTCAGCAGTACTATTGAATGGAGTGTCAGGGAAAACTTTTCATTGTAGGAGAGGAGTGAGACAAGGGGACCCATTGTCACCACTTTTATTTGTTTTGGCAGCTGACCTGTTGCAAACATTATTGAATAATGCCAAGGACCAAGGGGCTATTAGTCTACCAATTCCACTCACATACACACACTATTTCCCTATTCTACAGTATGCATATGACACACTAATCATCATGGAAGGTTCTTCTGCACAATTGCTGGCACTGAAGGACCTATTACAAGTTGTTGCAGCTTCAAATGGACTTAAATTTAACTTTGGAAAATCCATGATGATCCCCTTGAACATGGATGAACAAGGAAGTAACTCACTTGCCAATACTTTTGGATGCACACTAGGTAATTTACCTTTTACTTACCTGGGACTGCCATTGAGTCTATCAAAACCAAGAGTGGAGGACTTCTGGCCTTTGATTAATAGATGTCAACAAAGACTCTCTAGCACATCAACCTTCCTTAATCAAGCAGGCAGGCTACAAATGACGAACTCAGTCTTCTCTTCATTGCCAATATTCTATCTTTGTACTTTTCTCATGTACCAAACAATTATTGAACAGCTCGACAAATACAGAAAACATTGTTTATGGATTGGAGGGGAATTAAACTCCAAAGCCCCATCAAAAGTAGCATGGCCAATGGTTTGCCTTCCAAAGGCACAAGGGGGACTGGGAGTGCTCAGTCTGAAATCCCAAAATGAAGCCCTTCTACTCAAGTACCTTCACAAATTTTTCATAGCTGATATACCATGGGTTCATCTAGTTTGGGAGAAACACTATCACAGTGGGAGGGTACCTGGCCACATAAAAAGAGGCTCCTTCTGGTGGAGAGATATCCTGAAACTCCTAGATAACTATAAAGGACTTGCCTTAGTGTCACTCCAAGATGGTAAAACATGCCTCCTCTAGTTGGACTTATGGGAGGCAGAGTACCTAGCCTCTCCTATCCAGAGTTATTCTCCTTTGCTAAGAAAAAAAACATCACTGTCTCCCAAGCCAAAGAATACTCCTCCATTACACAATTGCTCAACATTCCTATCTTTGGGATTGCTTACACACAATTGGAGGTTTTGCTACAGGATTTGGAACAGGCAGCTAATAATGATAATTTAGACATATGGTCTTATATTTGGGGCTCACCCTTCTTCTCGGTATCAAAGGCTTACAAACACATCAGAGGCTCTGTCGTAGCACACCCAGTCTATACTTGGCTTTGGAAGGCATCTTGTTAGAATAAGCATAAGGTCTTTGCTTGGCTAATTCTCAAAGACAGGTTAAGCACTAGAGGTTTACTTCGATGTAAAAACATGGTACTCCCCTCATATAATTGTGTCTTATGTATGGGGAGTTCGGAAGAAACCTTGGAACACCTATTTCTACAATGCCCTTTTGCACAGCAATGTTGGAACCTGCTCGACCCGGTTATTCTTGATCAAGATAATATCATTGAGACCTTTGAGGACTTCACAGCACAGCTAAGCCTTACCTTCTAAATTGGATGTAATCCACTACCGGATTCCGGGTCTTTGCCGTGTGCCAGGGGCACACAGCAAAGCCATAAAAGCACACGGCAAAGCCTAAAGCACACAGCAAAGCCTTTGCCGTGTGCAAAATGGCACACGGCAAACCCTACGACGGCAAAGCCATCTTTGCGTGTGCCGTACCACGGGCACACAGCAAAGAACTTTGCCGTGTGCCATGGGTCCCGTACGGCAAAAATAAGGTAACTAACGGCGGCCGGCGGAGGCGGCTGTTTGCCGTGTGCCACGTGGGAGGGCACACGGCAAACCATGGCTGTTTGCCGTGTGCCACGTGGGATGCACGCGGCAAACAGCCATAGTTTGTCGTGTGCCATGTGCTTTGCACACGGCAAACACCCTTCCCCCCCAAATTTTTGCTGTTTTTACTTTTAAATGTCCCCTCAAACAGCAAATCAATCACAGGCAGTTCATATGCATCACAATTAACATCCCAGGTAATTTATATGCATCACAGACATTCATATATCGCTTCACCAGCTCACAAACACCATAAGCCATACACGGCCACAGAAATTCATACAAAGTCCATAAACAAGTTCATATACAGTCCATACGAGTCAATATGAGTCCAAAGTCCATAAACAAGTGCATACAGAGTCCATACGAGTCCATAGTCCAGAACCAAGTTCATGCAAAGTCAATACATAGAAACCATGATACATACCACTCACTCGTCCGCCGGCGGTGACGGCGGAGGCGGATGCATCTGCTGCGTAGCCCAAGCCCAGGGCGGCATCTGCGACGACGACGGCGGAAGCTGAGACGGCGCCCACTGAGGCGGCGTCCCCTGCCACGGCTGAGTCGGCGGCCCCTGCCACGAGCGAGCCAGCATCCCCTGCGGAGACGACCACTGACTCCACGGAGGCGACAGATCTGGATTCCTGCAAACAGGTGGAAGCGGATTCCTGCAAAATTCAATAAATGCATATAGCAAATTCAAAATTTCGCCAGCACCTCCCCTATACGGTGAGGGTTTCCAAAACCTGCAACAAAAACCACGACATGAAGGTCGGGCTACACAGATGTTTAAGCTCACGGCTCGATGGCCGGACACAAGGCTTTAACCACCGAAGCCACAAGGCTCACCTAGAGGCTCAACGGCGGCGAGGCGGAGATGGGCTTGTGTGGACGGTGGCTTCCGTGTTGGCGGTGGAAGAGTGGCGAGGACAAGCGACGATTCCTAAAAGATAACAGTGTGAATAGCAAACCAAATACTTGAAAATTAATAAACTAATTAAACATCTAAGTATATGCTAACTAAAGTAACAAATTAAATTCAATAACTAATTATAACTAAGCAACTAAATAAAAAACTAAAAAAAATTGCATACTCACTGGCCGGTGAAGTTGCCCGGCCGGTGAGGTCGTGGTGGAGGTGGCCGGCCGGCGCGGGCGGCGCGGCCTCCCCCGACGGCCGTCGCCACGGCCTCCCCCGGCAGCGGGGCCCGGAGGCGCGGCCTCCATCGGCGGCGGGGCCCGGGCGCATGGCCGGGGAGGCGCGGCGCGTGTGGGTAGGGGAGACGTGGCTGGCGCGTGGGGGAGCCGCGGCCGGCGGTGGCGGCCGGGGGAGGGGGAGGCGCGGCGGCCGGGGGTGGGGGAGCCACGGCCGGCGGCGGCTGGGGGAGGGGGAGACGCAGCCAGCGGCGGCCGGGGAGGCGCGGCCGACGGCGGCCAGGGCGGCGCGTGGGGGAGCGGTGGCAGCCGGGGGAGGCGGCGGCACGGCGGCGCGGCAGAGCAGCGGCGGCGCGGCGAGGCGTGTGTGTGTGCAGTGTGGCCCGAAACTGGCTAAGGGTAGAGAGTTTGCCGTGTGCCCTGGATCTGGGCACACGGCAAACTTTGCCGTGCGCCGGCCCAGGGGCACACGGCAAACAGCCTATGCTGTGTGCCTCTGGGCAAAGCACACGGACAAACGTTTTTCTGCCTAAACAAAAAAAATTAAAAAAACATCAAACGGATTTAAAAAATAACCAAATTTGGGCATGAACCTGTCTAAGGTGTATGTAGACTATACAAAATGAGTTTTGTTATAAAACTTAATTTCAATTGTCACGTTGCTTCAAATCACAACATCTCTTTCACAACTCTTAGGATCTTCTCCCCAGAAGCTTCGGTTTGTAAAGAGGCAATGCGTCAACTTTCTCGAAACCTTTTCAATTTTTCACCATAGCCTGTACGTATGAAAACATGACATCACGCCAAAAATTATAAGTTTCTGACTTTTTTGCATTTTATAGAATTTTTAAACGAACCGAGCCCAAATTCGGGCACACGGTAAGCAAGCAATATATTCAAAATTTGATTCCTTCTAATGCATATGGCATCATATTAGTCTAAAGAATCCGAATAACATTTTTTGAAACATTACATTACATTATTCGAAACACTTACAGTTCAAATTTGCATTATCGGCAAAATTAAAAACAATGAAATAAAATGGTTAAATATAGCAAACAGACCAGAAAATATGCATAAAACTAACATGGAATAATACATCGACAAAGAAGTTAGCAAAAAAAGTTTGGAGGCAAAATTCAAATTTTTTGCACCCTGTTTGCCGTGTGTGTGCCTGTGGCACACAGCAAACAGCTCTCTTTGCCATGCGCCACATGTTTGCCGTGTGTCACGTGGCCAGGACACACGGCAAACAGGCAGGGTTTGCCGTGTGCCTGCCCAGGGCGCACGGCAAAGCTAACAGCTGAGGCAACGGCCGTTTGGGGCGGTCTGTTTGCCGTGTGCGCATGCACACGGCAAACAGGCCTCTTTGCCGTGTGCCGGCCAGTTTGCCGTGTGCCTGCGGCGGGCCGCCGTGTGCCACGTGTTTGTCGTGTGCCACGTGGCCAGGCACACGGCAAACAGGTCTGTTTGCCGTGTGCCCGTGATGTGGCACACGCCAAACACAAGGGCACACGGCAAACAATGGTTTTCCCGTAGTGATCATTTTAATGTTCTGGGGTATTTGGATGGTACGAAATGACATGACCTTCATTACACAATTGCTCAACATTCCTATCTTTGGGATTGCTTACACACAATTGGAGGTTTTGCTACAGGATTTGGAACAGGCAGCTAATAATAATGATAATTTAGACATATGGTCTTATATTTGGGGCTCACCCTTCTTCTCGGTATCAAAGGCTTACAAACACATCAGAGGCTCTATCGTAGCACACCCAGTCTATACTTAGCTTTGGCAAGGCATCTTGTTAGAATAAGCATAAGGTCTTTGCTTGGCTAATTCTCAAAGACAGGTTAAGCACTAGAGGTTTACTTCGACGTAAAAACATGGTACTCCACTCATATAATTGTGTCTTATGCATGGGGAGTTCAGAAGAAACCTTGGAACCTGCTCGACCCGGTTATTCTTGATCAAGATAATATCAGTGAGACCTTTGAGGACTTCACAGCACAGCTAAGCCTTACCTTCTACATGGATGTAATCATTTTAATGTTCTGGGGTATTTGGATGGTACGAAATGACATGATCTTCAGGAGCATCAGCCCTACACTTGCAAATTGCAAAAGATACTTCCTAAATGAGTTTGCTCTGGTTCTGAGAGAAAAGAAAGATCTTCCTCAAAAAATGTCCCAATGGATGGAAAGCTTTGTGTAATTTTGATGATCTTTTTTGTTTCTTGATTCTTCTTTGTAAACATGTACGCGTTGTTTCCTGTCTTAATATATAACCAGTGGGGGTAACCCCTCCTGTTTTCATCAAAAAAAACTAGAAAAATAAAACCCTTTAGATGAATGATGATTTATGTGTACTAATAGTAGTAATTCTTAGTTTTTTTACTTGTGATTGAAACTTAAAATGTGACTGCAATTTATATTAGGCTCACGAGCCTAACAAGCTGGCTCGAGCTGTTAACGAGCTGAGCCAAGCCGACATTTTTACTCGTTTTGTTAACGAGCTGAGCCGAGCTGGCTCACTAAACTAGCGAGCCATACTGAGCTGAGTGATCAAACACCGTGATGAACACCTTTTGACCTATTCAAACATTTTGTAGACAATTGATAGCCTCCAATGCAAACTTTTTTCTATAAAAAAAGGGGACAAAATTGATGCTACTACTTTTCTCCCTATATGTTGTAGACAGTTGAGCTGCAGCTGACTCGCTGCTACACTGCTTGCTTCAGCCGTTCGCAATGGCAGCAGAAGTACACACAAAGACACATATATTCTCACTCGCACATATAGTATATTTATGATAGCACTACATTGTTGCTCTTGCTCGGCATCCCTCGACATGCACTCCGTTCCTACCAAAACACCATAGTATGTACTTAGGCACACTGTCACGGGCATCACATCTCACCGCCGCTGGCGGCGGCGGCGGCCGGAACGGTGGCGTGCGCGATCCTCCTGAGCTTAGCGATGATCATGACGAGCTTGCTGTTGAGGCGGCTGACGAGGCACCGCGGCAGCCACCCGGCCGCCGGGTCAAGCTGCACGACGTACGTGACGACGCAGGCGCCGCCGTCGAGCTTCTCGACGACCCAGCCGGACTGCAGGAGGAGGCCACGGCCGAGGACGGGGTTGCCGCCGCCCTTCGCCGGCGCGCGGGGAAGCAGGCCGGCCGCGATCTCCTTGGGCAGCGAGGCGACGGCCACGACCAGCGTGCCGTCGTCCATGGCCTGGCGGCGCTCGTAGACGACCAGGTCCCGGCGCCGCCGCGTCGGCGAGGAGGCGTCGCCGAACTTGAGGTGGATGATGCTCAGGTCGTCGCCTAGCTCCTTGATGTAGGATGCCTCAACCAGCTGGTCTGACTCCCACTGCTGCAAAAATAAAAAAAGCGAGCATGTTACTAAATTACTATCATTCATTCATGTTTATAAAATTCAAGAAAGAAAACGAAATCCATGTAATTTGAAGCTGTTTTTTAATTCAAATTTCGAAATTGCAAAGCTCATTCATTTTTCACATACCCAGTTTTTTTTTTTTTTTTTGAGAATTTCCCAGGTTTTTTTAATGAAAGACATCGACAGCTATATTGGGCTGAGCTCATGAGTCTGAATGGCCCATGAGTGCTCAGTAGCCCATACTGGCCCAATTACTGTCTAATGTTTCTAACCTCTTTTTGGGTCCATTTCTCCCAAGAAATATAACTGAAATATACTCTCTTTTGTTTTCAGAACTTGCATTATTGGTCCATGTTTCCTAACCCTTTTTTTTAGAACTTGGTATAACTGAAATATACAAATTCTCACCGCTATTCTCTACGAAGGAATGCTAAATCTAGCAGCTTTTATATTTGACGACCTTGGCTAAAGTTTAGGATTCAACGACTACCTAGGTAGCTGCCATGCATGATCGATCTGCCAGCTAATTATCGTACCTAGCTCGCTATGACAAGGACTAATAATACGACACAACATGGGATTAGGTACGGGCCCAAAGTGGTAAGAGGTTGAACTACTGCCAGCAGATCGGGACCATTCTAGCCTGGTGGTTACGTGGATGCAATCTGTACACTCATTTCTCCAAGTGGCATGGTAAAGTTCTCCTGGCTTTTCTGCCAAAATCTTTGGCTAAGGATAGTCCTGTCACACTTTTGTGCATGGCTACAAAACCCAATCAACCTTAGAAAAACTTTAGAGAAAAAAAAAACAACTCAGATCTTTCGTTTCTCTTCTCTAGTGCCAAATATCCCCTCCATACTTCTTTGCCAAATTGCGTTTAATTGCGTTAGGTTTGGGAGCCGGTGCAACATCGCACACGCATGTGGCTCAACGTGCGGTCACATGCAGGCCTGCACTGCACGCATCTACTCCTCGCTCCCCTAACCTGCTAACCATGCATCTACCCATAATTAAATCACGCGCACGCACCTAATTAACTGCACGCACTTCCACCATCCTCGTATACTTTTCTGACGTGGACACAGCTCCAGGCGCACGCAAGATTTGGCCTGTACTTGTGGGCTCATGAACCCATGCTCTTGCCTCCCTCACTCCATGTGTAGAGAGAAAGAGAAACCCCTGCTTGGCTATATTTTCTTTGACCTTCAATTTGTTTTACACATCAGTGTGTCACTGGAGTAGCAGCCACGCACTCCCGAGGGACAGGTGTCAGATGTCCAACTGGCCATATGCAACTTATTAATGTGCCTGGTACGGGGACCGACAACGAGACATGACATTTGTTGGGGGAGGTTGTTTTGCTTGCCGTGTTTTCATTTCTACAATAACGTACAGGAGCTGGGTTTTCACTATCACACTAGACTTATCTCTCTCAACTGATGATGGAAACAAAAATAATTACCTTGTGGTAAATAAAGAGCACCGTTGCACGGTGATTGTATAGGCACGTAGTAATTCGGGATCAAAAAGTACATATGGAGTCATGGGCAAACGGTGGTAGCCTAGCTCTTAATTTATCACTACGATAAAGGCTTTAAGAATCACGGGCATAGCATAGGTCGCAGCATGCTTGAGCACGGTGTGTTTTAATTTGCTCTCGCGAGTCACGGACGTTTTATTTTCACTTTACCGCCATCTACGACCACATTTCATTATTCACCGTCGTCACCGTCAGCTTTTACCACATTTCATTGAATATGTTTTCCTTTTTTTAAGGGCATCCAAACAACAGTTGACCCTAAAATCTACTAGCATTATTCCTGTAATTAATTTAATATAAAATGCCAATTTAAATGAGACAGTAGTACTGGCATTGCCATTAGCGGAAGGCGGTTTTGATTATAGCCAAATCACATCGACATAAAAGTGCAAGTACTTGATCAAACTTAACGTAGCAGGTCGCTTTTTCTTAACGAATTGATTACGCTAGCTGTTAGCGACTGACGAAAACCTTTATCTTTACCATCTCTTCAACCATTTGACACAAAGTTAAAGAAGCTACTACTAGTGGTTTGCAAAAGAAAAAAAAATCAGTAACAACTTTTCTTTTTTGCCTTGGATTCCATTAGAGCAGATTCTCAAATTAAATACTTTATTTAACCAAGTATAACAAATACGGCGTGTATATCTTGGACCAAGAACAGTACCTTGGCGGCGTCGACGGCGTTGGCGGCGGCCATGAACTGCTCCGGCGAGACGTCCTGCAGCAGCCACCGGCTCCGGAACACGTGCGCCGGCCCCGCCCGCCGCTTCGATATCTCCACGCCGTTCTGGTACACGAGCACCTTCCACCCGTCGTCTTCGCCGTCGGCGGCGGCGCCCCGGCCGGAGTCCGACGCCGCCAGCAGCTCCTGGATGCAGCTCTCGCTCGCGTAGCTCACGTACCGTCGCAGCGAGTCCTCACTTATTGACCTTCAATTTGTAATAAGCATCATGAGACAAAATGGATGAACTCCTGAACACTGTAATTGACTAATGATTTCGTTCTTTCTTTCTCCTAGCTAAGCATCTAGCTATAGGTGATTGAACATGCTCCAACTTTATACAATGTTCATAGGCAATGATAAAGCCAAATAGACCTATACATGTAGGGTAATTAGAAAAATGAAGTTGATCACAGTAGTTACCATGATCTGGAGCAGACAGGTGCTGAATGGGAGGTCAGGGAGCCGCCGCTGCTCATGCTGGCTCTGCTCTCAGGGCTCTGAAAGCCGCCTTCTCCTTCCTGCACTTGCGGCGACGAAACGCCGATGACCGAATGCGACGGAAATATGGAACACATCAACACAGAAATTGGGTTTTAATTTCAGTGAGATGCTGATATGAGATTTGGGGAAAGAGATTGGGGAGCTTTATAGGTGAAAGGTGTGCGTTGGACGGGGCTGCAGGTGTGTGTGAGCCTTTATAGGAAGGGAGACTTGAGAGGTGGGTTTTAAGAGGAGAGCTAGCTGCGGAGGTAGGGGATGGAATGGAGGTGGAGCCAGATGCAGTGATTGGGGCACATGGAGAGTGGCAGTGGTGACAGGCAGGGGCGGTGGTGGAGTGAAGCGAGGCAGGCACCACCACCATGGCCGGTAAATGGGTGGGGAGAGGAATGGTAGGGTACTGCCATGGTCACCAATTTTCTGTTGAAGAATCACATGGAGCTATGTGTTGTGTTTTTGTTTTCTTGCCATATGTACTACCTCCGTTCCAAATTATAAGTCGTTTTGGCTTTTCTAGGTTCATGGATTTTGTTATGAATCTAGACATAGCGTTTATCTAGATGCATAACAAATATGATGAATCTAGAAAAGCCAAAACGACCTATAATTTAGAACGGAGGTAGTATATTATATGGAGGGTTTGTCGGTCAGTGATGAAGGGAAATTCTGTTCATACCCATAACGGTCCTTAATGAATCAGAAGTATTACTTTTATTACGTGATGATGAACAAAAGATAGCGTGGAAGAAAATGAGGCGAAAAGAGTCGAAAGAGGGGTAAGATTTTTTTAAATTAGGAGGAGGAAGCATAGGAATTGCATATGGTTGCAAAAATTGAATTTCATCACACATTGACTAGGTGTCAATTAAGCACCTTTGTACAAAAGGTTGTTTCTAGGTTTCAGTGGTTGAGTACTGTAACAAAATTCTCTTGCCCATATGAACCGTTTAAGCAACCTTTTTGTACATAAGTTGTTTGTAAGTTTTCAGTGGTTGGTTGAGAGCTGTAACCGTAGTGCAAATACCAAAGAAAAGGATTCTTTGCCTTTGGTGATCATAAAGGGATCAAGCAGAGGGAAGGTTTCTGCACATGGCATGTTGGCATGCACTTGGCAAGCCTACTCTGCAAAGGAAAGAATTGAGCTTTCATTAGGTGACCAAATTATGTATGACGATATTATATTTAAAAAGTGATGAAAAGGAAGGGGTTTAATGATGGCTTTTGGGGCACTAGTCCTTCTTCCTGTGGGGTTTAGGGCATAATGGCTTCTCATTGCACAGACATGTGTGCCAACGAGGCTCCAAGCGGAGTAATCATGCCACGTCAGAAGGAGCAGGACCATTAAGACCTTTTTTGATGAAGAGTCGATCGTATTGTTCAAGGTGCTTAACAGGTAGCAGTAGGCAGGCACCACAACCACATGCATGCAATTGGTACCCTTTAATTTGCAGGGGAAAGGTGAAAGTGACTTAGTGAGATGCTTTGGCCGAAAGTTCTAAATGATGTTTTCTACTAGCACTTTTGAGAAGGGTAAGATTTGTTACATTTGCAATAAAGATAATGTTTGTTAAAATATACACCCCAATTAGTTTCGGTCAGGAAAAAAAACTCGAACTTGGGTGGGGCAGTGTTAAATTTACTTGAGCACGGAAACATAGATATTATACCAATTTGATTGCTGATCAATTAAGACAAGTAAAGCACTATAAATTAGAAAATGTCAAAATCCGTACAAAAAGGTATAACCTTGCTCCTTTGCACGGACATGTTAGTTAAACCGAGCTAAACACATTATTTTAGTGGTCTGAATATCTCTGGCTATATGTGATATAGCCATGTTGGGTAACTATGACAGACAGGCAACACGCGACAGTAGCATATAGTCTTTGTTGGACCACGGGATCAGTACACTCAGAACACTGCAGAGTATAGTACGAAGCTGTTGTTCGGGAAATGTTAATAGTCTTGCAGATTAGAGCTGTTTTTTCAAGTGACCATTACAGAAATTGAAGCCTCTGTTGCTTTCTGTCCTTGGTACCCAGCTGGTAGGTCAGAGGATGACTCCTCTTGGATTTACTCTGAATCTGTTCCCTTTGACTTGGTTTGTCTGACTTGAGTGCTGGTGAAAATGGCCAAGTGCATGTTGTGCATTATTCTTCAAGTCCTTCAAGGCCTAAAGTTAACCCAGGTCCGTATAATAACCGGTGCAACATGTGCACTTGTTCAGGGCCACCAAAAATTAAAGGCCACTAAATCCCCATTTAGTACTAATTGATAGAACTTAATTAGTAGAAAAAAAGCTGCACATATTAAAGCCCACCAAGCTGAAACCCAATACACATAGGCTCCTGATGAGGCTGAGGCCCTGATGATGCTAGCAGATTTTGCCGATAGCTTCGTTGTTGGAAATAGTATTTACTATCACCATATTTTCTAAAATATTAGGGCCTTCATATGCATTTTGTTTCAGGGCCTCCATTTTGTAGGTACGGCCCTGAGTTAACCGAACAAGTTTCTTTGACTTTTGATTACCAAGTACCTTGATCATATATGATAGTATTATTGTTTCTCATTTTCATTGATCAATTGAGGCACAAATGCTTTAAATGGGTCATTTGTATGTTCATTTATATTTTGCGAGTGGATGATTAAGCTTAAGTCCTAGGAGAAATGAGTTTTTGAAACGCACTTTGTCAGATTCTTATGGCACCCAGAAAAGGCCATCTTGATTATAGAACATTGTTGAAATCTCACCCTTCTATTGACACACATTTACCAACTGTTGTCCTCTCTAGCTTAGATGCATCAACACTTAGATTTACCAATATTGGTATTCCTCAATTACACGCCTTTGATCTAGTTTAGTCTTCAGTTAAAAAATCAGTCAACATACAGTCTACTCTACTGCTTCGAAAACCCTAACTCTACCGACCATTTTTACTCTTACCAAAAATTGCTGGCCTGCTGCCTCATAGGTGAAACCATGGTGAATTATGTTCACCATGACATAAGACACTCTTTTACTAACCTGACCATATGGCGTATCATTTTCACTTCATACTTTTCAACGGACCCTAGATCAAAGTCCACTATTAGTGATCTTGGCTTGACATCCCCTCCAAATTTATTGTAAACGTGAGTGATGATTCCATTCGATCAGTAACGACCCGATTTCACATTTGATTCAGAGTTAGGGTCTCTTTGTAAATGGAAATATGTAACTGACCAAAGACACATGGAGATAGCGTAATGACTAATGGGGCATTTGAAGCCTCTTCATGTTAGAAGTCAATGCCACAATTCAGAGTAAATGTGTAATTGAGTTATGCAAACAACTATAATATATATCAGGAACTAAACCATATTAGAATCACTTATATGAAAGAATATCCTCACCACAAATAGTGGCAAACTGGCAACTAAAGCATCTAAGACGGGTTCCTTTTCTAACACAGACATAATGGTTTGGGTGCGTGTAAGCTAGCTGATCAGCCAGCCATTGAGGAATAATTGAGTGCATACATGGATATTCCTATATCACTAGATACGCAATGCTCCCACAAATTATGAATGTACTCAAAATGAAAAAAAAAACATAATAACCCACTGAATGTCTATTGGAAATCCAGCTCCATTACCATATTTTGACGTGTTGACTCAACAAAGTACTTGGTGGCAAGCTGTTGCAGCCACTTCAATCTGCTGGTAGCCTGGTTGACCTTTGGTGGTGGATGCATAACTCAAAGCTGGTGTTCATCTGCTCCATGTGGATGCTCCATCTTTTGGTTGACCTGCAACTGGTGACCAAGATTGAATATACATCGCGACCCAGGGTCATCATAGGCCAGCCAACTGTATCTTATGATTCTTATCACTAAAAAAGTAGCAATCAGTGCCATCTTAACTCTGATTTGCTATATTCCTAAGCAGTACAGTATGCACCTCAAACCTGAGGAAATTAAGTTGACGGCAGATTTACTTGAGTGTGAATTATTTGTCTTAGATAACTACCATGCATGCATCTGAGCCAATTGCCAACAGAATAATATAGAGATACAGGGATAAGGTAACTATACTGCTTGGTTGACTGAAGCTGCAGAAGCTGATAAGTTTTTATTTCCTTCAGTCCATTTGGTCCATGGATGTAACTGGCCGTTCTTCTGGTTTGCTCAATGCCTGTTCCCTCCAAGAAGAGCATTGACCAGACAGTTTATCTTCCCTGCAACGGTATGCATGCATTATGCTAACTGACTGCTCAATGATTATGAGCCTGCAGATCTCACAGTATATATTAATTTCTGGGAGAAGCATATCTTGTGTGCAAATAGAGCCTGGCAGTGACAGGTCAGAGCAAACATGGATGCAAGTAGATTGGTAGCTCTGACACTAATGTTAGCTGGTAGCGTGACAAGTTAAGGCCGCGACAGGCTTCCAGCAGGGCTCACATAATCAAAGATCTGACAAGAAACGGTTAGCAGTCCATCAGGACAGTTGCAACCCACCCTGTCGTCGCTTGTTACTCAATGCCGATCGATTCCAGACTTCCAGTAGCATTAAAACCTATAAATTTGAAACAAGAAAAGAGTAGCACTGCAACCTTACTGATTTTTTGTACTCATGCAAGATATTTTTCTGTTTCTTGAAGAAATATGTAGGATCATTGTCATATTTTCACATTCTATCGGATTACAATAGCGCAAAACTAGTATATGTTTAACAGGATTCAAATGATTCGATGCTACTACCTCCGTTCTAAGTTATAAGTCGTTTTGGCTTTATTAGGTTCATAATATTTGTTATTCACCTAGATAAACACTATGTCTAGATTCATAGCAAAATCTATGAATCTAGAAAAGCCAAAACGACCTATAGTTTGAAACGGAGGAAGTGTAATTTTTGTTGGTGTCTTATTTGTATATGGGCATGGGCATGGCCAAATGAACAGATATTGCAAAACTGAAGGTGTCGTAGTCCGAAACCAGCCTCGTGTTATCATAATTGTTGTTCGGCATCTAGTGCATGCAATTGCCTTGGATACTAGACAACATGCAGAGTTCTTTAAAAGCACTTTGAGATTTATTTACATGCAGGCACTTGATAGATGATCCCTTCTTGTTATTGCAAAAGAACAAAGCAACAGATCACACCACATTAAAAATAACACCAGAGACAAAATGGGCATGGTTGGCTGGATGAGAATGGATGGAGAACAGAGTACCACGGACGCATGGACATCAGGATGCCGTCTTTTCAACTTAACAATTCCAATCCCGATTCAAGCAGGGCCGAGTTTCCAATGCAGCATAGCTGTGGATGGTGGCATGCCGCACTGCACATGGCTGATGATAGTGATGAAGTGATCGATGTCCAATGATATGAAGTGCTTCAGATAAGAGCGAGCAAGATGCATACATTGTGCAGCGGGGGGATCGAACTTGATTGGCTACTGTTGCTGAATTTGGAATCGCTGTCTTCAGTGTACTTGTCATTTGTGGTTGCTTCAAGAAGATGAGTAGATGACTGATCAAGCATAGCGAAGGAAGTAGGATAGGCTGGCGTGTCCCAAGATCCCTGGGCACAAAGGCAGGCTACACATGTTCTTCAGACTCAGGATATAACTGCTATACGTTATGATTCTTCAGATAATGAACTGTTATATATGTTCTGATTATATGGCTCTTCAGACTCGGGATTTATCTGTTAAATTATGATTTTTTAGATAATGAACTGTTATATTCTGATGAAAATCCTTTTTTTTGTGGTATCTCACCTTTTTGGCATTTTTATTTCCACCCAAAATCTCGCGGATGGTTTAGGATCCAGCAGACAAATGACCCAAAGCATGCCTAGTTCTAGATCAACCAGTAAAATAGGGCAACAAAAAACATGTAGGAATGCAAAGCTTCAAAAGGTTGGCAAATGGGCGTATGATCGGGTCAATCGTAACTTGTAAGGCATCGCGAATTAGGCTTCCGATTGGTCATTAGGGAAACTAACCCTACCGATGTTCAGATCTTAAATCCATAGATCAATAGATGAGAAAATTTGGGAGCCGCAAAGCAAATATGCGGGCTGAAGAGCAAAGGCAGCGTACCTACCACAGAGGAGAGGAGGGTGCCGTGTTCTGTTTCAGCAGGGGAGCCGTGGGCCGTGGTCACCACGAAGAAGAAGAGATGGACTCGTTGTGGACCGTCTACGCAGATGAAAGGTCCAATCTTAGGGCCGGTCCAGCCAGGCCCGTTGGTACTTTCTAGCAAGGAAAAGTTCTTTGGACCCCCTCAACTATTACCAGAGTTCGGTTTTGACCCCCAATCTTCAAGACCCCCGAACTATTGAAATGTTCACTTTGCACCCTTAACGGTTTTGTGGGCGGTTTATACAAACGTAGCTGCAGCATGCAGGTCCCGCTTGTCATCTCTATCTTTTCCATCGCTCCCTCTTCCCTCATGTCTCCTTGCCTCCTTCGCCAGTCCACCTCCACGCCTCCACTCCACCTCACCTGTTTGTCCCCCGGCACCGGCTTTAGGCCTGGCGGGCAGCGCGACACGGGGGCTCGTGGCCGTCGGGCGGTGGTTGAGGGCGGCGCGGGGCCAGCGGAACAACCTTGGCGCGTGGCCGCAACAACTTCCCGCGGGTGCGCGGCCAGAGGAGCGCGCCGGCGCGCGGGGCCGAGCTCGGGCAGCTAGGGCACGGTGAGGGGAGAAGCGGGACGCTGGGGCCGAGATGCGCGGCCGGGCTGCTGTGGCGCTGCGAGGGGTGGGGCGAGATAGCGGGGCCGGGGCGCTAGAGCGTGGCGAGGGGAAGGAGGGGATGCTAGGGCCGGGATGCATTGCCGGAGGAGTGCTAGTGAGCGGGGCAGGGCCAGCCGCTGGGGCGCGGCGGCGGGTGGGACGAGATTGACCCGCGGCCGGAGGAGCGTCGTCGAGCGTGGAAGAAGAAGAAGTCAGGTAGGACCCGTAGCTAAACCACCCACATAACCGTCGAGGGGTGCAAAGTGAACATAGTCAATAGTTTGGGGGCTGGATTACCTGGTTTTGGAGATTGGGGGCCAAAACCGAACTCGGCCGATAGTTGAGAGGGGTCCAAAGACTTTTCCTTCTAGCAAGCATAGTAGAAACATTTAAGCCCAACAAAAAATTCCCAGGAACAAAGCTGATTTTTTTTTCAGAGGGACAACACCAATTTCTGTGTAGTTTACAAAGAGAAAATAATGCTACACTGAAATTAACGATGGGCGGCCGTACAAAAAAAATACACATGTTTATTGATTTCTTTTTCATTGTACAAATGTGTCAACAAAAGTGATCACAATTTCCAATAAATCCCCAACTTGTGTAGGACGCCTGCCGCAACACCCCAGAACACAATCTCACAGAATATGACATACAGCAGAGTGCCCAGCCTCTGTGAATGCCAGACATTGACAAACACATGCTTCACGATCCAATGGACCTGCAAAAATACAGAGGAAGAAACAAGAACAAAAGTTCAGTAGGTGGCTCATAGGTCACTGCGATTAGGAACAACTCACAGATCACGCCAAAGTCAACCTCCACCAGTTACTTACCAGAGAGCTATCTGGTGACTCGTAGTACCATCCATTCACAAACGCAGCCAGTATTCCCTGTGCTCCCAGCACAAACACAAGCATGGCATTCATGCCGATCCACTCTAGGAACAGGAATGGAGTCCTCAGGCCCCATACATCAATCTGTCGGTCGTCCAAAAACGGATGCAATATATTTTATTTGTTTCTGTAACATGAATTTGAATAAATTGCTTGTCAAAAATGAATTATAAACCATACTAGTATGTAGAAAGCTGAGAGAACAATTCCTGCCGCCCCGCCAGTGAAGCAGACATAACTGAAGCTGTAGAGCTGCTTGTTGATTGGGATGGCTGCAAGAACAGAGGAATGTACCGAAAACTTTTGAGTCCAAGGGTTGTATTAAGTCCATGTTCAAAAAGTAAATATGCATGGATAAGTACCCTTCGTGAAGTGTAGGATAATGCCGAGCACGAGGAGCGAAAAGCCCATCAGAAGCCAGTGCTTCAGTCTCTCCTTGTGAGTCTGCAAATGAGAAACTTTATTGACCACATTGCATTTCTTAAAAAAAAACATACAGGCTGGAGCAGAGTTTTCGGCAATAACCTTGAAATGGATTAGAACATGGCCATAATGTATCCCGATTGTCCCTGACAGTATTGCCGATATTGAACTCAAAGCGGAAAAGATGGTCAGATACTTTAATTGTTGGCTGCAAATATTCAGCTCCATCTATTAATGAAGTCAGATTTCCACCTTAACAAGCCTTCTGGTTCGAAAGGCGCAAGGCACCACGCTGGTGCGTCAGCTCTCAAGGGACCCCATGTTTGGTGAGCTGAATGTACAATCCTGAACAATGTAAATGCAGTATAGACTTTGTAGTTCTTGCCAAATAAAATGTTCAATAGATTAGCTAATAAAGTACTGTTGCATTGTGATTAGGGGGTAAAATGAGAGCTCTTTTACAATTCTCCATACTAAGAATAGAAATCACTGCCAATGACAAATACTAAGAATTCTATTGTACCTTTGATCGGATCCAAACTGGCTGTGTATAGAGATGATTAATCCCCCAAACCTGCCTATCAACATAGCCAACTGCATTGCAGGCTTGGTCCAGGCTGGCCCTCACACCACATTGTACCTGCAGGAATAAGCAAGCACTGTATCAAATACGGCAAATTTCAGTGATAACGCAATGCCCATGGCAGGTTGCAGATACCGTAAATTGCTTGCCGTCATTGACATCGCTATCATTGTGGTAAACAAAGCTCCAATCCGGGACGTATAGTGAGAATGTTGTGACTATGTATATGACAAATGCAAAACCTGTTGGTTTTCAGAAAGGGCCAGGGATGCTCCTCATTTTCAGAATCAAGAAAAAAACATGTGCAGTCGCGGTGTTATTCAATTATCAGGAAGAATATGAATTGTGTACCATTGCCATCGATATGCGTCAAAAATGGCATAAGGACCAGACCGCACCGTGGTAGGCCTTAGTTTTGTGGTTAATGCCTCTATCAGAGCAACTACGAAGTACACCAAAAGCTATTCTCTGATGAGCCAATGTCAAGCAAAGGAAAGAATTTGAAGTTGTTGCCTAAAGATATATACGAGAAGCTGTTTTTTTTTCTTATTAGTGGATGAACTGAACCTGTAGGATGCCACACCATCTGATCTTCTTCATATCCACTCCATAAGAAAGGTCATCCGGTGCGTGAGAATATCCACCTTTGTACATAACATAAAATTCGACAGCAACAAAGAATGTTTCAGCCAATATATGAATTGGAACAAGAGCTTTTTTTTTTTTTGACGAAACAGTAGGGAAGGTCCCTACTGACTCTTTTTCATTATATAAAAAGGGAATATGTACAGGGTACAAAGGTCGTAGGCCCAACGGAAGACCCTAACTACCCAACTAACAATTACAGACTACTCAACCAAGAATCCAAGTCCAAGCTTAGGGATGCCTTGGCTCTGATAATAGCTTTCAAAACTTCATCCCTAAAGCTAGCCTTCCATCTTGCAAGAGATGTAGAGGCCGAGTCAAAAATGATAGAATTTCTATGACACCAGATGCACCAGCAGGCAGCGATCATGACTTCTCTGAAGCAAGTGGAACAAGAGCTTCAATATAATGATGGTAATAAACAAGAATTACCTTGGAGAAGCACACACACCCCAGAAGAGCATTTTCAGTGTTCTGATTGCAATCTTCTTCACAGCGGCGCCGATATGTGGTACTCTCTACAATCATATTCACCTGATGATCATTTCTCTGATAGCATGAAACGTTCACTTGCAACAGAGCAAGAGAATCAGAGTATTGACGCCTATTATTTTCCTCTTGCAACTTAATACATTTGTGACAAGTAATCAACCGAGCCTTTTCTACACTATTTTTTTAGATAATGGAATATATATTAATATCTCAGCCGCTGCATCGACCAATGCACATGCAAGTATCTGAGACCTAAGTTTCCCATTTATCCTAAGCAACCAGCCATTAAACATTTGAGACATACTAGTTGGTGGAGATAAATTAAAGCAAACTTTAACAATTCTCCAGATGAACTTTGCAAGATAACAGTCAAAAAATAAATGTTGAATAGTATCATTATGTGAACAAAAAGAGCAGCACATGTTTCCATGCCATTGTTTCCGAGCCAGATTATCTTTTGTTAAAACTACAGCTTTAGTTAAATACCACATGAACACTTTTATTTTTAGGGGGGTCTTCAGCTTCCATATTATATTATTAACAGGTGGAGCTTGAGTTACTAGAAGAGCCTGGTATACATCGAGTGAACTGAAAAAAATTCCATTTTGATGTAAACTCCAAACAAACCGATCTCTCTCATTGGATAACTGGACATTTATCACTATGGACACTATTTGATGGAAGTGTCAATTCAAGTGTCTATGTGCTTAGTCACCTTCAATGCAAAGGCGATTGCGACACCAACTATGAAGAGGAAGAATGGCATGTGCACCTGTTCCACGGTGAGTGGTCAATCCTCTCATAAGCTCCACCGCCATCATCCATCAGGACCATGAGCTAACTCAACAATATATATGATGACATCAAAACATTTTAGGTCTTATATACCGAAAGCTGAAAGGATCCTATCAAAGAAAGTTATAGTTATTCTCAAAGTCCCAATTCCTGTTGAATGGTGCGACCTGCAGTCGTTAGTATAAACTCCACCAAGCTGAAGAGGGAGGTTAGCTCGTTAGTGAAAAGAGCAAAAAAAGTGGCTCAGCTCATTATAAACTCCACCGAGCCGAGCTGAGCTGCGATCGAGCCAAGCCAGCCTGTGAGTTTGCAGCCTTGTTGTCCAGCCCTACCGCCTTAGTTGTTGTGCACATGTCATATATAGTTAGCATCGGAAGACTTACAAACGAACCCCCCCCCCCCCCCCTCATGACCTCCTCTCTCCATTCCCTGGCCTTGCTATAGTTTCCTCTCTCGCCAGAGCATGAGGCCGGCCACGGGGAGTCACCGCCTGCCAGCATCGCAAACGAATTGAAGAGGACGATGTATTTTCGATGCAGTAAACAACGTCCTAATTTATGCAGTATGCCTTATGAAGCTTGCACTTAACGCCCTAGAAAAATTCCACTTACAGCAATAATTAAGTCCAAGCCCCGCCTTTTTTTCATGTTTAACCCTGACCTATTCACGAATCTGTTATGAGAAACTGAGAGAATGTTATTAGTAAATTATCCTTACTCTATACTGTAATGTAGTAGTAGATATATAGTAGCATAGAGTACAGTAAAAGAGCTCAACCTTGAAATGGATTAGAACATGGCCATAATGTATCTTGATTGCCCCTGATAGTATTGACGATATTGTTGCTTTGTGCTCTGCATGGTCTTTGATGCTCCACTGCTGGATGCCAATGGCTCATTGATTTCATAAACATTAGGATTGAAAAGGGCATGCACAGATGTGAGTGTGGAACTACGGAGAAGCAGCACAAAGACGCTGGAGGAGATTCATAAAACTCGGCTTTATTTGTTACGTACATATGATCCAAAGAAAATCTTATGTAAACCCAATATACATAACTGTCTAACAGCCTAAAATTAGGTTTTCCATAAACTACTGAAAAAACTGATTTTCATTTTGTAGATCCAAACAACCACTTAAGGCTTTATGCCCTGTCAGATAACAGCAGCGCCTGTGATGATGATCCCAGCGCTCATGCTGATGTGTTGACAGCAAGGTACGATGAATTCATAAACAAACACATGCAGCGGTGTTCAGATTATCCCATACATACCAGCTCCTTTACATTCAAAAAAAAAAAAAAAAAAAAACATGCCAACTCGTTATCTACCTGCAACACTTTATTTTGTTTTTTACCTGCAACACACTACCACTGACCGCAACTGTGAAAAGGAAGAACAACGGCAATAATTAAACGCGCTGGACAACAGGGACCAGCCAAAACCACGTACAGAACGAGATACATTCACGGATCGGACGACGAAATAAGATTATTACTGCGTCTGGTTTGCGAAATCTGCTGCTGCTTCTTTTTTTTGTCTGCTCGAGAGGTCACCTCAGTCTATATCCCGTTTTTTCTTTTTTTGCCTGATCTGATCATCAAAGGCTCTGTGTTTGTGCCTCAGTGCGTTACTGCTTTGCCTCTCCACCAGGTTTCCCCCGGCCTGCATCAAAAGTTTGGAGATTTATTAAAGCTCAAGAAAAAACTGCTCATTACCACTAAATATATATTATAGCAATAATCCTTGAGCTTCACTCTCGCTCATCGATGACTAAAGTTTTAATCCAGTAGCACAAGCGCTGATTAGAATTTTCAACAATTGGCATACCATCCTACTTACTAAAACTGGTGGATGCGCCGTGTGCAGTAGATGACATACCTGTTTGGGCTTCGGAGGGGTTGCGGGACTGCTCCCGACGGTCCAAGCTCCCGGCAATCTGCTCCAGCACCTGGACGACGCGCTTGCCTATAAACCCCTCCCCCGGCGGCGGGTGGGAGCTGCCAGCCGCCGCCGCAGCGGACATCGCCGTGTCCTCCGCCGATTGCTCCTGTGCCTGCTGCACCATCTCCTTCATGGCCGGCGTGAGGAACATGGTTGCCGGCAATCCCGTGAAGGCCGCGCGCTGCAGCTCGTGGCTCAGCACCCACGAGTAGACGCAGGCCAGCCCGGATCCTCGCCTCAAGCAGCTCACCATCGCGTCGATGTCGTCCTCGATGCGACCCAGGTCGAGGCCGATCCTCTGTGCTTCTTTCCAGAGGAGAGATCCGTCGGTCTTCTTGAACTCCTTCCACGTCCTCTCCAGGTTTCCCGCTGCCATGTTCTGAAACAATGGGTCATCGGCTTTCCCTCCCTGCTTCCGTTTTGTGGCGACTCTGGCGTCTTCCTTCAGGACTGCTAATGCCTTATCGAATTTGTCCATGAATTTCAGCACCTCGAACCGGGCCATCTGCTGCAGAACCATGGGGAAGGGAGTGGGTTCCTTTGTGCAGTCCTTGGCAAACGAGGTTGCGCAGGCATAGACTCCCACGGAGCATTGCGCAGTGGAATTTGACTGCTTGCGCTGAGTATCATTGTATTTGACAGTAACTGCAAGCAGATCGATTGGATTGAAGCCCGAAACATTCTTGACAGTAAACTCGATGTGGACGATCAAGTCCTTCACTTCACCAGCGTATAGGGCGCCGAGGAATATCTTGTCAGCCCCTTCACGCCTGAATCCCCTGCAATCTATTCCCGATATCTTCAAGTTGGTTGTCATTGATGATTGTTTGAGCTTCACTTCGACGTGTGTGTCAACGGCAACAATCGACTTCAACCCAGCCAAGCAAATGGCTAAAGCCTCCATGATCTTGCAGTTGAGGTTCTCGGTGATGGAGGAGTAGGTTCCATTTGATTCTTTGGCGATGAAGAGCATCTCCTTGGGGTCGTGAGCCTTCCCCAAGCCTAAGGTGTGGATAGCGTATGTTCGCAGGAAGTTAGGGACAGTGTCGTCGGTGCTCCACACAGACTCGCTGTTGTTCAGTCCATCCGACATGAAGACAATGAAGCCTTGGCGATTATTATTTTTATCCGATCGAGCACCCAAGATCTGTATTCGCATATTTAGTATTTAGTAAGCATACGGAGTAGGGAAGTGAATTGTGCTCATAATACTAAGTACTAAAAGAAGAAAAGAAATTATAGCATAGTGCTTAGTCAAACTACCTCAAGTTTGACTAAATTTATAAAAAAAATGCAAACATTCATAATCCCAAACAAGTATGGCTAGATTTATTTTGGAATATATTTTCATATTACACCTATTTGGAGCCATAAATATTGATAACATTTTCAATATATTCAGTCAAATACCATAATTAAAATTGCATCCTTTTTGGACCAAGATTTGCTCTACATGCAATAGCTAGATAATCTAAAAAACCCAAATATCCAACATGCACTAAAATATTAATAGCTACTACTATAACAGAAGGAAGAAAGTAACTTAGAGAAACCTTGATCATTCTTCACTTATACCCTAAAAGTTTGTCAAACTTAAACAAATTTGACTTAGGACATATGATGAAAAATTTTGAATATAGGGAATAATACTTTACAACACCATCAAATTATCCAGACCTAAGGTTGGAAAACTCACAACAAGAAAACAATGCATCCCTCCATTATTTTAAATTGCACATAAGGAACACAGTTTTTTTTAAAAAAAATAGCTACTGCTGCTACGCATGTTCTAGAAACAAAAAAATCTTGTTATACATCATCATATTTCCTTTGTAATGCCAACGAATATTCAAAAACTGAAATAAAAATATATACTGTCATTCGCACGTTTAGTTATCAATGTGTGTCTGCTTCCTCTGGCAGTTGATAACCAATGCCAATGTGTTCTATAGCCATCAATATTTCACCTGATTGTTATTGTGGGCCCACAGATTTAAAGAACTCATTGCATATGCATTGGTTATAATATTAGTATAATCTATATTCCCTATTTTGGGCAACAAAGGAGTAAACATATTCGATATATATACTGGTAAAAATTATTGAAAAATGATGTCAGCGAAGTATTTTTGTTACGAATATATCAATATGATTGTTTAATGGAAGTTTAATTTGTTGATGTGTATATTAGCGGTCAAAGTTTATTTTAAAGATTGATTGCAATATATGTTCCTGAACGACATTCTCTGTTAGAGTGTTAGAATATCTAATACCTGCACAGCATGCTCCAAGCTCGAT
Organism: Urochloa ruziziensis; assembly: GCA_015476505.1. Classification (NCBI taxonomy): domain Eukaryota; kingdom Viridiplantae; phylum Streptophyta; class Magnoliopsida; order Poales; family Poaceae; genus Urochloa; species Urochloa ruziziensis. The sequence continues at coordinate 9,498,308 of CM027120.1, read as the reverse complement.
TTGGACCCAGTTGGTTCAATAGCCACAAGCTCGTCCACCTTTTTCTCTGCAGACTTCCGGTCTTTGCTGGAAATTTTGATGTCGTTGTCAGCGGTGTAGCTGTTGCTGAGGTTGTTGAATGCCACTATGTTGAGGCAGTCGCCATCATCCAGTTGTGTTATGATGAACTTCAAGGCCTTCTTTAGAAGATACAGCAACGACAGCTTCTCTGTAGATTGTGCCCCGCTGCTGCTGATGTCGAGCACTACAACTAGGTCGATTGAAACACGGGTTTTCAATGCTGTTGGTGCTTCAACACGAACCACAGCAGTCCCTTTTAATTCGTCCTCAGAATATTTCGGTACGACCCAGAAAGGGAACTTAAGGGAACCACTTACTTTGACCTTCTCCACAGCAGTCGAGGCCTGCATATGCGAAATGTATGGTAACACAACTTTAATCACCCTTCTCCTCAGTGAACAAGTAGAAAGAAAAACATGCTGTTTGCATGAAATTGCGAATGATATGCTTCGGTTTATCTTGAAAATCACTTGCTTTGGTTATATTTTTAGTAATCCCTTGTGATGTCCAAGACAAGGTGGGCCCAGATTAGCATGCATGTCATGGCAAACAAGGCATGACGAAGGAGCTTTGAAATAAAAGATGTTCAAAGAATTAATAAGGCCCAACAGGAAAACCTAACAGTTTGCATACATATCTTCAAATACCTACGGAAGAATGTAGGTGTACATACGTAGGAAGTTTAAGTTAGAAATTGCACGAAGCTACTACAGATTTTATGCACATAATCTCCTTCTCTTTTCAGAAAACAAAATTAGCAGAGATTAGATGCAAGCAACAAACACTAGTGGCGAAATGACCTTTCGTCCCTGGTCACTAAGTCTCGGTTGTGTTCCGGCCGGTACTAAAGTGCGACTTTAGTACCGCGATTTGTAAAACAGTACTCCTAGGTGCACTTTAATACCGGCTGGGGATACCAACCGGTACTAAAATGCGCCTCGAGGGCCGGAGAGCAACAGCCTGACGGTCTTTTATTACCGGTTACTATCCCTAGCCGGTACTAAAATGATCCCATCCAATTTAGTACCGGTCAAGGCCTCCGGCCGGTATAAATTCATGAGGAAAAAAAAAATCTGCCAGCACACAGCACGCGCAGCACTCTGACCCCCTCGGCCTTCTCTCCTCTTTGCTTTATTTTCTATCTCTCCCCTTCTCTAATCTTATCTTCCTTTTTTCTTCTACTTATCTCCTCTCTCCCTGCAGGCTTTAGGGCGACGGCGCATGGCCAGCCCCGCCCCGACGCAGGGCGCAGGCAGGCGCGCAGCCAGCCCCGGCGTGCAGGCGTGCTGCGAGCTCCGAAGCAGCGCCCCTGGCGAGCGGCGCACCCAGCGCGACCTCGGCGAGCAGCGAGCGGGCGCGACCGAGCGACGAGCAGTGAGCGGGCAAGCACAGGCCCGGGGCGGCCCTATCGCGGCTTCGGCAAGCGGCTTGGCACGGCCCTGACATATGTTGATATTTTTTTCATTTTTCGATTGAGATGTAGTTTTCTCTCTTGAATATCAGATTGAATGTTGAGACTTTGTAATCTCAAGGTGAATGTTGTAATCTAAACTTGAATATTGTAATCTAAATAATGTTTTTTTGGCTGTTTATCCCTTCTTTTTTTTCTCTTAGATTTCTTTCCACCGTCACATCTGTTCTTCTGTTCTTCATCTTGAACAACAGAGGAGAAGAAGCACATCGATAGGGTGTGGAAAGAAAAATGAGAGTAGAGAGAACGGAGGAGAAGCAGGAAAAGCAACCTAGTTTTTTTGCACAAAAAATTATTTAGTACCTGTTAGGGTTATCGACTGTTACTAAACTGCATCATTTAGTTCCGGAAACCGGTACTAAATATAGTACCGGTTTCAAAACCGGTATAGTAAACCTGCCTTCGCAGCCGGCACTGATGGTCATTTTTCCTCTAGTGAAAATCAAATAACAACAACAACAGCTGTTGCGTGTGAGCATCAAAATTTGAAGATAACAATCACACCTTGGAACTCACCATCTCCTAGCTAGCTGGATGTATACAGCACACGCTGGACGCTGCCTGCTTCAAATGCCGATTATCAGTTCAGAGAGCACTGTCTGACTCTTGCATTAACCTCGCCGAGACTCTTGCATGTATATATACACATATAATCCCGTATCAACCAAAAGCAGCTGTTCAGCTTCCTTCAGTCTTCCAAAAGTTGGCTTTTCCTTTACAAAAGACGCAGCTTTTGTTGAGACAACAATTTCTCCAGGAACGAAACCACCCATATCACGCAGAACCTCCAACCACCAGCATTAAGGAATAAACAACCATTTATAGCTGAGTGCGCCGAAATATATACAAATTGACACGACGTGACCTAAGAGAAACTTACGCATGTTGGGTGGACGACGCCCCAGATTGGACTCTGTCACCAACAACCTTCAAACAAGATCCGAAGGGTGGCTAAGGAGGCGCTGGCCCTTCGAAACCACTGCCAACACATGCAAAACTAATAACTCCGAAGACAAGTCTTGCATTCAATAATCATTAATCATCCCACGAACCGCCTTCATGTGCTATTGCATTTCCGTCCGGTGCAATGGTCGGATCCCAGGAATATACTGCGGTATTATAGGGTTTACACATCATCATCACGATTTATCTCGTGGGAACCATCTTAGGCTCCGAAGTGGTCTTTGGTCTTCTGGCTCCCAAGGGAGCTTCGGAGACTTTCCTGACAATAGGCTTCCCTTCAAACTCTGAGGATGCAGTGGTGGTGCCCGCAATCCATGGAAGACTCCATTGGCCAACGCACTCCGACGCTTCCTTCTTGACATTCCGAGGTGTACTTTGAATCATTTGACTCCGAAGTCTCCCTCGGACTAGCTCCGAGGGTAGGGGGATTTTGAAGTCCCTCCCCCAACAGTAGCCCGACCCTCGGCAGCGAGGGACACGGAAAATGAGGTTATATATCACTGAAGGCGAGCTGAGTTGTCGATGAAAAAGACGTGGGGGGAGAAAAAGACGTGGGGAGACTCTGATTTCGACTTTGTTTCAAACTCTCATTTTTTTTATTTCTTTCAGCTTCGGGTGCAAATATAGAGTTGTGTTTGGAATTTATGAGCAATGGTTCGATGTGGCTGTAAATATTCATACACTAACTTTTGATCAGTTGTCGTGCAGGTCCCGGATGTGGATCCTGCGCCGGTGACTGAAGTTGTGGTTCCTCTAACGATGTATCGTGATGGTTTTATTTCACGCGAAACATCCTGATACATGTTTTGATTCATTTTGGGCCTATAAGCTTCAGAAATACGACATGCACAACGCTTACTCCCGTGCATTGTTTTCGACGTTTCATCGCAACCTCGTGCAACATGATAGCATCCTATTACTTCGCGCTATTACTTCGCGCTATGTACTTTTCCAAGCTATTACTTCACGCTTTTTCCTTCAATTCTTCGATTTCTCAAAACTTTTTCACTCTTGCTTTGGTTAGGCACTAAGGGAAACGAGCCTCAAGCTTGTTCAGGCCCTCCAGCGTGAGAGAGGTGCTCGCGAGGGTTTGGACGCTGAAGTTGCCCGCCGCGTGGAGGCGGAGACCCAGTTGGCCCTGGCCCAGGCTAGGGCCGAGGAGGAGGTGCAAGGTCGAGCCCAACTAGCCACCGAAGTGGCTCGGTTGCAAGGGTGGTTGGAGATTTTTTGGTCGAATCTGACCGTAGCTGAAGCACGGGCAGCGAAACGTGCGGTTGAGAAACGAGATGTTTCCTCAGCCATTGAGGACCTCCGAGCCCGGGTTCGCCAAGAGCAGCGACTCAAGGAGATTGCGCTCGCACGCGCTGCCCAGGAGGAGAAAGCCAAGGAAGAGGCCGTGTCGTTGGCCCTTGTGGAGCAAGAACACAAGGAGGCCGTTGAGGCCCAAGTTGCTTCTCTTGCTAGCGAGCTCAACCTGCTCTGGGCATCGGTTCAAAGTAAGTTTTTCGTGACTTATGTCTTGATTTCGATATCAAAGGGTTGGATCATGGGCTCGTGACCCTTTTCATGTTGGTTGCATCTTTAGACCTTACAGGCCAGGTGGATGAGGGGAACCGCCAGCGTGGCGATCATCAATAGCAGCTTCATACCGCTGTCTTGAATCTGGACACCACCAAGGGTCAGCTAGAGGCTGTGTCGGCGGAGCATTCCAACTTCCGTGTCGCTACGATGGCTGCTCTTCACGAGCTCGGTATGGAGGCTCCATCAGATCCATCCCAGCTTGCCATGGCCATGGCCACGATCGATGAACACGTTGACGAGCGCGTGTTCGAGGCGTTCCTCACTTCATAAGCACATTGTTTAATTACCCTTGATTGTGTTTTTAGACCTCTGGCATCCAGATCAACGAAAATGCTCATCTTGTGGCTCTAATATTCAGCGTACCTATCCCTGCAATCAAATAGATTGTCCCAAGGGCCCAATATTCTAGGAGCCCAAGTTATGCTATTGAAAATTCGTTCCTCTAGCAGTTCCGGTTTGACCATTCTGTTCCCTTTTTTAAACTCCACTTCTTTTCATATAGCAATCCCTAATCAAAGAGAGAACAATATCCATTTCAAAACATTTCTAATGGATTCCCGGGCGTGTTAATATCAGTTGAAACATGCTTTGGTCCCTCATCAGTGATTCAATCCCTAGCGGGTCTTGTCTCGCCTCCAAGTAGATTATAATCAATATCGGTATCCATGGAACCTTCATTCTTCTCCTTGCTTACTTTTAAGTATGGTTAATCCATCCCGACTAGCATCTTAGGACACCGGATAACTTCACCTTATCAATAGGCGCGCAACGGCTTTCGCGCTAGTTGCTCAAAAAATCGTATAAAAATGGTGTGGTGGAGAATGCGCTAACGCGCAACGGCTTTCGCACTAGTTGCTCATCCGCTTGCTTGCCTCTCTTCTGTCTTGGAAAAGTGAGGATTTCCTATCTGATCCAAGGGAAGGAAGAGAGGTGACTCTCATAGACTTGCCAGGAAATATAAAATTTGGAATCGGCTTTTGCGCAAGGCTCAAACTTGAGGGACGGAGCCTTTTATTTGGTTCGGGGAGTGGATTAAGAACGTTTTAGCCCCTCCCCTCATCTTTGATGTAGGAATGTCGCTATAAGACGAATAACCTTATTCCATGGTGAGTTTAGCTACCTCTGGAAAGTGGAAGAACTGCTGTGCCGCGGGAAATCCTTCTCTATACAAGTTCTCGTATGTGGTCTTTGAATAGAACTTCGATAGGCAAGAGGTGTAAGCACCGCGAGGTGTGAAGCGATCTCGTACTAAACGAATAGAACTTTCCAACCTTTGAGAAAAGGTCCCATCCTTCAATATCATGATTGGGTCAACCAGGCCAGATCATAAGTGAAATAGTTTGATCGGGTCGACCAGGTCAAGCCCGATCATGAGAATCTCTTGTTTAAGCAAAGCAATGACAGTCTCTATTAACATGCTTTTTCTAATCTCTATTAACGTGATTTTTGTAAGTAGTATCTTCTTTATACCGTGCCTACAGGGTGTCTTTTTCGTCTCGACAAAGAAAGAATCATCTTGAAAACGCTCCTAACCCCTTCGTAGGGTCGTGTATAGTAAGTGATCCGAACCTGCCCGGAGCAAGCCCCCTTAGAGGCAAGTGAAGTTGGTGAGCCGTATGATGGGCAACTATCTCATGCGGTTCGGTACTCCCCGAAAATGCCCCGCCCCTTGTTCGTTTGTCGTTGGGGATTCATTGCTCGTTCTGCGATTATTAGTCACGTACAGCCTAATTTCTAGAATAGGGCTGTGGGCGGGAGGGCTTTGTTTGTGCTATCTTGCTCGCAACACCCTCTCCTCCGGCGAACCCGCAATCGCCGTCTCTAACTGAATGCTCAACTGAGGTCATGTACAACAACTTTAACCGCAGAAATTTCATCAACGGGAAATAAATGACTATACTAGACTCGAAATTTCTAGTAGCGAAGGAAAAGCGTGAAACAATGTCATGTCGCGACTCGACATGTTAGAAGGAGCTAAATCAATAGGTGCCGGAGCTGCTACAATTGCTTTAGCGGGAGCTGCTGTCGGTATTGGAAACGTCCTCAGTTCTTCGATTCATTCCGTGGCACGAAATCCTTCATTAGCTAAACAATTATTTGGTTATGCTATTTTGGGCTTTGCTCTCACCGAAGCTATTGCATTGTTTGCCCCAATGATGGCCTTTCTGATCTCATTCGTTTTCTAGTCTCTAACGAGGCAAAGAACTACATATGGTCTGAGACTTCATCATTTGGTCATAGCGAGGGTGTTCCCCATACGCTTACCATCATCGGGTCCCATTATGAGGTGGACTGGGAGTGGCTGAGCGAAGGGGCCACCAGTACTATGGATGACGATGAGCTGATGCGGATCCGGGATAAGGTAAAGCCACTCGCAAAAGTATTAGCTTCCAAGCTCGAGTCGTCGGTGCTACATCCTTCCGAAGAGCAAGGGCCGACAACTGCGCCGACCCCAAGTTTGCCACAAGAGTAGTTAGGATTTTTTTTTATGAAACCGGGCCTTGATGGCCAAAACAGTATGATCTTGAATAAATGATGTAAATAACGTTTTTTCTTCGTGATATTTACTTATTTCTGATAAAATTCGCCCCTTATCCTTGCCTTAGCTTTTCGTGATATTATCTCAGTTTTGAGCTAGAATGTTTGGTGAGCGAAACGCGACATAGCCTCAGGGGCGTTAGTTGTTCACAGTCCGACCGTATTCTAGCTAGCCCCCGAGCCAACACACTTTCGTAGCCTTGACTCAGAAAATGGGAAAAATTTTCGAAAAAGGTGCCTAAATGGTAGGAACTTGTAGCCCTCGAGTGTGATTCGACCCTAAAGAGGGTTGGGTTGCACTTTAATTGTCCGGGGAAGGCAATAAGAATGAAGCAAAAAAGAAGCGAATTGAAGGGAAGAGGAAACTTATCTGTTGGGCGACGGTGGCCCTCTAGTCCTTGAAGCGGCATTGGCGTCGATTGTCGTGTGGTGCGTCGCGTGAGACAAGTGTCAATAGTTTTCTTGCGATTCATTGCATGGCTACCTCGTGGCAGTCCACACCTGACACTGGGCTACTGCTACCTAACTTTCTTGTTGTCTGAGTCACCACAAGCCGCATGCTCATGAGTCATACAGGGCTTGAATCGTTACAAAAAGCGACGTTGAACCTTTGGCTATAAATAGGGCCGTGCTGGTGTTGGTGTTGGTACCAAACCATTGTTAGAAATGTTGAGCTCTTTAGTTTAGTGGGGGGTGGCTCGATGCCACCCACCCAATGAGTCAGAAAGCGTCTCATCAGTTCGGTGCTAGAAGGACTCTTGCGAGTGGAGGAGAGAAAGGAGGAGCTGACTCCCTCATGTCTTCCATGTCACCCAATGAGTCAGAAAGCGTCTCATCAGTTCGGTGCTAGAAGGACTCTTGCGAGTGGAGGAGAGAAAGGAGGAGCTGACTCCCTCATGTCTTCCATGTCACGTCCGTGGCAGTGTAGGGAAGTCGTGACGAGGGAGTGGTCCTCTGCCGCGGCATGGGCTCGAGGATGGGTGACGGCGGCGCTGCTTTCTCAATACTGCAGTGCTGCTTGTCGTTGTCATCCCTGTGAATCTTCATGGCGTTTCCATGGACTTCACGGGTAGTCCTGAGCTACTGACGTTGCGGTCGTTGACAGCAACGTGAGGGTTGATGATGACATGCTCATCAGAGCCCTTCGCGCGGGCATGGTGGTCGGGTGCACTGATGCAAGAAGAAATATTGCGAGATTCCCAGTAGTGCTGGGTCCTGCTAGCATCAGGAAGTAAACGCGCCCAACCCATCCTTTACCCACCATATGGGCGG